>CALYLW010000416.1:531594-909094 GCA_944989445.1 Ampullaceana balthica
TTTCATACACACTGTTCTATGGCCCACTCTCCATAACCCCTCTCTATACCCACTTTTTCATTCAAAACGTTTTATACAACTATTTATACCCTAATCTCCTTACCCCGCACTTTAATCCCCACAACCCTGCCATACATATACATTCCTCTATCTTTACCAAACTCATCCAATTGATTAATATACCTTCCAATACCAGTGGTAGGCAAGCTTTTTCTTATGCGAGGGCCGCATCATTGGGTCGTAAAATTTGAAAAGTCGCACATAAAAAAAATCTGTACCATTTCAATCACAACATGACGATCTAAGCTTACATTTATTGATGTTTTCCCACTCGCTACCTTGTTTCCTCTGGCGGCAAAGAACCCTGCAGCGGACCGAGAATCACTAATTCTATTATATGTCAACGACAATCACATTCTTTTATTGGTCTACAACAATCAAGTATTCTTTTATGTCAAAGACAATCACACAAATAATATAATAGCCCAAGTCACTGGCTCATTCCATAACGCAGAGGGACATAGTGCAACAGTCCCTAGCAGTTATAAAAGAAAATTACTTTTTTTTTAAATTGATAATAAAGACGTAAAAATCATAATCATTTTGTTTTCGAAATCAACAGAGTGTGTTGTGTTTCTCGCCGTAAAATATTATATGACGTCAATTACCCAAAATAATTATAAAATACTTTGTGTATATTTCAAAAAAAATAATATTTCGTGTTTATCAAACAAGGATAAGTTACTTGGGCATTTGAAAAAAGTGGGCGCCTTAAGCGCCCTACAACCCATAGTATTCTATTAAACGTCAACGACAATCGCGTATTCTTTTATTTGTCAACAATTATCACGTATTCTTTTATATGTCGACGACAATCACGTATTCTATTATATGTCAACGACAAGCACGTATTCTATTATACGTCAACGACAATCACGTATTCTATTATATGTCAACGACAATCACGTATTCTTTTATTTGTCAACAATTATCACGTATTCTATTATATGTCAACGACAATCCAGTATTCTATTAAACGTCAACGACAATCACGTATTCTATTATACGTCAACGACAATCACGTATTCTATTTTATGTCAACGACAATCACGTATTCTATTATATGTCAACGACAATCACGTATTCTATTAAACGTAAACGACAATCACGTATTCTTTATTTATGAGTTTGGAGTCATCTTCAATTAGGCATCCTGATTTTATAATAAACTAGAAATATACCCGCTCTTTGTAGCGGGAGTGTGCTGACCCCTTTTCCCAGTTTTAGTTGCTGGTTATTACAACTTTTATTTGCCCAGTTATATTTCAGATTCATCTATTAGTTAAAATATTATGGGAAACAGAGATATTCCATTTCAAGGGAAAAAAATTAAATATATTTAAGGAAAAAAAACAGAGAGAGAAAAAAAAACAGAAACAATTATTTAATTTTTACCATGTTACCGCATGAGTTGTTTTCACTTAATGTAGTGCCTTTTAACATTACCTTACTATTTAAAAGATATGATTTATGATTAATGAATCTTGAGGACAATAATAACTAAATTTACTATTTCATTCCAACTTGTACTAAATAAACATAACTGATAGGTTTTCCGAAAGAGCTCTATCAACCTCGTCACTCAAAAATTCCATGTATAATTACGACACTGCATAGTAACACAATAATTGTAAATAATACAATATTTGTAACCGCGTGTATGAGATAAAGAACATATGGCGCTATCCCTTAAAAAGGCAAAGGCTACATAACTCATAGCGCAAATAAACAAAATTATAAATGTACTTTCTAAAATACTTTTTAAAAAACCGTCGTATTAAAATTTAAATGATATTAAGAAATGTGCACGCCATATTTAGACAATAAAATATTATAGAAAGCTTGCCGCATAAAATAAAGTCTTGTTATAACGTAAATGTACTGGACCACAATAACTCTTCCTTTTGACGTATTCATAGTTATTGAAACGTAGAAATAATATTTTAAAACTTTGACTTCTCTAAATTGTACGATTTATATTTACGGTTTTTATGCAATGTGTATAATTTCAAAAAGGAATTCTTTTTTTGTTTTTTTTTGTTCCATATTTCTGATAAGGCATCATATTTTGTAAATTATATTGAATACACACACACCAGATTTTTTTTCTGGAAAAAAAAATATATCCACATTAAAAAAAAAGATTCAACCGTCTGTTAATAAGCATATGTGAAAAATGATTAAAAAGTAACTTTAGAAATGGCCTATATTATTCCGACTTCAAAGAAATGAACATAGCATGTTCAATTCGCAATTCATATTAATTAAGCGTTTTCAGGATCACTTTATTAAATTTAGTCAACTTCTGTTAATACGTTCGGTAGCGAAAGGTTGTAATATATAGTGTATATATATATATATATATATATATATATATATATATATATATATATATATATATATATATATATATATATATATATATATGTATGTATAGCTTATGCAAACTTTTTTAAAGTGTAAGTTTATTGACATATAGCGCCAATAAATTAAATTATAAATGTTATATATCAAGTGTACTTTCTAAAATACTTGAAAGAAACTAAAGCAGTCGTATTAAAAGGAATTCAAGAAAATGTGCGCACCGTATTTAGACAATAATAATAAAAGGTTATAGAAATATTCTGGCTTAATAAAAAGTTCCTAATAACAACTGGCAACTGGACCAAAAATAACTCTACTTTTGTAATCTATTTATAGTTGTTCTAACATGGAAATAATATTTGAATTGTTATATATTTCTGTCTATATTTACGAATAAAATTTACTGCTGAATGCAATTGGTATAATATCATAAAGGAATGAAATTCTTTTTTGAGTCACTTTCATTGCCCAACAACATATTTTGTTTCTAAAAAATAAAGAAATTATCTTCCACATTTAAAAAATAAAAAACAAAAACAAATCAAATGTCTGTTAAAAACGAATGTGAAACAATTTAAATAGTTCATTTTAAAAATGACCTATGTTAATCCAACTACAAAGGAATGATCATAACAAATTCAATTCGCAAATTTTTTAAAATTAATTAAGCGTTTTCAGGATCACTTTATTTAGTTTAATCTACGATGTAAATAGGTCCAGTAGCCTAATTGTATTAGTGTATCGCTTATGTAAAAGACAATAGCTTATGTAAAAGACAAACAAAATATACATGTTATATTAATAGGACACAGCTAAATTTAAGATGCGTACACGAAAATGTGCGCACAGTAATAAGGCGATAAAAGATTTTAGAACGCGCACCGCTAAAAATGAAGCCTTGAAAAAAAATACTGACACAATTATTACATAAATAGGTTTTTATTAAATGTCGAGTTATGGAACAGAAAATAATTAAAACAAATTCGAAATTAAATTTAAACATTTTAAACATGTAAACAATCAAACCTAATGCATCGTGTGGCAGTTGTAATTAAATATGTTGACGTGTCTATAATATATAGAAAGTAACAGTAAAGAAAATGACAATTCTTTGTACTGCACAGCTTAAATTAAGAAGCGTACACGAAAATGTGCGCACCGTAATTAGACAATATGATTTTGTATAAAAATATTAAATGACGTCATTGTTTTATGCTTATATTTTAATTTTTGAAAAGGCAACGATTTAAAAATAGGATTGGATTTGAGGATTTATAATTATTATGAAATACTTTGTGTACATTTCAGCAAGTGTAATATATCTTATTTATCAAACACGGATAAGTTACTTATGTTAATTATGTATATTGATTCACGTGGTCTGTATGGATTGTATAGAAGTAATTTAATATTTAAAAATAAAATATAAGCATAAAACAATGACGTAATTTAATATGTCATTGTTTTATGCTTATATTTTATTTTTTGAAAAGAAGCGTACACGAAAATGTGCGCACCGTAATTAGACAATATAATATTTTTTAATGCGCACCGCTGAAAATAAAGTATTGGGGAAAAAAAACTTCACCAAAAATAACTCGCTTTGAACGGAATTTGAACGTCCGCGTAAAGTTGTTCAATATAGAAATGAGGTTAAAATTTTCATTCTTTGTCTCTGCATTTTCTGAGTATTTAATTTACGTCATTCGGGCAAAAGGGACAATTACAAAAAATAACTTTAAACCATCTCCGGGGTAAAAGGAACCGTCCTGCCAAATTTGGTCTCCGTCCGTCATTTGGTTTTTCCGTGATTGTGTAACAGAAAGTTGAAAAGTGAAACATACCGACATACAAACAACTGAGCTTTATATATTAGATATAATTCAGTAGTCCCAATATCGCCCGAAACCTCTCCGCACCTCCCCTTTACCTGCGACCTCTCCATACCTCTCCGTGCCACCCATACTTCCCCGTATCTCTCCGTGCCTCCCCATACCTCATGATACCTCCTCATACCTCTCCGTACCTCCTCATACCCCTCCATATCCCCCCCCCCGCCATCGACAGTTTAAACTACCCGTGATATCGATCACTGACGTGAACAATTTTCTTTCACTTATCCAACGTGACAACTGGTCCCACCACTTCATCCAAAGTGACGGCAACTGGTTCCATCACTCTATTTACACCCAACCCCTTCTATCCCCCTGCCCATTTCTTTATATGTACACTGACAACAGATATGTTGGACATTAGAGAAAGTATTTCGACTTTATATTAAGAGCCTAGTTCATAATCACTTGTAATAAAACATTTCGGATATTTAACTGTCGTTTACATTTAAACTTAAACCAACGTGCAATTTAAATACAAATAATATAAAGTTCTTCAAAGCTGATAATCAAGACAAACTGCAGCTGGTTTGAGAAATTTAGGATATCATATTAACACATGCATCCATGCTACAGTCTCTATGATGAAACATTTTCAAAATAGTAAATATAATCCCAACCAAAATAAAAACTGACTATATTCATTCACTATGATGTTAGTAATTGTACGAATCGGTCTCCCAGCTTGTATCAATAGAGCCTGTATTGTTGGATGTGGCCATGACCCGGAAGTCTCACAATGCTGACCAAGCGGGTGTAACAAATTGAATCTTCATTCCCCCCAGACTGTCATTGTTGAGCGAGTCGTGTACCATTCCAAGAAGATGTCTGCGCCGTCACGCGATGAACAGTGAGCCGATCATCTCAGTACGAAAAAAATAGAAGAAAAGGCAAGAATTGAAACTGGAGTTTGAATTCAGTACACCAAGCGGTCACGCATACCGTAGAACTGTACACTCAGTGACCAGGGATATCTCTGTACTGTATGTCTAACTAGGTATATCTGTATATTGCGTCCTTAGCCTTAGCATGGCATATCTCTGTACTGTCTGTCTAACCAGGTATATCTGTATACTGTGTCCTTAGCATGTCATGTCTCTAGACTGAACACTCCATGAAAGGAATGTATTTATCTAGCGCTTAACAAAACATATAATTATCTATGTACTGTATGCCTAATAAGACATATCATTGTACTGTATACCCTATGAAAGGCACTTATCTATAATGTACGCATGACAAGGCATACCTCTGTACTGTAAGTCTAACACCACATGAAAAGGCATTTATCTATACTACGCCACATCTATGTACTGTCTATTGAACAGAAATGGCTCGCAAATCTAAACTTCGAGTAGCATGGCTGAGCCAACTGACCACGTTCTCAAATAATTTAGCAACACGCCTAAATTAGCGTGCCGTAAAAATGTGATGACATGACTAAATCATCAGCCAGGACACTTAAATCATCGAGCCACACGCTTAAATCATCGAGCCACACGCTTAAATCATCGAGCCACACGCTTAAAGCATCGGCCCACACGCTTAAATCATCGAGCCACACGCTTAAATCATCGGCCTACACGCTTAAATCATCGGCCCACACGCTTAAATCATCGGCCCACACGCTTAAATCATCGGCCCACACGTTTAAATCATCGGCCCACACGCTTAAATCATCGGCCATCACACTTAAATCATCGAGCCACACGCTTAAATCATCGAGCCACACGCTTAAATCATCGAGCCACACGCTTAAAGCATCGGCCCACACGCTTAAATCATCGGCCCACACGCTTAAATAATCGGCCCACACGCTTAAATCATCGGCCCACACGCTTAAATAATCGGCCCACTCGCTTAAATCATCGAGCCACACGCTTAAATCATCGGCCCACACGTTTAAATCATCGGCCCACACGTTTAAATCATCGGCCCACACGCTTAAATCATCGGCCCACACGCTTAAATCATTGGCCCACTCACTTAAATCATCGACCCACACGCTTAAATCATCGGCCCACACGTTTAAATCATCGGCCCACACGCTTAAATCATCGGCCCACACGCTTAAATCATTAGCCCTCTTGCTTATGAAGACATACAAATGTACGTGTTTTTCGGACCAAGCTGTCTATGGTTAAGAAGACTTGACTGCAGTCTGCGCTCATGATGCTCGCAGTTGCATAATTAAGTTGAGCCATTGTGGTTTCAAGCGTGGCTTTAATACTCGTTTGAAATGTTTAAAGTACGACCTACTTGTCCCCGATCTGGTTTCCAAATCGATATTATCAATAGAGCCATTAGTGTTTGAAACATCCTCTTACAAGAGCCGCGTGTTGTTGCGCCGCTCACTCTTTAGCCGGAGGGACAAACTACGGCAGGCGTTAACCGACGTCACGATGTTACAAAACACAAATTAATTAGCGATCTGGGGGGGGGGCGCTGGGGTTTTTGGGGTGGTTGGGGGTGGGGCTCACAAGATATTTTGGAGAGAGAAAAAAAAGAGCGACCAAAAAGTGTCTTAGAAATATTTTGAACCTTTGATAAGTTAATTTGAAGTATTGTAAATATCAAAGCCATTGAACGAGTTATCGATTTCTGTGTCAATGAATTATGTAGATTTATAGGTGTAATCAAACTATATGTGAGACGCTTTCATTTGATGCAGCTTTAATTCTTTTATTTATTTATACCTAATAGAAAGGTGAACTACCCGGATGGTTGATTACATTCTGTCGGCTCGAGTTTACGCAACGTATTTCCCCGCGATGCATTATGGGGGACGGTGGTAAACAAGCATTGCATTACCACTCAGACGATTTGATAATATTTACCTCCCCTTGTTGTTCAAAAACCGCGCGATGATTGGACATAATGGCACCGTCTTGGGAAGACACTGGAATAATGTGTCTTTAAAAAAAAACTATGTTGATTTGTGCCAGCACTTCTACTACGCCCCCACTCTCACATTGCTGTGTTGATATGTGCCACTACTCCCTCTGCGACAGACATTTCATATTACTGTGTTTGTTTTATTTTCGGAATTCTGTTAATCAACATGAAGGAAATGGACTTTAAGTTAGTGGCAAGTAGTCTTGGGTAATTGCAGCCCTCGACGAACATTTTGCCTCAACTTTTCCATGAAAAGGCCAGCAATGCTGTTTAATGAATAAAAGATAAAAAGATATAAGACACTTTTTTTTCTTCATTTATCTACATGTGTCGCATGTACGAATATTAATTTGGTTAAAGTTCATTATCTCTATGTGTTATGTTGGTGTGTGTACGGGCAATGACAACGAGAACTCATGTGCCAGCTGAGATCTTGGTCAAATTTTACTAATCAAAGCTAAACAGACGAGACTCGATGTTGAACGAATAAATCTATACATGAGTTTAAAGAGACCAAATCTTTGGTCCATTAAAAGATGGTTTTAGAATTGCTTCTTGTTTGCGTTTTGTTCTAGAACAGGGGTCTCCAAACTTTTCTGCCGGAGGGCCGCATTAACTGTCAAACAGCAGTTTGGGGCCGACTACTAGCCCACAACTACTAAGTTTTGTGGTAAACTACAGGTAAAAATAGTATCTTTTTTTTTATAGATTAAAAGGTCTCCAGTGGCTCGATGAGAGGGCTTCACGGGCCGCATCTGGCCCATGAGCAGTAGTTTGGAGACCCCTGTACTAGAATAACAAAACTTTTCCTGCCATTCTGAAAGATTACTTCAGTTTAAAATTATAGTGCATTCCAGTTGCTCGGTGTTATTAGCACTGGGTTTTTTTTTATTGTCAGAAAAAAAGGTTTTTAAAAAAAGAAAAGAAAGACAACAAAAAATTCTCTGATCTGATGTATTTCCTTGTCATCTCCAAGGTTAAGAATACAATAATAAATTTTGAAATGTGACATAAATCCTTAACTGTCATGAAATATTTTAACTTTCGACCAACGAAGTCTTGCCACCCTCTTAAACGTTTAACATGATCGCTTCCAAATATGTGTCTCGCTTGATTATAATAGTATCTTCTGTATTGAAAAAGCGTCTTTAATATATAAGATACGATATAAGATGGCCGTTTTTAGTCTAAAGCATTTACCAGTCTTGAAGGTTTGATTTAAAACACCTAAAGACCTTAACATGCCATCTAAATAACTAATTTCTAAGCAAAATTTCTTTTAAAAAACAAAACGTTGTTATTTTTTGTTCGAATAAGGATGTATAACTTGAGGCCAATAATTTCATTCATAATTAATATTGTCAGCTTGATGAGCTCAAAGGGTCTCTGAAAAATCAATTTGATTTTCTCTAAATATTCATAGATAAGTAAAGTAGTGGAGAGAAAGAGCGAGAGAGAGAGAGAGCGAGAGAGAGAGAGAGAGAGAGAGAGAGAGAGAGAGAGAGAGAGAGAGAGAGAGAGAGAGAGAGAGAGAGAGAGAGAGAGAGAGAGAGAGAGAGAAGGGAGGGAGAGGAAGATAGAACGAAAGAAAGAGATATGTTGATAGATTGAAAAATAGAAATAAGGAGGAAAAGATGGGTTGATGGTTGAATTGATGTTTGGATGGTTGGCTTGATGGATAGATATAGGGCCAACTTAGTCTGTTAGTGAATGGATGGCATACTGGGGGAATGTATGGATAGATGAATGGGTGGATCGATAACTAACTGATATGATGACTAGTTTGATGGATGGATATAGGGCCAACTTATTGAGTAAGTGAATGGATGGCATAATGGGGGAATGTATGGATAGATGAATGGGTGGATAGATAACTAACTGATATGATGACTGGTTTGATTGATGGATATAGGGCCAACTTAGTCAGTTAGTGAATGGATCATGTCATACTTGGGGAATGTATGGATAGATGAATGGGTGGATCGATAACTAACTGATATGATGACTGGTTTGATGGATGGATATAGGGCCAACTTAGTGAGTTAGTGAATGGATCATGGCATACTGGGGGAATGTATGGATAGATGAATGGGTGGATCGATAACTAACTGATATGATGACTGGTTTGATGGATGGATATAGGGCCAACTTAGTCAGTTAGTGAATGGATGGCATAATGGGGGAATGTATGGATAGATGAATGGGTGGATCGATAACTAACTGATATGATGACTGGTTTGATGGATGGATATAGGGCCAACTTAGTCAGTTAGTGAACGGATGGCATACTGGGGGAATGTATCAATAGATGAATGGGTGGATAGATAACTAACTGATATGATGACTGGTTTGATGGATGGATATAGGGCCAACTTAGTCAGTTAGTGAATGGATCATGTCATACTTGGGGAATGTATGGATAGATGAATGGGTGGATCGATAACTAACTGATATGATGACTGGTTTGATAGACATATGAATGTGATATATAACAGTATATCGTATGGATGTATGTATAGATTTTTTAAAAAGCTCATTTGTCGTATACACGTCATCGACTCCCTTAACGTTACTTTCATGAATATATTTGTTGGATTTATTTTACTTACAAGCCGAAGACACAACAAAAAATCTTTAAGATTCTATGTCGTGTCAATAGTTCTTGTGGAACCTTTTTGTTTGCGGGCGGGCAACTAACCACTATACAAGATTTAGTTTCTGCATGTCTGGACCCGGTCAACTACTCAGTACGATGGTGCTGCCACCGAATACATCTGACAGAACTACAAATAGCACTAACAGATCCTTGCCTGGGAAATACTTTTTCTCTCTCTTTTCTCTCTCTCTCTCTCTCCCCCAAAGTCTACTTGCCAGACTCCTGGTCCCATTTCCTTCTTTAACAAGCACTCTTGGTGAAAAGGGGCGTAATTACGTACTTCCTCCACGACTTGGGTCAGTACCGCTCAAAGAAACCGGAAGTCTCGTGTAACAGTTTACTCGCTCACAAATTACACGCATTGGCTCGGAAAAGTCGGGGACACACGGTTTCAGAGGGCATAAATACACGAGTCAGTCACTGAACGCGCTGCTCGTATAAATGCTCGAGAAAAGCGAGCCACACATTTTGTCACAACGGGGCACGGGGGGAATCGATATGCACCATTATTGTCGCAAGTGTTCTCTGGGGAAATTAATGCTTAAATCCTGTCAAAACAGGAGTTACATTTTTTTGGTCAGAATTACCCACAGGGAACAGATACGCATGTTATTGTCACAGTGGGTAACTTGATAGATACACATGTTATTGTCACGCTGGTATATTTGTAAATATTAAAAAATGATGCTCTTGGAAATTAATTTTTAAAATTCAATACATTTTTTTCCACAATGGAATATTCAGAAAGAAATCCCGAAATATCGTGACAATAGTGGATTGAAAGCATTTAAATAAGGTCGTTCTAATTCTATTATGTTTTTTAAGCTTCGTGTTTCTTGTCTGCCCGTCTGCCCGTGAAAACTCGAAGCGCATCGGAAACAGATAAGGATCTGTATTGTATTTTTATTTTAAAAATACACATTTTCACAGCTTTTATATTCATACGATCTAAATATCGATATCAGTGGCTCGTTATGTTGAGACGTTGGTAAATTTTGATAACAAAATATGCCCTCGGCAACAAGAAAAGAATAAAGAAAAAAAAACACTTGTTAAATATCACGGATTTAAAATGGGTTAAACAAATTAAATAATGGAAGTGGCGTGCCTTGAAGTTGTGTAGACAAGTGATGCGCCAATCACACCAGTTAGCGGTCATACAGGGTGTACAGGTAAATATACAGCAGCATGTCTAGTGTATATGAGAAAAGTAACTCACTTTTAAAAAAAGGTGCACCCGACTTTTTAAAAGGAATTTAACATGCCCAACAACCCTCAATGTATTTCTTTATTTTTGGTGCGATCCAATCAGATGCCTTTGTTAAATTACAATAATTTACGAACGGTCTTTCGCACACACAATAAAATACTTTAACCGCCATAAGTTCGTGCAGAGGCGTCATTGGGGTTGGTGTCACCCAGTGCGGTATCTCATGGTGTCAACCCCTCACGACTTACCCCATAGACAACCTTCGAGTATGCCAGTACCAAATAATGGAAACATAGAGAAATTTACACTATGGTGTCACCCCTTGCCTTAAAATATGATGGTGTCACCCGGTGCGGTCCGCACCCCTTAGTGACGCCTCTGAGCTCCTGTGATAGTAAAGATATTCTCAAATTAAAAATTCGAAATTAACAGCTGCAATTAGTAATAGCTTATCAAAATAATTAATTAATGAAAATAAATAATTATAATCAATAGACTATTGTAGAGAAATTGTTAATCTTTTCTCCCATTAAATGTCATTTGTGTATCCAAGTCATAGCACATACAAGCTTGAAGGAAGTTGGGTGAGTGTCAGTGTTATGGAATTTGACCGAAATAAAAGCTTCTTGAAAACTTTATTGGACTATAATTTCTACAAACCAATAGTTAATTAGATATTTATAATGAAAATACATTGCTCTAAAGAAGGGGTCTCCAAACTTTTCTGCCGGAGGGCCGCATTAACTGTTAAACGGCAGTTTTTGGGCTGACTACACAGTTTTGTGGTAGACTACACGTAAAAATAGTATCTTTTTGTGGAGATTAAAAGGTCCCCAGGGGCCGGATGAGAAGGCCTCGAGGGCGCATCTGGCCCGCGGGCCGTTTTTTGGAGACCCCTGCTCTAAAGGAAAAAAGTATCTTAAAAAATACCATTACGTAATGTGTAGTTTTCCGTTCTTAAAATTGGCTAATCCAATTCGCATAGTGAAAAGGTTCATCACCTTCGTCTTGTTGAATACATCGATGGCGACGTTGTGTCTCTATGTCCCACCTACAAACTTGGTTAGTGGGTATAGGGTCGTCACATGAAGATCATTCCAGAAAATCACGTGATGGACAAGCTGCATAGTAAGGCATGGCCATTATAATTTTCGGTTCTCTTTTTCCGATCACAAATGATTGATTCGACGCACTTTTTTTTTCTTTGTAAATTTTACATTAACTTGTTTACCTTGCCAATCGCTGACGAAAGCTTTTGGTCGATACTCTCGTTGCATTTCTGTGTCATTTATCAAGTTTTCACATAACGCCCCCCTCCCCCCCGGGCCTTGTTTCATTAATACAGAGAAACCTTCTCATCTGCTTGTAAACAATTGGGCTCACCTGATCTCTTAGGGCTTCTGATGTCTCTTCTCGTCAACCCCACCTCCCCCCCCCCTTCCACACTTGACAACCCTTAAAAGACACGGGGAAATCCAGGAGCCGTTGTTAGGTCAACAAACAAGAAACACGCGCCGTATGCCACAGATGTGGTGGACTGGATGAAACCACCGAGGTCTGATGGCGTCAACAGTGGCATACGAGCAACACAGGGAACACTGTGGAACAACACATAGTCGTGGTTGGCATAGGGGCCAGCAGTGGCGTCAATAAGGGGGTGTGGTGGGGGCGGGCCGGCCCGGAAGACACCATCGGGGGGGGGGATTTACACCAAAGTCAAAACGGTACTGTACGATTATTGCCAACAAAAAAAAACAACCATCCGACTGATTTTTCTCCTAGAAAAAAAGTTACGAAATACAATGAAATACGTTAAAAGCGAAAATTTATTAATAACATAAAACAACCCCGTAAAAACAAAGTTTTTGACTATAAATCCCTTATATATGAGACATAAATAGAAGTAAAAAAAGATTTTTAAAAACCACGTTTTTAGAAACGGACTAAAAAGAAGAAAATAATTTAAAACTTGTAAGTTCAAGTACTTCGATTTAATATGACTAAAAACGTGTGGTGGGTGTTTGGTATAAAAATTAAAGATTTCTAATTTAGAAGGCAAAAGAGAGATCTATAAGTGAGAGAATGAGTGAACCGCATATGTTAAACCTCATAAGCGCCCGCCCCACGTTTTTAGTCATAGGTGGTTTACCTGGTTTAAACACGAGATGTGTTCACCGGTGGCTGGCCTGAAGTCAAGTGACCCGTAAAATGTAAACGATAGCGACCGCTACATATAGTTTATATAGATAAACTAAAAATGCATTAATTTAATTAAGGTACGTTCGATCGATCTGAAATTTTGATACGATGCATTGTTAGGTGACACGGGTCCGTGTGCTGAATTTCAGCTCGATGGCTTCACGGGAAGCGGGTCATTTTATACTTCTGTTTTTCCGCGGGCGGGCGGGCCCAAGACAGAGACGTCGGTGAAGTTAATATAGGGGATTTAATAATAATGTTGGTTAACATGCAATAATCAAGCAGTCCCAACAATCTACAACAAAACAAATTAGGGGTGATATCATCATAAGGGGATATTAAAAAAAAAGTAAATTTCTGGATGTCCCCCGTTTTTTGGCACTGCAAGACTCGGAGGAGTTCTATGGGTTAAGTCATGAGGGGTAGAGACACCATGAGCTACCGCCCGGGTGACACCAACCCTAGTGACGCCTTTGCGTGCCAGTGATGATAATGAACATATATTCGTGGTTGGAATACGGGCCACCGACAAACAACACATATTCGTGGTTGGAATACGGGTCACTGATAAGCAAAACATATTTGTCTTTATCATACGTGCCACTGATGATAATCAACACACATTCGTGGTTGGCATAAGTTGATTTAGAACATTAAGGTGTTAAAAAAAGGTCTTTATGAAAATTGTATGAAATATTAGGTACTATAGATAACCAGCCAAAAATGACGGAATCTTTTTTGGTTCAAACAGCAATATAAAACAAAATCGATCGCAGCGCCACATAACAGCACTACATCCATACAGATAACGGGAATCAATAACATAAGTAACTTATCCTTGTTTGATAAATACGAAATATTAAACTTGCTGAAATGTACACAAAGTATATCATAATTATAAATCCTCAAATTCTATTTTTACATCGTTCCCTTTTCAAAAAAATTAAAATATAAGCTAAATCAATGACGTCACATATATTTTTTTTTACAGCACGTCTTTAATTTATAATTATTTTGCACACCTTTTTACGCGCCTTCCGATGCACGCCTTGTATTAAAATATAAGCTTAAACTTTATAATAAAGGCGAAAAGGAATTTAATGGGTAAGCCCGAAAAAAACCCATCAAGAGAATAAAACAAAATCGATCGCAGCGTCACCTAACAGCATTACAAATTACATCCATACATACATACAGACAACGGGAATTATGTATATTGATGAAACAAAAATCTTACAAAGAATATGCGTTATGTAAACCTCTCAAAAACAGAGGAAGGGGACACAACCCTGTGTATGATTTACAACGTCTGTAACGAAATAGTTGATCGATGTGTTATCTTTGCACTTTCTGTTAATTTACGGAAATGTATTGGTTCATATAACAATAATATTAATTTGATAATTTATATAGTGCTGTACCCCAGCAAGTACCTGGGCTCACGGCGCTTTACGTAGAAATAGTAACACACACAATTATTGATTCATTGAAAGTAAATTAATTATATCCTAAATGCAACATAAAATTACATTACGGTGCATTTTAGCTACGTTGATCATTTAAAGCAGGGGTCTGGAAACTGTATGTCTGCGCGAGCCATAAACAACACATGTTTAGAAAAGTAATTCTGTGAGAGCAATACATTATGTATAAAACTAAAAATTCAAGTAATTGTGAGCATTTTATGTAATTTCAACACAAAAATTACAATAATTATGTCTCTGAATTCTTTTTAATAACATTGTTATGTTTTTTTTAATATGCAGATCAAAGGAGTCTGATTTAACGTAGTTTTTTAAAATAATGGAACATTTGTCTGAGAGTCAGATGCAGCCATTAATAGAGCCACATCTGGCTCGCTAGCCATGGTTTTCCGACCACTGATTTGAGGAAATGTTTGAATGTTATTTCATTAATGCTTAAAGTTAGGTTTAAAGAGATGAGTTTTTAGTGCATTCTTCAAGGCCTTAGTAGTTGGAATACTGCGAATGGTCGAGAATTCCATTGTTTGGAGGAACAAAAAGAGAAAAGACCTTTCGCCAAATGTTTTAGTTTAGAGTCTTAGGAGCAGAGAGAATACATTAAAATTAATTTTCAAAAAAGGCATGCATAGATTTGAACTTAAAAGGATTGAAATTGTTGTTTAAGAAAATTGTTCCCGACAAAAAGTTCAGACTTGGAGGAACAGAAAAGTTAACATCCGCGCCTCATCTTGCTCCATGAGTCAATATGCTGGAAAAACGGTGGTTCTGATTTGCTCGCCTGATGTTATACATTATTTAATGTGTTCATTGATTTCCTGTGTAGGGAGAGGGTGGGGGCGAGGATAACTCCCCTCTCCCCTCACCCCCACCTAAACCAACTTCAAACTTAAGTTGTCTGCCCTTGTCTCCCGAACTCAGTCATGTGAAAACAAGAGTCGATAGACCAATTATGACGACAGACGTCAGTAGAAAAGACAACCTTGTTAGACAGGTCTCAGAAGTGGGGCATCCGTGCTATTTATAGACGGTGCTAACTCACACGGCGCACGTGGGGTCGGGCGTAATGCACATGACGTCAGCGTCCTCTTCTGTCAAGTCATTTGAATACATCACTAACAAGACCAGGTACAACTCTTCTAATGAGCTAATGGCTGCTTTGAGGGGAAAACAGGCCCAAGTAGGAAAGTATGTGGGGGGGGGAGAGCGAGGTGTTGCAGGAGGGTAATGACAGCAGCAGAGTGGCAGTATTGATGGCAAATAAATTAGATGTTGGTGTATAAGCAAGGGCTTGAGTAGGTGATAAAAATCAATGAAGCTAAACTTGTGTTAACTAGTAACATTAGTCGAAATGAGAATAAATTACTTCGTTTCTTTTTTTACAAGACACTTATAGATAACCAAAAGATGTAAGCAGCCAAGTGAAAACTCCATTGGAGTTTTCACTTGGCTGCTTACATCTTTTTTTTGGTTATCTATAAGTGTCTTTTTTACAAGCCACTTATAGATAACCAAAAAGATGTAAGCAGCCAAGTGAAACTGCAATGGAGAGTTTTCAAAAGCTCAAAGCAGAGCTTGCTTTCATTTATCATCAAATATTTTATATTTAATGAAATGAATCATTGTAAGTTATATAGAAATTATGACCAATATAGACATGTTTCATTTTATAATTTATTGTTGTAAACAATAAAAAATTATGTTAAGATATGTTTTCTGACTGCGAACATGGTTTGTTCACTGGGTCAGGTTGTATGGACTTCGAAACTAGCCGCTAACGTTGATTCCTCATTCATTATTATTTAGTTATTCATAAGATGACTCCGTAAGATTGTAGTAGATTGTCAAATGCTATTGATATGTATTTTTTTTAAAAACTCCCTTGCAAAAATATGCTATTTAAAAAAAGAAAGAGCGAGAGAAAAGAAAAAACAACTATTTTTTGTGAAGCTAGTTACCACCTCTGTGTGTTCTCTTGTGTATGTAATTTAAATAGAACTTGCTAGAAGTTTCCACAGATGGCTTTTCATATTTCCCAATCACTGCAGTGCTGTTAACTCAAGGTGCCAAATTTTCCCAGGCAGGAGTAAAGAAATTCCCAAAATAGACTAAAAATTCCCAAATGCATTAAATTCTGTTGGCGAAGCAATCTCAAATATTCCCATATTTAGTGCTGAATCCTCATAAATTCCCATTTCTATAAATTTTCCTAATTTTGCTTTTAAAAAAATTCCCACGATTTGGGAAATTTCCCAGGAGTTAACAGCACTGAATCACTGATTGAACAGGACGTCGTCGATGATAAATTCACTATTATAGGACGTCTCGTAATCCTCGACTGATGTTTATTGATTGGTCAAATGGAATAAGGACCGATTGATTTTTGTAAGTTCCAAAGAGAAAGCGGTTATCATCTACATTAACGTTTTTGTGGAATGAAAAATCATGTTGACGCACAATTTAATCATTTTATTTCTGTATTCAAAAGAATAATTGTAGCATTCATCGACTAAGGTATCAAGCAAAAGGATGTCAAAACTATTGCAGTCATAAAAGGGGATACATATACAAAGAGGGCTAAAGGGCAGGTCTAGGCACTTGATATATCTTCGTGTTTGTCTAATAATCTTATCAAATTGTTAGTGAGCTACGTAAATTACGTAAAACTGTCGCCTTTAATTTAAAGCGTATGGTAAGCTAAAGAAGAAGCTGATTCAAGACAAGGGTATGCAAAGATGGATCGTAAATATGTGGCAGTTTTTTTTATTACCCCTTAAAATTGATGTATGGCACTGCCCATGTCCGGTTTCAATATGTCATACAGAACTGGACTGGGATAGTACTAAAACAGTTCAAACAATGACTGAATTTTTGGACATTGCATTTACCGTTGTATTTTCATCCACCAGATAAGATATTCATTGAAAATATATTAATAAAATTATTTGGTAATTTGAATCCAAATGGTTTGAATCAAATGTGCAATTTTATATAGTCGTAGATTCTCTCCTGTTTTAGTTTTTAAATTGCCATTTCTTACACTTACTTTCCTTTCTGCTGAACTTTGTTATTCTATATGGACTAGTGCTGATTCTATAGGCCTTGTCATTTCTAAAACCGGAAAACGTCATAGCTCAATGAGTAATGTTCTATTTTTAGATTTCATTTTAGCGAAACAATGTTTTGAAGCATAAATTCAGTCGAATCACTATGTTCTCAAACTTTTTAGCATAGTAAAATTACGAAACTGTTTTTTTTTCTTTTTCAAGTCCAATAAGCTGTCTTAAAATAACGAAGAATTAACAAATAGCTGATAAGATACATCCTTCTCAAAATATCTACATTAACATATTGACTCGTATCTTTTATTAAGTTTTTAGGAAATTTTTCTTTAAAAAAGATATATATAGAACACATATTTCTGTTGATAGATTTCCGCTATATAATGACAAGTTCTATTTCTTTTCTTCACTTTATTAGTTTATATAGGCAGGATAAAATGCCAATTTAAATAAAGACACTTTTTTTCACATTCGTACCGATGCAAGAATTTGTCGAAACATTTTAAATTTTATATCATCTATTATTAAAGCTTAAAATTTATTGTATGGAGAAATTGTTTTTGTGAAAAGAAAATTCAAGTTTAGAAAAGGTCAACTCTCATAAAAGCCCAGATCGTAAGAAACAATTGTATGTATACTTAACGATTGGATAGCTGGGTGATTCGATTCGAAGAAGTCATTTCACTATTCATTTCAAATTTACAAAGATGAAAACTTTTGCTTTTATCGAATAAAAATCTGTATATCAAACGCGCCGCACCCTTTAGGGGCGCCTAAAATAGATAGCAATACTTAGGACTTTAAATATTGGAATTTTTTTTCAAGCTACCAAAGGACACACCAAGCTGCTAAAACACACAGCTGTATGGTGAGAATGCTACCAAAGGACACACCAAGCTGCTAAAACACACAGCTGTATGGTGAGAATGCTACCAAAGGACACACCAAGCTGCTAAAACACACAGCTGTATGGTGAGAATGCTACCAAAGGACACACCAAGCTGCTAAAACACACAGCTGTATGGTTAGAATGCTACCAAAGGACACATCAAGCTGCTAAATCACACAGCGGTATGGTGAGAATGCTACCAAAGGACACACCAAGCTGCTAAAACACACAGCTGTATGGTGAGAATGCTACCAAAGGACACACCAAGCTGCTAAAACACACAGCTGTATGGTTAGAATGCTACCAAAGGACACATCAAGCTGCTAAATCACACAGCGGTATGGTGAGAATGCTACCAAAGGACACATCAAGCTGCTAAAACACACAGCTGTATGGTGAGAATGCTACCAAAGGACACACCAAGCTGCTAAATCACACAGCGGTATGGTGAGAATGCTACCAAAGGACACATCAAGCTGCTAAAACACACAGCTGTATGGTGAGAATGGTCTCCATCAATCACGACTGACAGACACAACATTGCATTTTTAGAGAGATACACATATTCTACAATAACTTTGTCTTTTAACACACATATTTTTAATCATTTCAAATATCGATTAGCTCTCCACGCTTCGTTGTATTTTGTCTGATTGGAAAACTGTTCTTTTTTTCTAAAAGTTCTGGGTTAAAAATGAATTAAAAGAAAAATAATTCAGTAAACAGCGTGGACGAAATTTTGTCAAGAAATATGAATTTATTGATTTTTCGATGTTGACCCTATTGTCAGACTGTTTTGACTGAACTCGTTGAAAAGAAATTATGCTATAATCATATAGAAAAGTCCATTTAGCCCTATAAGGATTCTGTTTAACATTAATATGATTTGATTTTTTTGACATCCACTTTGACATGATATCAGAAATTGGCGTGCTTTGGAACAAAATAAAATAAAATACAGAAAACAACAAATTTAACAACAAAACAATTGTTGACAATGACTTTTAAAAAAATATGTTAAGAACTGTTTAAAATAAGCATAAGTCTTTATATATTCACAAACGTTTACTACGATACAATAATTAAATAAACTTTCGCTTCTAAAAATCACTGTTATGTGTAAAGGGGTGAGGCTCCCTTAAAGTATATTCAACTGTATTCACGGGATGAATTTAAACATCAATTTAATACATGGATTTAAAATACCATTGAGTAAGAAACATTTTCATATGTCAACAAATGGTAACAACGAAGCAGAAAATCCTTTAAAAATCCTTAAAAATGTATAATACATATAGATCTACCATCAAATAGTTTTTTAACACTGGTGCTGAACTCATATTTATACAAAATTTTATAGAATGTACTTCACAATGAACATTCTCGATTTATTAGGAACATAAGGGATTACGTGCATAACTTAGGGGCCGTCCATAAATGACGTCACGGGGGGTCACACTTTTGTGACGATGCGTGACGAGGGGGGAGGGAGGGGGGTTGAAGAAATGTGACGTCAAATCATAAGGGTAACTTTAAATAAAACTTCCACTGAAATAGTTGGTCCCTTACAATTTATTTAATGGCTTTTTTTTTCTTTTTTTTAAAAATCAGTGCTTCTTAATGTGCCGGTCGGTAGGCCATCAGACGCTGGTTGGCGTAAGCTATCAAGACACGAAAATTAAATCTAATTATAATCCTTACGTTTGAGTATCCACAAGATTACATGTTAAATTGTTACACTGCGTCGTTTGATGTTGATATCAAAGCATTTGTGATGTAACCGCAGCTCCGTTTGGTTCTCTCATGGCAGGAGTCGTCCAAATTTTTTGCCCGTTACCCCAAAATATACAAGTTTATGTGTGCGTTACCCCCCCCCCAACCCTCAGACTATAGGTCCTGCTCAAATGACTCGGGGATTTGGGGGAGCGTCTTAAGCCCCTCCCCCCCCGAAAATGCTACTGGTGAGTTTTACAAGCATGATAAGTGTCTAAAAATTATCTGAATAGGATTATGTGTAGATATTTTAAGTCAAAACGACACGGAATATTCTTTTTCTTTAAAAGGGGAGGGAGGGGGAGGGAATCTATTTGATAGAATTAAAAACGTTTTAAGTTTGATATAATTGTTCGATTGGTTTGTTAGTCAAACGCCCCTGGCCATTCTAGTCTTCTAGAATTCTAGATATAATGGTAATGAGCCCATTTAAAATTAGTCAAGTATTCATTAATTTTATTGAATGCATCAAATTCTTGACAAGCAATTCGAGAGGAGCACAAAACAACTTTTCTTCTTAGCTCAGTTTTTAAGGCATTAATTTTAAATATCACAGAAAGGAAACGTGATACTGGCAAGTCATGTGTATTAAGATTATTGTCACTCGTGCCAATATAAATGAACGTATGGGTAGATTTAGGTGTCTTCGTATAGTACGTAGGTAAGAAATCTACATAGTTGTCAAATTTTTAAAAAAATGCATTTTCTGGAAGGAACCGGTTCAATAATGGGCATATGTTCCAAGCGTACACGTACACATGACGTATTTTAATATATCTAGTGGATTGTAGTGGATGTTATATGTCCCAAATGAGTCTGCATTACCCCCAAGAATTCCTTTTTTGACCCCAAATGAGGTTATTTACCCCTGTTCGTCGACCTCTTTCATACGGGATGCCCGTCAGTCAATTTAGGGATTTTTTAAAAATACATTTTAAAAATGTTATTTTAAAATTATTATTTTTTCTAAACAAAGGCATTAACCGTGATGATTAATATTCAATGTTTAATTTGTATGCATTAAAATAAAATATAATCTAAGAATGTTAACACAGTTCGTTTTCTGAAGGCCGGTTAAACGTTTTTAAAAAATGCTTCACGCGGGTTACGATATTACATTGTAGATCTTCACTAAATAAATAATAAATACTTTAATGACAATAAAAGTGACTTGAAACATACTTATTTTCAAATAGAAAATAAAGTGGTTTTTGTTGTTGTTTTTTTTAGGGGGTCAAATATTTGTGACGTATTTTTAGAGGGGGGTCTAAATTTTTTTGACGACGCGTGACGAGGGGGGGGGGAGGGGGTCAAAAATCGGAAAAAATCGCGTGACGTCATTTATGGACTGCCCCTTAAAGCGAATTCTATTAAGTTTGACAAAGTACACACATAATCTCCACACCAAATCTTCACAAAATATAATGTAACTAAAAATAACTCATACTCATAGCAGAAAACATAAGATATAACTTATATATGACATTAAAAAAGTTCGCCTCTCGATAATTTCAATTCGTCATTTCTATATAACTATAAAAATCTGTGTATTTATTCGAAACAATTTTGCTGAGATATTATTAAAATAATCAAGAATTTTGTTTGGACTTATCTCGAAATGTATTATTAAATAAATACGTTATCTTTAGTCAGCATAGTGGGCTTGACAAAGGCAAAAACGTGTCTAGAATTTTATTATACCAATACAACTTTAACACTTTTTTGTTTCTTCTATGCTGGAAAATATTTCTTTATCAAAACCTTTATATAAAAATAGTTACATAAGGTATGAGATATGACACTTTCCTATAAGAGAAATGACGAACCGTATGGACCCTCTGAGACCATGGGATTAAAATCGAAGCTCACAGTGCAACAATATTGTCCCAACAAATCATATTTCAACACGTTAGATCACAACAGGGACTCGAACTACCGACTTCACAGGCTAACCACTAAACAGATTACTTTTTATTCAGTGGGGTTAGATCGCTGAATAAGTCCTACGTTAGGGCAATGTTAAGGCATTGCATAACAGACGAAGCAGGTTACACGGGGATTATAATAATAATAATAATAATTTATAATTTATATAGCGCTGTATCCCACCAAGGGACAGGGCTCACAGCGCTTTACATGGAGATATTAACATACATATACTAATTAAATAACCATTCATACCATAATAACAACATAAAGGACAGTACATTACACATAAGCTACGTTAATCATTAATAAGGAAATGTCGTTTCATTAGTTATGTAAATACATTTTGAAAAGATGCGTCTTAAGTGCAGTCTTGAAGGACTTGGTAGTTGGAATACTACGGATGTGTAATGGTAGAGAATTCCATTGTTTGGCTGCACAAAAAGAGAATGACCTTTTGCCAAATGTTTTAGTTCGTGTCTTAGGAACACAGAGAATACGTGTGTCAGCAGAAGAGCGTAGCTGACGACTGGGTGAGTAGACCGACAGAAGCTCAGTAAGATAGGAAGGGGGTGAGTCAGAAAAGAAGTTGTGACAGAGAACAGCCAGTTTGTACTCAATTCGAGCTTGTATAGGTAGCCAATGAAGTGAGTAAAGTAGCGGAGTAACATGGTCATGTTTTTTTTTGCCTTCAGAACTAGTCTGGCAGCTGAATTTTGAACTTTCGGTAGTTTTTTAATGCATTGTTTTGGCGAACCTGACAGAGGAGAATTGCAATAATCAATACGAGCTAGTACAAGAGCACAGACTAGAGATTACCCAAATTTAAAGACAGAAAATCAAAAGCTACACAGCTACTGTTTGTTAGTTGGAGAAATAGTCAACTAATTGAAGCAGATTTGGCTAGTTCTGGGTTCGATGCTATGTTTTTGAAAAGCAACATTTTATTTTATTAGATACACTTGCAATAACGAAAAAAAATCGTCCCATTAATTTTGACACCACATTGATCAATCAACATGATTCACTGCGGTTTAAGCTCTGTGATCATTTGTCTGATGTTGGTATAATTAGCCGCAAATCACTTCTGGTCTGATGCGTGGTTAATTCCTGCGTGTGGCGGGCATGCCCCCCTTCCCCCCACTCACCCCAATCAACTTACCAGCGTGTAATTACAGTGTCTGATGTGAGGTCTTCTAGTTCATAAAACGGTCAAATTAAAAAAGTTGATAGAATTGAAAATATCAATAAATTTCCAGGCCAAAACGAAAGAACAAAACTGATGTACACCTTAGGATCGGTACGTTTATGAGTATAAAAATAACTAAATACGACTACAAAAAATGTACCATACACATCGTTATCTATCATTGATTATATATAAACAAACTAGAATTAATTTACACAAAATAAGCACGTATTTATATAATATAATTAACATTTTGAAATATAAATGATGGTTATAATTTGTAAATAGTTCTACTTGCTAATGAATGTAGACATTAAATTGATATTTCAATATTATTACTAGCCACTAATGAGTATAAACAGGCCATTAATTGAAGAAATGATCATTTCTAGGAAACAAATAAATCGATACTCTAATGATTGCGAAGCTCACATCGATCGACTCTAAGTCACCTAGGACCAATCTATTCGAACACATCACATCGATCGACTCTAAGTCACCTAGGACCAATCTATTCGAACACATCACATCGATCGACTCTAAGTCACCTAGGACCAATCTATTCGAACACATCACATCGATCGACTCTAAGTCACCTAGGACCAATCTATTCGAACACATCACATCGATCGACTCTAAGTCACCTAGGACCAATCTATTCGAACACATCACATCGATCGACTCTAAGTCACCTAGGACCAATCTATTCGAACACATCACATCGATCGACTCTAAGTCACCTAGGACCAATCTATTCGAACACATCACATCGATCGACTCTAAGTCACCTAGGACCAATCTATTCGAACACATCACATCGATCGACTCTAAGTCACCTAGGACCAATCTATTCGAACACATCACATCGATCGACTCTAAGTCACCTAGGACCAATCTATTCGAACACATCACATCGATCGACTCTAAGTCACCTAGGACCAATCTATTCGAACACATCACATCGATCGACTCTAAGTCACCTAGGACCAATCTATTCGAACACATCACATCGATCGACTCTAAGTCACCTAGGACCAATCTATTCGAACACATCACATCGATCGACTCTAAGTCACCTAGGACCAATCTATTCGAACACATCACATCGATCGACTCTAAGTCACCTAGGACCAATCTATTCGAACACATCACATCGATCGACTCTAAGTCACCTAGGACCAATCTATTCGAACACATCACATCGATCGACTCTAAGTCACCTAGGACCAATCTATTCGAACACATCACATCGATCGACTCTAAGTCACCTAGGACCAATCTATTCGAACACATCACATCGATCGACTCTAAGTCACCTAGGACCAATCTATTCGAACACATCACATCGATCGACTCTAAGTCACCTAGGACCAATCTATTCGAACACATCACATCGATCGACTCTAAGTCACCTAGGACCAATCTATTCGAACACATCACATCGATCGACTCTAAGTCACATAGGACCAATCTATTCGAACACATCACATCGATCGACTCTAAGTCACCTAGGACCAATCTATTCGAACACATCACATCGATCGACTCTAAGTCACCTAGGACCAATCTATTCGAACACATCACATCGATCGACTCTAAGTCACCTAGGACCAATCTATTCGAACACATCACATCGATCGACTCTAAGTCACCTAGGACCAATCTATTCGAACACATCACATCGATCGACTCTAAGTCACCTAGGACCAATCTATTCGAACACATCACATCGATCGACTCTAAGTCACCTAGGACCAATCTATTCGAACACATCACATCGATCGACTCTAAGTCACCTAGGACCAATCTATTCGAACACATCACATCGATCGACTCTAAGTCACCTAGGACCAATCTATTCGAACACATCACATCGATCGACTCTAAGTCACCTAGGACCAATCTATTCGAACACATCACATCGATCGACTCTAAGTCACCTAGGACCAACCTATTCGAACACATCACATCGATCGACTCTAAGTCACCTAGGACCAATCTATTCGAACACATCACATCGATCGACTCTAAGTCACCTAGGACCAACCTATTCGAACAAATCACATCGATCGACTCTAAGTCACCTAGGACCAATCTATTCGAACACATCACATCGATCGACTCTAAGTCACCTAGGACCAACCTATTCGAACACATCACATCGATCGACTCTAAGTCACCTAGGACCAATCTATTCGAACACATCACATCGATTGACTCTAAGTCACCTAGGACCAATCTATTCGAACACATTCAGAAAACGACATTGTCGTAAAAGACATAAAGATAACGCCCAGCAAGATTTCCCTAATGTCGCTAATGAAGGATACCATAGAGATATATTTAACACGATTTCAGCAATGTCGCTTATGAAGGATGCCATAGAGATAAAGTCAACAAGATTTCAGCAATGCCGTATAGGAACCCGAGGTGACACTCTATTTAAAACAAAATTATCAGAAACCTTACAAATTTTAATGTCTACTTTGCGGGATTTTCTATAAAGTAAACTCAATATAAGCAATCAGAGCATCAATAAATATAGAATAGGCAGTAGTGACAACCTGTGGATAAAATTTGCTTAATATATCAGATTTGATTTTAAAACTAAAATTGATAAAACATTTTTATCTAGGTTCTATAAACTGAAGTAAATATGATTCTATTAAGTAAGCAAATTAAGTTTCCATTATACCTTCTATATTTAGATTCTTTCAACTGTGTTTCTTTAAACAGTTAACAATGACATATACACTAGAAGTTTTACAGTAAACAATGACATATACACTAGAAGTTTTACAGTAAACAATGACATATACACTAGAAGTTTTACAGTAAACAATGACATATACACTAGAAGTTTTACAGAACTATTTTGATCAGAAGGGAGGAGCGGGATAGTTGGCGGAAACATTTACACCCTGCCCTGAATGTAAATGTAAGGATATAAATTAAACATACAGAGAGCCTATTCATGAGATACCTTTGTTTTCCATTTATTACATATTATATAGTATAGACATAATGGCGTTGAATAATTTCTTTTTCAACCAAAACCGAACATGAATTGTGATGATTTGTGTGCGAGATAACTAATGAGTGCGATCTCTCCCCCCCCCCAAACCTTCCACACACACACAGAGACACACACACACACACATAGACACACAGACACACACAGACACACGGTTTCCCTCACTTGAAATAGAGCACGGATTTGAAATGTTAAAAACGTGTGATCAATATTTGAGTACCTGTCGATTTGTTCCTTTCGCCTGAGTCTACACGCAAAGATCGCATTAAGTCATTACTCACTACCGTGAATCAAGCTGCACCTATTCCTGGTATCAAGTCACTCGACATTTTTCAAATAAATTTACAGTTTCTTTTTTTCTTTCTTTTGGTTTAAGTAAAGCAATTATTAACTCATTATATTAAAGAGACACCAGTTTGTAAATTTCATGGTATTTATCTTCCGAAGCCAAGTTTAGACTCCTGGTCATATTAGTAATAGCAGCCTTGTCCTCAACGATGATTGGTTGTTTTTAAATCCCTTATTTTAACTTCACCGTCTTTTCGTGGTCAAACACTAAAGTAAAATATGACCGTATTCCCGTGATCCTATCGAGCTGAAATTTTGCACATATACTTGTGTCACCTAACAATGCATTGTATCAAAGTTTCAGATCGATCGAATGTACCATAATTAACTTAATGATTTTTTTGTTTATCTGTATGTATCTCTATGTAGCATGTGTAGCCGTCTGCTATAGTTGACCTCCACGGGTCACTGGAGGTTCACTCCAGCCCTCGATGTCACAGGGGTAGTCGCGCGGTGCGTATTATATTAAACATAATCAATAATTTTAGTTATGTCTCATATATAAGGGATTTATAGTCAAATACTCTGTTTTTACGGGTTGTTTTTATTTTTTATTTAAAGAACTACTGACCAATACTGTAGGGTTGTTAGTTCTGATTTTTTTTGAAAGAACTTTTTTGTTTTTATTTCTTAAGTTAAAATGTTTTTAATTTGGACAAGTTGAAATGACCGATTTTTTCTCTACTTAAATGACGAAGTCCAATGAGGACAGGGGAAACGATCAGAACTGTGTTAAGTAATTACTCTTAGAAATCGATTACTTTTCACCCAACCGGATATTACTAATCATCCAGCACTAACAAATCGATACTGAAATGTTCTGTACATTATCAACAGATAATGGATAAAAAAAACCCAACTAATTAGGATTTGGTACGAGTTGAAGGTCTCACAATAAAGAACATCCGAGATGAAATGTAAGTACACATGCTCTCACAGCTCTACTTCTACTTTGATGTTTCAAAATCAATTAAATATATTATATACTAGCGTACACCCGTCAAAAATGACGGAAGTTTTCGGCTGAAATCTATTTATTTTATAAAAAATGCACTTTTTTAGGGCGCCTACGGCGCCGACCTTTTTCAAAAGCCCAACTAACTTGTCCTTGTTTGATAAATACGAAATATTAAACTTTCTGAAATGTACACAAAGTATTTTATAATAGGGGTTGCAGGGCGCCTAAGGCGCCCCTTTTATTTTTTTATTTTATAAATAACCATCATCAAATCCTCTTTTTACAATGTTCCCTTTTCCAAAATTAAAATATGAGCGAAAACAATGACGTCATATAATATTTTTTTATAGCGCATATTTAATTTACACACCTTTTGATGCTTTGGTGCAGTAATTTGGTTTTCCCTGCTTTCTAAAATTAGTAGCGTCAGGACTGACTGACAAACACTACTGATTTGCGTGACAATTGCAAATTATATAGTTTTATTTTTGTGTGTGACTGTAATTTCCATTTTCATGACCAAATTTTATTGTTAAAACTAGGTTGTTCTGGGGCGCCTAAGGCGGCCACTATTTCAAAAGCCCAAGTAACTTACGTGAATGTTATTGCATGCGTTCGAATCAGTATGTCCGACAGCCAAAAATTGGTATGTGAATGGGTTCAATAAAAAGAATGAATAATTAAATTTTATTTCATTAGAATGATTTATTTTTCACAAAATCTCTCTATATATCCCATTTCCAAAATTAAAATATAAGCTCAAACAATGACGTCATATAATATTTTACGGCGAGAAACACCACACGCTCTGTTAATCTCGAAACCAAAATGATTATGATTTTACGTCTATATTTTCAAATTTAAAAAATTTGCTGATTATGTCCCTTAGCGTTACAGAATGACCTGGGCTTTTAAGTTGTTTATAGAATAAAAACATTATAAAAAGTTCTTAACTTTTTTTGGAACATTACTTTATGGATTAAACTATCTCCTTCAGTCACAAAGATTCTTGTGATCATTAAAGGGTCGTCCGAAGTCGAGGCGCAACATGCTACAATGTTTCTAGACAATGGAAGATGTGCGGCTGCTGGATTGAATCAACACACACAAAGTAGAGATAGACATTTTAACATCGCCACTGTCAACGCTTGGTCTCTTGACCCACATGAGCCGCATGACCCACATGACCCGCATGACCCACATGACCCACATGACCCGCATGACCAAAGTAACACTGTGAATATGATGAAGACATTCTTTCTGTCCAGGAGACCTGTTTCGGCGGAGGGGCGATGACGTGGACTGATCTCGCTCAAGCCAGCTACAATGACGACTTTACGTCCATGACTGGACTTGTGTATATAATTATAATGTTGTGTATGTAACTATGTTTAGCAAATTGAGAGTGCTATGTCTTTTCTCAAGTTGGAAATGTCTGTAAAGCGCGGTGAGCCCAGACGTAGGCTTGGGTAGTAGTGCGCTATATCATTGGACAAAATAAATAAAATACGGATGTGAGGAAATATACTTTTTGGTTTCTAAATTTGCGTCAGATATGCAGCGCTATCTATCAGTGAATGTGACGTCCACAAATATACAGCTAACTGATGTTTTGTACAGTTCACTCCCATGGAATTAAAACTTGTTTACTGAACATCCCTTTGTAAATCTCCGTTTTTTGTAAACGCTAATTTGAATAAATGCTATTATGGAAATAAGCATTATTTAAAATTAAAATGCTATATAGCGCTATTTTCGAAATACCATTTAAGAACAACAGCTTTCAGGAAACAAAAATTATTTGAGAAGAATTTAAAAAAATCAAAATGCAGGAAAGAATTAACTCAATCAATCTTAATTTGTTTTCTATTGAAACAAAGCAAACACAATTTAACAACTGGATTTGTATTTTTTTAAGACAGATGAGCTCAGAGAAATTGATAAATTAACAATAGACGAACGCCCGTTGATAACTGAATGCGAGGGTTGCAAGATATTTTTTGGCAGGGTTATCAAATAAACGAGCAGTTAGTATGAAATGTTTAGCAAGTAATTAAAGGATCTTCGGTGAAGAAACAATATGTTTAGCTTAACATTTTCAGATATCTTAATGAGCTAATTTAACTACGGCGTCTCTTCAAAATATGAAATCCATAATGAAAACTACAAGAGTGATAATCTTTTGTTTTATATTATTATAAACAATTGATTTAAACATATTGTTTTATTAGTATTTCTCCATGACCAAGATTTCACGTGTGGACATAAATAACATCATAAGTGCGTGAGTGCTTGGCTAATTTGATCCGTGAGTGGATGGATACATCGATACATGAGTGCATGGGTACATTGATGCATGAGTGCATGGCTAAATTAATGCATGAGTGCATGGCTAAATTAATGCGTGAGTACATGGCTACATTAATGCATGAGTGCATGGCTGAATTAATGCGCGTGGCATAGGTATGTTGATGCACAAGTGCAACGTTACATTGCTGCATGATCACATTCACTACTACTTCTTTATCAATGGTAGTACGTTGTTTAACATCTCAATGCGAATATAAACTACTAATTCCTGTCAGTGACATACGGATGTATAGGTGAATAGGCACCGCATTATTTGAGAGAACTGACTTCATAACATGTATCTCTAAGGGGGTGTGTTCCTCTACACCCTACACAGTCACTTCTACAAGTTCCCTCAGTGGACGGACACAGAAAGAAGTATTTTGGAGTGTGAACATTGGACGCAACTGAACCAAAGTTTTGGAACAGCCTTGCCAAGTTTGTGGTGAAATGTGACAACAAACAAACATTTACGAAAACTTTAAAGACTTATGTTTTTATTTAATCTAAGTTTTAAAGATCAGATCTCTGTGCGCACGTTGGACTAGCGATATACAAAAAAACCATCACCATGAACATGACCATCTACAGTGGTCATAAAATATATTTCAGCAGTAACAAATAGATATTTCGTAACACACACAAACACACACACATATTTCAGTCATAAAAATACATATAACATTTGAAACAAGAGATACACCAGTCGAAACATAATATATATATATATATATATATATATATACAGTGGTACCTCGAGATACGAGTTTAATTCGTTCGGTAACCTTGCTCGTATGTCAATTTTCTCGTATCTCAAAGCAATTTTCACCATTGAAATTAATTGACATGCCATTAATCCGTTCCAGCCCAATATATATATATGTGTGTGTGTCGTGACTAATAGATATACAAGTCGGGGAAAATGTATATGTCAGTAAAATGACACAGATATATCAGAATCAGTCGTGGAACATATATTTTTCAGTAGTGGGCAATGGATGTATCAGTCGTTACAAATGAAACTGTCATTTATGGATGTACAAAAAAAAATCAATTTTGTATTGATAGATTCAAGCAAGAGAAAAGTTTCCACTAATGTATTAATCTCCCCCTCACACCCCGTATCCATACAAAATGTACAATTTTCTACCGGCCCGCCCCTCATCTCATAAGTCATAAGTATATTGCCTGTACTGCCTGGCAGTAGTAGCGCTATAACATCGATGAGGCTGGCCTCAGGCGCTTGTCCTCAAAACTCTATCCGACAGTTCCACAAGCTATTTATAGCTATCTGATGTCGCCAAAGACTATACAAGAATTATGCTATTGTTGTTATTGATAAACGTATTACCGAGCAAAATGAGGCTCACGCAAGGGACAGCTTTTTATTCCCTTCCGGAATTGTGTAGACTCAGCTAATTTTGTCAATTGAATTCACATCTACTGGTGAATGAACGTTTATTTTGATCAAAAGGACAAATTGAATAGAGCGCCATCAAGTCAGATTTGAGACGAGGCTTTGATGTTATCAATAAAACAGGGAGACAACTATTGAAATCGCATTTTCATTGACTAGAAACTAAGAGCCCATATATTTCATTACTTGCAGTCCACGAATAATTTCATAGTTTAGGTAACATATGACCTAATAATGTTTTAAATCGAGACTTTTAGGGTTAAGGACTCATGATGAAGGTGACACAGTTAGGGAAATGACTCCTAAAGTGGATTCTTTTCAGTTGCTGCTTGTCTCAAGAATTGGTTGACATGACTGTGTGGAAACGCGTACCCCATCAATGTTACGTCGACGGAGCTACAGCGATATAAGAGTTCTGATAGAGGTTCCTGGCCATTCCCTAAGCACTGACCAAATGTACAACTTAAGAAATGCTTATATTTGTGTGTCATCTGTTGTTGTTGTCGTCCCATAAAGTCATGTTTACACTGAGTGACGAGAGCAAGGAATCAGTTCGAGGCCAATTCAAATGTAAGGAAACAATGAACAAATCTAGAGAAAATACCTTGGCGGACGTTTTGAATCAGTGTGGCGGATACAAAATAGTAGAGGAAAAAAATGATTGATTTTCCATTTTTTTCTACAAATTTTATTTAACTTTAAAAAATCATAACAACTAAAAAAAGGGCTGGAGGTAATTGTATATATATATATATATATATATATATATATATATATATATATATATATATATATATTATATATATATATATATATATATATATATATATATATATATATATATATATACGTATATATATTTATATTTGTTCCTACTTTCGATATACAATAAGAGATCTACTATCTGTCCAATGATATTAGAGTGATTTCACAAGATTGTGCATTCATGAAGGTTTGATATCGTGGAAATGAGCTTTGTTCTGTCCTGGGATTGTATTTTTGAAGGAGTGTGCTATTATGGAAATATTCTTTCATAGTAGCACCTTTAATTGGAATGTAGATTAATAGGAATGCAGTTTGGTAGTTAAATGGCTAAATGGTTTTTTGCCTGTGCTGGATGTAAGGACGACTATTCGGGCCTTAACGGTGGATTTTTAACTTCTTCAATTATGTTTTTTTGTAATAAAATGTTTTAATATTTTATTTTCCATATCAGTTATGTTTAAAAGGAATATTTTACTGCGCATTCTTCAATTAATATACTTTTTAAAAAAATAATAATGCACAATTATGATAAAAAATATTTTATAAGTCCCTTCGTTTCAATCTTTAAGGAGCATGGTGGACGGGGTACAGATTTTTCTTCCGTGTTGTTTTGTTCCTTGGACGCTTGAGTTAATAACGGATAAAGTAGATTAGAGAACGGCCATGTCTAAGGGAGACAAAAAGATGTGTTCCAGAGGGGAAAGAATAAGAAACGCGCCTTAAGACTTGGAATGGGCCACAAAGACGAACAAGAGAAGGAGTGGACCTTAGACAAAACACAACTTTATAGTTAACACATGGCTGAACACTAAATGGCTAAATGAAACAAGTTGGCAATAAAATAGTTGAGGGGGAATAGCTAGGCATGGCTATAGATAAAACAGTTGTGGGGAATAGCTAGGCATGGCTATAGATAAAACAGTTGTGGGGAATAGCTAGGCATAGATATAGATAAAATAGTTGTAGGGAATAGCTAGGCATGGCTATAGATAAAACAGTTGTGGGGAATAGCTAGGCATGGATATAGGTAAAAAAAAGTTGTGGGGAATAGCTAGGCATGGCTATAGATAAAACAGTTGTGGGGAATAGCTAGGCATGGCTATAGATAAAACAGTTGTGGGGAATAGCAAGGCATTGCTCTATATAAACTAGACTAGGCAATAAAATAGGTATTGTTTGTCGATAGGAAGGAATCGTTATAAATACAGTAGATTATGTATTAGTATAGCTACAGGAGATTATGTATTAGTATAGCTACAGGAGATTATGTATTAGTATAGCTACAGGAGATTATGTATTAGTATAGCTACAGGAGATTATGTATTAGTATAGCTACAGGAGATTATGTATTAGTATAGCTACAGTAGATTATGTATTAGTATAGCTACAGTAGATTATGTATTAGTATAGCTACAGGAGATTATGTATTAGTATAGCTACAGTAGATTATGTATTAGTATAGCTACAGTAGATTATGTATTAGTATAGCTACAGTAGATTATGTATTAGTATAGCTACAGTAGATTATGTATTAGTATAGCTACAGTAGATTATGTATTAGTATAGCTACAGTAGATTATGTATTAGTATAGGTACAGTAGATTATGTATTAGTATAGCTGCAGTAGATTATGTATTAGTATAGCTACAGTAGATTATGTATTAGTATAGCTACAGTAGATTATGTATTAGTATAGCTACAGTAGATTATGTATTAGTATAGCTGCAGTAGATTATGTATTAGTATAGCTACAGTAGATTATGTATTAGTATAGCTACAGTAGATTATGTATTAGTATAGCTACAGTAGATTATGTATTAGTATAGCTACAGTAGATTATGTATTAGTATAGCTACAGTAGATTATGTATTAGTATAGCTACAGTAGATTATGTATTAGTATAGCTACAGGAGATTATGTATTAGTATAGCTACAGTAGATTATGTATTAGTATAGCTACAGGAGATTATGTATTAGTATAGCTACAGTAGATTATGTATTAGTATAGCTAAAGGAGATTATGTATTAGTATAGCTACAGGAGATTATGTATTAGTATAGCTACAGGAGTGTACTTACTTGTGAATAGTAGATATTTTAAGATGCAAGCAAGGCATTAAAAAACGATTTTTGACATAGCTAAGCATTAAATAAAACAAACCGTAAAAACAAAGTTTTTGACTATAAATCCCTTATATATGAGACATAACTAACAGTATTAATAATTTCCAAAACGCGACAAACATTTACAGACTGAATCTGTCTTAACTCAACTTTGCTTCATTACCCTGGGGGGTGGGAGGGGGTAGAGGGGAAAAGTCTGGTCACCGATCGCTTGACCGAGCTCAGCGTGACACGTAAAATGTAAACAAAAGCACGCCGGTACTTCGATGGTTCGCGTCAACGCGTCAACTCAAACTCTCACGTGGAAAAAAAAACCCAATAACAAACAGTGAATTTGAATTACATACGTTATATGTATGGCATCTGTCCGTCTACGAAAGACGATAGATTTATCTTTATTATTTGCAGCTCTTGGTGTGGCTGATGAGACCAATCCTTGAGTGGTAGTCTCTTCTGCATGACACACACACGAAAGCAGTGGGGCAGTGTTGCCTGGCCTTTCCCCTCTCTCTTTTCCCGACTGCTTCTGCCCTAGTTTGCTCCTCTGCTCTTAGTGATCCTTCTTTCACTATAGCCCGCCACATGGAACTATCCTCTGCCAGGTTTTCCCAGTTTTGTATATCGATGTTGGCTACTTTCATGTCTCTCTTGCATATGTCCACGTATCTGAGACATGGCCGACCAACCGACCTTTTCCCTGTCGCCAGCTCGCTGTAAAGCACATCCTTGGGTATGCGACCACTTTGCATCCTCTTGACTTGTCCAAGCCAGCGGAGGCGTCTTTGGCTTAATATTGCTGCAATACTACTCATGCTTGCTTGAGCCAGGACCTCTGTGTTGGGGACTTTCTCTTGCCATTTGATGTCTAGGATGCGGCGCAGGCATCTGAGGTGGAAGCTATTGAGCCTTCTTTCATGCCTGGTGTAGGTGGTCCAAGACTCGCATCCATAGAGGAGTTTGCTCAGTACGCAGGCCTGGTATACCTGCAGCTTAGTCCTTGCTGTGAGTTTGGCATTGGACCAGACTCTTTTGTACAGTCTAGCCATAACAGTTGCTGCCTTCCCTATCCTACTACTTATCTCATCTTCCAGTGAGAGGGATGCTCGAGATGTTTGATCCCAGATAAGTAAAACTGTCAACAACATCCAGGTTGCAGTCGTCTATGGTGATAGTCGGGAGAGAGGCAGCATCCTGTGCCATAATGTTGGTTTTCTTTATACTTATGGACAGGCCAAACTCTTTGCAGGCAGCAGAGAAGCTGGATACAAGGTTCTGCAGCCCGTCTGCTGTGTGGGATATTAAGGCGGCATCGTCTGCAAATAAGAGCTCGCGCAGCAAAATCTTCCTTATTTTGGTCTTGGCTTTAAGTCGGGCAATATTGAATAATCTCCCGTCAGCTCTGGTGTGTATGTATATCCCCTCGCTGTTGTTCTTGAAGGCATACTGGAATAAGATGGAAAATAATATTGCGAATAGAGTAGGTGCCAACACGCAGCCTTGCTTTACTCCACTACTTACTGGGAAAGCCTCAGAGGTGGCACCGTTATAGCACACTGTTCCCTGCATGTTTTCGTGGAATTGCTTGATGATGTTAAGCAGATGTGTAGGGCAGCCTATTTTTTACTAAGATCTGGAAAAGGCCGCTTCTGTTGACAAGATCAAAAGCTTTAGTTAGGTCGACGAACGCGATGTATAGAGGCATATGTTGCTCCCTGCATTTCTCCTGCAGCTGGCACAGAGAGAAGATCATGTCTAGGGTTGATCTTCCGGCTCGAAAGCCGCACTGCGATTCTGGGAGTACACGCGATGCTAGGGTCTGCAGGCGTGTCAATGCAACTCGGGCGAAGGCCTTTCCAACTATACTGAGGAGGAGAGAGATTCCACGATAGTTGTTGCAGTCACTCTTGTCTCCTTTATTTGTATACAGTGTAACGATGTTGGCATCTTTTAACTCCTGTGGTATCTGCCCCTGTTCCCAGCACAGAGTGAGGAGGTCATGCAAAGGCTGTAAAAGTATTTCTTTTCCACATTTGAGAACTTCTGGTGGAATTCCATCATTACCAGGGGATTTCCTGCAGGCTAGGCAAACTATGGCTCTACTTAGCTCGACCATTGTGGGTAGGCTATCGAGCTCTTCCATGACCGGCAGGTCTGGGATATCGTCCAGGGCATACGTTATATACGTTATATAAGGATAAACTAAAAATGCATTAATTTAATTACGGTACGTTCGATCGATCTGGAATTTTGAATTTTGATACGATGCATTGTTAGATGAGACGGGTCCGTGTGCCAAATTTCAGCTCGATCGGGGGGAAGTGGGTCATTTTTGACTTTTGTTTTTCCGCCCGACCAACGTACGAAGACAGACAAGATTTCGAAGTTAATATAAGGTATTTAATAATAAAAACGACTTTTGACATAGCTAAGCATTAAAAATGCTGTTTGACATAGCTAAGCATGAAAAAAAAACGATTGTTTACATATCTGGCATTAAAATGGATACCTGTAAATAATGTATCTGCATGAGAGGACTCAGCTTTAAATATATGCACGAGAGAGCTATGAAATACAATCACAACTTGAATCACCCCTTCTATCTCATTCGATTGTTATGAAACTTTGGTGATCTGTTGAGCGTACGACCGCGAAGTTGTCTTGGGTTGTTTTAAAATTACATTATAGGAAGTTTGGGGCCTGGGTTCCATTATGTCTTGATGTACCTTAAATGAGCAACGTAAATATAGTTTCAAACATAATTATTCTATGCCTTACTAGATCTTGATCAGTAAACCTAGTAAAACTAATTCCTTGTCTTATTCCTATCAAAATACTAAACATAACTGAACTCATTAGGGGTGTACTGGATTCAAAATTTTAAAATCCGGCCGGAGCCGGAGACGGAGACGGATTTGTAAAAATGGCCGGATTCCGGATTTGTCGAAGCCGGAGCTACTATAAATATACATATTTTAAGGCTCTACAGGCAGCCGGATTTGGTCGGATTTATGAAGTAAAATTCTGCCGGAGCCGAAGCCGGAGCCGGATTTGTAAAAATTTACGGATTCAAGATTTGCCGGAACCGTAGTCGAAATCCGGTACACCCCTAGAACTCACACACTTATTTCGATGGTTAGAGCGGGGAAAGTTATGCAATAGGGACCTGGAACAACCGGGAATAGCAATCCAATAACAAGAGAATTTGAGAATTTTATCCTACCAGGAAACGTGATGTTAACAAAAATTATTTTGAATCGTTGATAGACAAATTAATAAACATAAAACGACGTTGATAAAGGGACATATTTTTGTAAACAGTCATAATTTTTCATCCTGTTCAAATGTCTGTAGACATTTGTTTTCTAGTCCATTAAAATAATTTATTTGTAAATACATGCTGACTGAGATTTGTATGCTGGCGGCTGTGTGTGGCATGCTGTTGTTGGCTAGCTGGCGGCTGTGTGTGGCATGCTGTTGTTGGCTAGCTGGCAGCTGTGTGTGGCATGCTGTTGTTGGCTAGCTGTTGTTGGCTAGCTGGCGGCCGTGTGTGGCATGCTGTTGTTGGCTAGCTGGCGGCTGTGTGTGGCTTGCTGTTGTTGGCTAGCTGGCGGCTGTGTGTGGCATGCTGTTGTTGGCTAGCTGGCGGCTGTGTGTGACATGCTGTTGTTGGCTAGCTGGCGGCTGTGTGTGGCATGCTGTTGTTGGCTAGCTGGCGGCTGTGTGTGGCATGCTGTTGTTGGCTAGCTGGCGGCTGTGTGTGGCATGTTGTTGTTGGCTAGCTGAGGAAACTTAATTAAAGCGTGTAATCACAAGACAGAAGAAAAAATTGTATTCAAAAGAAACAAACAAAGGGAAACAAAAACAATTTTTTTCTTTGAGTGGTATTTCAGTGCATGTCTGGTGAGCTAGTATAATAAATTATTTTTATCTACGTCAAACGGGGATGGATTTGTTTGTTTGTTCCGCACATGTTTGTACATGGATTGATGGATCCCGACCAAACTCGGCTCACATATCCATAATGTACCAACATCAAATATTGTTGGATTGGTCGTTTTTACTTTGATGAGATATATAATTATAATTTAAAATATATTTGTACGAAAGGTCGTTGTACCTTGACATAAATTTTTTAAACATGAAAATAATTAAAAGATATTCTAACATTGCAAGGAACTCATTATATGAACTCTTTCGAGGCCGGGGTTTCCTGATCTATTTCATTTATATAAAATATTTAAAATCATTTAAGAATAAGAAAAACCTGAAGGGTTTTAACTATTCTTTGCTCTAGCCTTTAGCTTTGAATATAAGTTGGTGGGATTCCTGCTGGGTAAACTCGGAACCAAACAAGGAAGGGGATCCACTCGGGAAAGGATCTCACACTGGGAACGGCAGAACAGCTGAAGTGAGTTCCCAATCGTGGTCAGGGGTGAGGATCTAAAAGGATATGAGATCTAATCAGAGATAAGAATATTAACAAATAAAACTATGAATATGTTGTTTTTAGAAGGAAATAATTATATTAATTTGGTTAATTAAGGAATGTAATTTTTTGTACATGGTCCTGAATTTTGCTGATAAATAAATTGCTCTACAGTCTAGACATTCGTTTTCCTAATGCAGTCCAGAGACACACCGGGTAAGTCGACTTGTTGTTTACATAAACAAAGCGAGTGTGAATACATTTCAATAAATCAGCTTTGGGTCTCCCTGAATACCAAACGGCTTTATCAGTCGACTTGTTGTTTACATAAACAAAGCGAGTGTGAATACATTTCAATAAATCAGCTTTGAGTCTCCCTGAATACCAAACGGCTTTATCAGTCGACTTGTTGTTTACATAAACAAAGCGAGTGTAAATTCATTTCAATAAATCAGCTTTGGGTCTCCCTGAATACCACACGGCTTTATCAGTCGACTTGTTGTTTACATAAACAAAGCGAGTGTGAATACATTTCAATAAATCAGCTTTGGGTCTCCCTGAATACCACATGGCTTTATCAGTCGACTTGTTGTTTACATAAACAAAGCGAGTGTGAATACATTTCAATAAATCAGCTTTGGGTCTCCCTGAATACCACACGGCTTTATCAGTCGACTTGTTGTTTACATAAACAAAGCGAGTGTGAATACATTTCAATAAATCAGCTTTGGGTCTCCCTGAATACCACACGGCTTTATCAGTCGACTTGTTGTTTACATAAACAAAGCGAGTCTGAATACATTTCAATAAATCAGCTTTGGGTCTCCCTGAATACCACACGGCTTTATCAGTCGACTTGTTGTTTACATAAACAAAGCGAGTGTGAATACATTTCAATAAATCAGCTTTGGGTCTCCCTGAATACCACACGGCTTTATCAGTCGACTTGTTGTTTACATAAACAAAGCGAGTGTGAATACATTTCAATAAATCAGCTTTGGGTCTCCCTGAATACCACACGGCTTTATCAGATTGCCTCCAAACGTTATGCGAAGAAACATGAGCACCGTCATATGGTAGGAATCATAAGTACTTATCTTATCTTATCTGTTTACAGAAGCTCCTTCTATACAGACGATAATTGCGTCCTACGCTTATCTATGGTTTGTGTTTAGTCCTGCATTTTTATTAGAGATTTAAATGTTGATAAAGTGTTGGTTTTCCTGGATTCTTCAGGCAACCCATTCCATGCCCGAATTCCGGACGGGAAGAAGGAAAACTTGTATGTGTCTGTTCTTGCATACGGAATAAGAAAGGTGTTTTTATCCTTATGTCTATCTGAGGGTTGTATTAAGTTATCTTTGTGTTGTATTTCTAAATTAGAATTAATTGCTTTATGTATGATTACTACTTTGCTCTTGGTTCTTCTATCCTCTAGTGTTTCAAGGTTTAATGATTTAACTAATGGTGTTACTCTTGTCAGTTTCGAATATTCTCCAGTAATGAATCTGGCAGCTCTTTTTTGAATTTGTTCTAGTTTATCAATGTTTTCTTTGTGCCATACACAATGCGCAATAATCTGTTTTCGCTTTTTTTTAAAAGCCGATTTAGCTCAGTCAGCCACGACAAAACGAACAGTTTGTTTATTCCACACCCTTCAGTTGTTCGTTTTGTGACGGGGAGATGTCATTGGCTGTTCAACCATTCTTTAATCAACGCGGATGTCACAGGCCTCTAATCCGTCTGACTCTCCGTGACACATTTTTTACGTCAAAGCACGTCCCCACAGGGGCGTCGCCGATTCTCCGCGGGGAGGTCATCAGCTTTAGTGTACGTTGACGTCATTTGACTATCGGGTTCCCGATGAGATTAATCTCAAGTGACCGAGTCATGGGAAATGGACACAATAGGTCAAGATGGGTCTAGAATCTAGACTGAAGTTTCTGTTGTCTTTTTTACATAATTAAATTGGTAACGCAATCGTGGATTTAGTTTCTGATTGGTAGAGGGGGTATTCTCCCATTGAGTTTCTGATTGGTAGAGGGGGGTATTCTCCCATTTAGTTTCTGGTTGGTAGAGGGGGGTATTCTCCCATTTAGTTTCTGGTTGGTAGAGGGGGGTATTCTCCCATTGAGTTTCTGGGTGGTAGAGGGGGTATTCTCCCATTGAATTTCTGGTTAATAGAGGGTGGTATTCTCTCATTTAGTTTCTGGTTGGTAGAGGGGGGTATTCTCCCATTGAGTTTGAAATTATTATTTTTTTGACGAGGCTCGTGCAGGAGAATTAATACTTGCCTCGTGATTGTGGCGTGACTTCTTTGTATTACACTTCTAGGAGACCAAAGAGCTCACCTTCAAGAGAGCAGGAAAACCGTAAGGCCCCTGAACTTTAATTAACACATGTACACCATGGAGTCAAATGTATTTTTACATAATAGTGTCATGCAGTGGCATCACTAGGGGGGTGCGGTAGGGGAGGGCCGCCCCGGGTGACACCATCACGAGGGGTGACACCAAAAATAAAATTCTGTATGTTTGCGTTATTTGGCACTGGACGACTCGGAGGAGGTAAGTCGTGATGGGGTGACACCATGAGCTACCACCCCGGGTGACACCAAGCCTAGTGACGCCTCTGGTGTCATGATCACAACCAGTAGGGGCTTACAAAAACTGATATAAAGTTTGTTGTAGGAATTAATACTTCTACTATCCACAGTGAATGAAAACATGTGTGCCACATAACATTTGCATTGGAGCAAAGCTTTACTTGTCCATCATTTGCCAAGTAATACAGTAGCTGTGTATTGTCCAGTAGTACGATGGCAGTGTATTGAGTAATGTTACATTATTAGCGTATTTTTAATTTTCAAGTGATACACTATCAGTGTATTTCATGTGTCCATCATTCTTTTAGTCGTATGACCGTGGCAGCAATAATGTTTTGAGGAGTATTTATTTAGTGTTTAATTTGTAACGACTTTACATGTTGAGGCACTTTTATAATTTCGTCTGAGTGTTTTATTTGTGAAAACTTACAGGTATGGAGGGACTTTTATTGTATATGTTTTAATGTATTTTGGAATTAAAAAAAAAGTAAACACGTGTTTACTTTTCCGAAGATGTGTTGAGGTCACCGGGACAGTGGTTCTCAAACAATTTACTTTGAAATCTTTAGCCGGTGCACCATAACATTTATAAAAACTGTAGGTCAATGATGCCTAAAACAAAGTGTTTGTCATTGTTATTCGTAATCCGGAACTCGCAACCGTTCATAAAGGAGCCGTCGAAATCCCCAATCGCTTTTTTAAAACCATACTCGCAAATCGTATTTCAAAGATTACAAATACGAGCTTGTTGTCCACAAAAATTGTTTAATGCTTTTTTTTGTGTGTGTGCTTTCCAGATAATTGCGGCACCCTGTGACCAAATACATGTATAAATAAAGCATCAGCTAGTTTCGTCCTCATTATTCTATAAGCAACAGCGAAATGAACTTTAAAAAAAAATAAATAAGCAAATAAATACATGTAAACACAAAAAGAAAAAGAGAAAGGCAACACAAAAAGTCTCTCTTTGGAATTGTTCCCGTCTCCATCAAAGGTTTAAAAATAACACTGAAGCTTCAGCCTAATGATCTTTTTAAAAAAAGTGTTTGTTATTTTTTTTCTTCTATTTATTTTAAGCAATATTTACACTGCGCTTTCTTCCTATAATTTAAAGTTCAAAACTGATGCGTCAACAATCTCCGCCAATCACGTGACGACCGCATTCAATGAGGAGTTTCCCGGATGGAGGTACAACAGACAGCTCAAAGATTTTATTGCACGAGTTGATGGTTAGGATTAAAAAAATTAATCTCATTTTGTTATCGGTAAGTTTATTAGAATTTACAGGCGATATATAGTTTACTTAATGGTAAGTGGATATCATTAGTGATCTACTTACCATGATGGATTTTAAATGGATTTTTTTTTGTATTAAATATAAAAATTTCAGTATCACTAGACATCAAGGGAAAGACAGGGGTCACTAAAGGTAAGTAATGATTCGTAAAGGGTAAGGTCGCCGACGTCCGTCTGATCATAAAGAGTCAAATCGTCATTGGGTCCGGTCAAAAGCCCCGGATCTAATAAGTGCTCTAGAAACAGCATGTGTATACACATCAGCTACCTTAGTGGGTGTGTCCGTAGCAATCCTCACACGGGGTGGCGCCTTAAAACAATGCCACTTTGAGGGGAGCTATGGCACCAAGTGTTTCTATGAAGATGCCCCTGGAGCTCCCCACCACTGCCCCCCCTTCTCATCGGTCTAAAGGGGGTATGGTCCATCCGCCAATGTTTCATTTCGCCATGAAACTTTAAGGAATGCATCTCTCCAAGAGATGACGTCTATCAAATTGGAGTGGCTTTAAACTTGGCCAACAACAAGACAGTTAGGGGAAGATGTCTGTAAACACGGGAGATAACAAGAGATCCGAAAACAGTCGAGAGTAATGTGCCCCTAACTACCCAAACACAGGACATAATGGATTCGGAATAAGACCACTCCTCGGATGAGAAACACGAATATAATATTTTGGAACCGTGTATTATTGAATGCTAGATACGATCCGCGGCGTAGCATACGCCACAGACTTGCTCATAGATATTGCAAAGAAAGGGGGTAAAGAACGGACCCACCAAGAAAAATGGGAACTACGCGAGTGAACGTTGGGGGGGACCACCGAAGCATTTTTGGTCTCCAGACATGCGCACTGCGGTTGACTCCCCCCCCTGCACCATCCTCGCTTGCCAACCATAAACTGTGATTGGTCGACCCTAGTTAGGGTCATTCGTAATGCTTATTTGCTCGTGTGTTGTGCTTGTCCTAACTTCTGGTGAATTATATAAACAATATAAAAGCCCAAGTCACTCACTCCCTGTCTGTCTCCGTAACGCTGCGGGACATAGTACAACAGTCCATAGCAGTCAGCATATTTTTTAAATTGAAAATATAGACGTACAATCATGATCATTTTGGTTTCGAGATTAACAGAGCGTGTGGTGTTTCTCGCCGTAAAATAGTATATGACTTCAATTACCCAATCAATTATAAAATACTTTGTGTACATTTCAGGATGTTTAATATTTTGTATTTATCAAACAAGGATAAGTTACTTGGGCTTTTGAAAAAAGTGGGCGCCTAAGGCACCCTACAACCCCTAGTATATATAGATTGCGTTTAAGACGCGTCTTTTAAGAAATATCATGAACGCACCATCATGCACATTGGCAATGAATCGGGAAGTTCAATGCTCATTAGGAAAGTAATGGAGGTTAATTGATAACATAGCAATCGCATTTATTATTATAAAAATGTCAATTCTCATATCACAGCTTCACCACTTGTGAATTCTTATTACATTGTTAACACTTGTATACTTCTCACATTACATCAATATTACATGTGATCATCTACGACAACAGTATCATATAGGAATCACTGATTACATCAGTATAACAAGTGAACCTCTCATTACATCAGTGTAACATGTGAACCGCTCATTTCATCAGTATAACTTGCGAACCTCTAATTACATCAGTATAACATGTGAACCTCTCATTACATCAGTATAGCATGTGAACCTGTCATTACATCAGTATAACTTGCGAACCTCTCAGAACATCTGCACCACGTACAAACCTGCTATTAAATCTTTATCACCCGACAACCTGATGCATTGAAAAAAAAGGTAAGGAACCAATTGTTTTTTGGTTTTACAAAAATTTGTCCTTGAAATTTCTGGGAAATCCAATTTCCTTTAAAAAATGTCATTGCTGTGAAGAAAACCCTGTTTGACCTTGAAGGTAGGAGTAGGGATGGGAATAGGTTGGGAAAAGGCTGGGTGAGGGTCTGGGGAAGAGGACCAAAGGATGGACCAAACGTTCGGTGTAGTACCAGTCAGATGTTTTGGAAGTGTAGCCAGAGACGCAGCGGACAGCGGTAAACAATCCGATAAACCGCCCGTCCAGAAACGGTAGATGACGTTTGTTATTTGGCGAGGACCGCCCGCCACAGATGGGTTAACTTCCATGTGGGTTAAACGCAAGGGGTTAAATGTGAGGCTAATTATGTGTTTGTGTGTGGGTTTCTGGAATGGGCATCGTTGGGGAGAGGGAAGGAGTGAGTGAATGCGACATAAAGAGTCCGTCTCCACGCCTGTGTGCTCTATTGTCCTGTAAGTGATGGATGGAACGGTCCGTTGTTAAAGAACAGATCAATACCTTAGAGGGTTTGATGGAATGTGCGGGATTAGATGTGTTGGACTGAATGTGTTGGACTGAATGTGTTGGAGTGAATGTGTTGGAATGAACGTGTTGAACTGAATCTGCTGGACCAGTTGTGTTGGGGTGAATGTGTTGCACTGAATTTGATGCGTAAATGTGTTGTGTGTAATCGGAAAAACATTTTCTTTTGACCTTTTTAAATCTAATTTTCTGTTAGTTTAAAAAATTTGTTAAAAATAATTATGATGCAATAAAACACTTACAAAAAAAAAGCAACATTTAAAAAATAAACGTACCTTAAATGTGTGACATCTATGACTTTGTATGTCCGTATGTTTGCCATCTATGACATTGTATGTCCGTATGTGTGCCATCTGTGACATTGTATGTCCGTATGTGTGCCATCTATGACATTGTATGTCCGTATGTGTGCCATCTATGACAGTGTATGTCCGTATGTGTACCATCTATGACATTGTATGTCCTTATGTGTGCCATCTATGACATTGTATGTCCGCATGTGTGCCATCCATGACATTGTATGTCCGTATGTGTGCCATCTATGACATTGTATGTTCGTATGTGTGCCATCTATGACATTGTATGTTTTGTTTAATTACGATATGAATGTTTTTTATTGAATGTTTGAATATTTTTAAATCCCTTATATTAACTTCGCGGCCGTCTCATCATCTCATCATATCATCATCTCATGGGCTGGGCGGGCGGAAAAAGAAAAGTAAAAAATGACCCACTTCCGGTGATCCGATCGAGCTGAAATTTGGCACACGGACCCGACTCACCTAACAATGCATTGTATCAAAATTTCAGATTGATCGCTCGTACCGTAATTAAATTAATGCATTTTTAGTTTATCCTTATACGAGGTACGTAATTCAAATTCACTGTTTGTTATTGTTTTTTTCTTCCACTTCCACGTGAGTTTGAGTTGACGCCGACCGTCGTGCCGACACCCCCTCACATCCCACCCCCATTTATTAAAGACAAGGGACATCACTCGGTGTCAGTCTGTAAATGTTTGAAAATAATCAATACTGTTAGTTATGACTCATATATAAGGGATTTATAGTCAAAAACTTTGTTTTTACGGGTTTGTTTTATTAAATCCCTTATATTAACTTTGCGGCAGTCTCATCATCTCATGGGCTGGGCGGGCGGAAAAAGAAAAGTCGAAAATGACCCACTTCCAGTGATCCGATCGAGCTGAAATTTGGCACACGGACCCGACTCACCTAACAATGCATCGTATCAAAATTTCAGATTGATCGCTCGTACCGTAATTAAATTAATGCATTTTTAGTTTATCCTTATATGAGGTATGTAATTCAAATTCACTGCTTGTTATTGTTTTTTTCTTCCACTTCCACGTGAGTTTGAGTTGACGCCGACCGTCGTGCCGACACCCCCTCACATCCCACCCCCATTTATTAAAGACAAGGGACATCACTCGGTATCAGTCTGTAAATGTTTGAAAATAACCAATACTGTTATTTATGTCTCATATATAAGGGATTTATAGTCAAAAACTTTGTTTTTACGGGTTTGTTTTATTAAATCCCTTATATTAACTTTGCGGCAGTCTCATCATCTCATGGGCTGGGCGGGCGGAAAAAGAAAAGTCGAAAATGACCCACTTTCAGTGATCCGATCGAGCTGAAATTTGGCACACGGACCCGACTCACCTAACAATGCATCGTATCAAAATTTCAGATTGATCGCTCGTACCGTAATTAAATTAATGCATTTTTAGTTTATCCTTATATGAGGTATGTAATTCAAATTCACTGTTTGTTATTGTTTTTTTCTTCCACTTCCACGTGAGTTTGAGTTGACGCCGACCGTCGTGCCGACACCCCCTCACATACCACCCCCATTTATTAAAGACAAGGGACATCACTCGGTGTCAGTCTGTAAATGTTTGAAAATAACCAATACTGTTAGTTATGTCTCATATATAAGGGATTTATAGTAGAAAACTTTGTTTTTACGGGTTTGTTTTTTAAATCCCTTATATTAACTTCACCGCCGTCTCTCTCTGTCTCTCTGTCTGTCGTCATCTCATCTTCTCATGGGCGGGCGGGCGGGCGGGCGGGCGGAAAAACAAAAGTCGAAAATGACCCACTTCCAATGATCCGATCGAACTGAAATTTGGCACACGGACCCGTCTTACCTAACAATGCATCGTATCAAAATTTCAGATCGATCGAACGTACCGTAATTAAATTAATGCATTTTTAGTTTATCCTTATATGAGGTATGTTATTCAAATTCACGGTTTGTTATTGTTTTTTTCCCACGTGAAAGTTTGAGTTGACGCATTGAGGCGACCCGTCGAAGCGACGGGGTGCTTTTGTTTACATTTTACGTGTCACGCTGAGCTCGGTCAAGCGAATCGGTGACCAGACTTTTCCCCTCTCCCCCTCCCACCCACCCCTCCCCCCCTAGGGTTATGAAGCAAACTTGAGTTAAGACAGATTCAGTCTGTAAATGTTTGAAAATAATCAATACTGTTAGTTATGTCTCATATATAAGGGATTGATAGACAAAAACTTTGTTTTTACGTGTTTGTTTTATTACTAGTTTTTTATTTGAAGTTGAAGAGCACTGACACTGGCTTGCGTACCGCACTATGGAAGTTCTTTAATTATATTGCCAAAATTATTATTATTATTAATATTATTATTATTATATTTTATCTATTGAAGGTGCATAAATGTAATTTTTGATAGTATATTTAATAAAAAATAATCTCTTTGCATTGAATAAAATTATATTTATTTTTAGTCCGGAATTTGTTTGACATTTAGCATATGAAATAGCGCTGAACTTAATCAATATTTCTGAGAAAATTTGTATAAATGCAGCTGTTGTAGCTATGATGGTAAAAAAAAACCGGGCAAACTATTATATCTTCAGATACAAACATCATGTTCAATTCAAGCGATTCAAGTTATTCGAAGTTTTCCATTGACATAAAGTTACTGTGGGAGTGAAATTTGGGCTTGATATTCTAGATACTTATTTAACTCATTTAGTATTTAATACATCAGTACTCAAGATAAAATATATAGAATATTTTGCTTCACAAAAACAAGAGATACAAACTCGATTACAGTGGTTTAAGTATTAAAGTATACGAAAGTGAAGTTAAAACGATTTAGGAATAACATCCTTCTTTTTCAACATCGCAATGAGTTTCGTCAATTGGTCTAGGTTTTCAGTGTATAGTTTTTGAAAGCAATACCCTTTAAATAACGTGGTATCGTGCCGAGTCAATAGGTCTACGTATTGTCGTTGAAAGCGACGCCCTTTAAATAACGTGGTATCGTTCCGAGTCAATAAGTCTACATATTGTCGTTGAAAGGGATGCCCTTTAAATAACGTGGTATCGTGCCGAGTCAATAAGTCTACATATTGTCGTTGAAAGGGATGCCCTTTCAATAACGTGGTATCGTGCCGAGTCAATAAGTCTACATATTGTCGTTGAAAGCGATGCCCTTTCAATAACGTGGTATCGTGCCGAGTCAAGAAGTCTGCGTATTGTCGTTGAAAGCGATGCCCTTTCAATAACGTGGTATCGTGTGTAGAAGCCGCCCTCCTCCAGTAAAATAAATTAACTTGGATACTTTCGGCCCCAATCAATCGTCAATGTGTTAATGTATCAACTGCGTGGCAGAACCAACGTTTACGTGACAGCGTTTATCGTGATAGCGTTTGGCGTGACAACGTTTGGCGTGACAACGTTTGGCGTGGCAGAGCTGTTAGGTGAAGTGACATGATGACAGACAACACATGGATGTGTCGGTTGAGGGTAGGGAGGGTGGGTGGCTGGGATGATCACTTTTGTGATTGTTCTTTGCCTCCTATGATGTGTTGAGCGTATCGTGTAAGATGTGTAGTCTTGGCACGTCTTGAGTACATCTTGACGCTCCCCACCCCCACCCCAATATCTTGTGAACGAGTGCGCTCTGTTTGTGAGATGTCGTGGATTTAATGTTTGGATAGTATATATATATATGAGTTGAGAACCCCTGAGAAGTTGCAATAAAAACTATCCCTGCCCGTAGATGTGTGTGGTTTTCTGAGTCTATTAGCTATTTAGGCTCAAAGGAGAACAAAGCTGTAAAAAACACAAAATAAAACAGAAAACCAAACAGACGTCCTAATGTTCATTGAGACAGTGAGAAGCCATAATGGGTCAAATAGAAGGAACACTGTAATAACATACACCTAATACTAATCACGGGGAATCTTTTGTCCTGTGACAAGGAAGAAAATGGATAAACATGGGAGTGAAAAGCCTTTTTTTATTTATAAAAAAAGAAAGATTTATAAACGGCGCGATTCATGAAAGCGTACAAAAAATGTCTCTTTCCTTTAATATCGATTTCCCATGTGATTTCACAGCTTCCCAATGCATCTCCACACGACAGCTTTTTCAAGCTGCTTACAGCCAGGGGGAGACAAGAGTGGCGTCTCTCCAGTTTTTTTTCATTCTCTCCCCCCTTCTCCCCCCCTTTTTCCTCTTGATGTTAGTGTCACGGGTCTTTTTGCATTTCATTAAAATCTCGTTGGAAGTTCCCGGATGTTTTGGGGTTCAGTGTAAAGGCGATCACGTGACCTGCCTACATTGTTGTAGTTAAGCGTTAGTTGATGGCCGTGTTTGGACGATCTGCTTGGACAAAGCAACGCATGGGCACTCTTGGACAGAGCAACGCATGGGCACTCTTGGACAGAGCAACGCATGGCCACTCTTGGACAGAGCAACGCATTGGGCACTCTTGGACAGAGCAGCGCATCGGTACACTTGGACAGAGCAACGCATGGGCACTCTCGGACAGAGCAACGCATGGGCACTCTCGAACAGAGCAACGAATGGGCACTCTCGGACAGAGCAACGTATGGGCATTCTTGGACAAAGCAACGCATGGGCACTCTTGGACAGAGCAACGCATGGGCACTCTTGGACAGAGCAACGCATGGGCACTCTTGGACAGAGCAACGCATGGGCACTCTTGGACACACTGTAAAAAATGCAATGTATTCTAACACGTTTATACCGTTATTTTACACTAAACTGCTGTAAATGAATTTTTTTTTACTGTTTTTTTTTAAAAAACAGTAACGTAATGTAATTTAAGTTCATTTACAATAAAATCCGGTATTAATTTGTACTGTAAAAAATGTAACGTATTTTAACACATTCATACTGTTATTTAACGCTAGATGGTTGTAAATGATTACTTTTCACTGTTTTTCATTTTTTAACAGTAATTGAGTGTAATCAATGTTCGTCTATAAATATTTTCAATACAGTCTATAAATAAATGAATCGAAGACGTTTTATGGCTTACTAAACATTATATTATCCGATAGACCCAATAAACATTTTGGAGGTTGTTGAGTTTACTGCCGTGAAGGACAGTGAAAATTATGTTTGCCAGGTGCCCAAAGTGATGTTTTTTTCCCTTTTATATGAGCTATTTAAAAATATTTTACGGACATACAAACAGACAAAAAAAAACGAAAGCAAGTTAATAAAAACGTGGTAAAGAGTGGTCGTTCGATTGTCCTAAACTCAAGTCCTAGTATTAGTATTAGCAGTCTAGTCTTAACTTAGGGCCTACATTTAATTCTATACTAATTGTTTTCTTTGGTACTTACGAAATAATGTCTTTGTATTTATTAGTACATGTAATATACTATTACTAATATCATGATTTTAAATATAATTATAGCTCTCGTATTAAATAGTATAAATAATTTAAAATAAATAATAGATTTCCTTCAAAATATGACCAGACTTATAAGGGTTTTAAATTAAACTTGCACCAATTATGCCGGTGAACCTTAATGTTTTTTTTCTTTTCTTATGTAAGCTAAATAAATATTATTTTATTCACCCGATCGCAATGAAATTTTGGAAAGCTGTTGAATAAGCCTACACTCTCGCAAAGTAAAGGTGTATAGTATTTTATTTTAAAATAAAATATAAATATTACTTAAAGTTTTCTTTGAATATCTTTTTCTTCTGCGATTACTGCAATGCGTGACAGGTAATCTAGCTAAATTTAAAAATCAGTATTCATTATTTCATATGGGAACAGACACATTTTTCCCCACAAATTATCGAGTTCTGACATAAAAATATTATATATAAACATTAGGCATGATTCAGACTAAAATCTATACTGCAGAGGTTTTACATTTAAAAAGTTGCAATGTTTTGGCCGGGAACCTATAATGATTAATTAATGTAGTTTTGTTTTTCTTATTTAAGCTATACAATATAAATATTTTAGGGCTGCGGCAATTAACGATTAATTTCTCGATTAATCGTTAAAAATGTTAACGATTAAATTATTTTTTAACGATTATTCGACCCATCACTTACAAATTATTGGAAGTCAAAAAGTAAAAAAAAATATTTTTTTTAAATAGCGGCTGATAAATTATAAATTTCCTGACGATTACATGAACATTTTGGTTTTAAACTATTGACTGACGGGAATGTTGATAAAGTTTGCCTACCATGGTTCTAACACTTCGCCTACTTATCAAACCAAATGAAAAGCGTATTAAGCTAATGGCAGTAATATGGAGTCTGACTCAGAGACAGAAAATGACCACAACTCTTCTGATGAATTACTGCGTTACAAAATGGAGATGAAAGTTCCTGAATCCATTAACCCTCTACAATGGTGGAAACTTAATGAACACCGATATCCGATAATGCCATTCCTTGCCAAGAGCGCTTAGTGCATACCAGTTACCCCAGTTCCAAGTGAATGATTGTCCAGCTCGGCTGGTTATATTGTCAATTAGACCCACTCATCACTTGAACCAAATAATGTCAATACCTTTGTCTTTTTGCGTAGTTGGTGAAAAGATGACATGTAAAGTAATAAAGGAGACATTCCAGTGTTATTTAGATTTTCAACAAGAACGTTTAATAAGTGTTACTTATGACATCATAAATTTTAATTTTTGGCTTTAATCTAAATTAGCGCTTAATTAATCGTTATTTTTTCAAAAGTTAACGATAAAATTTTAATTAATCGTTAACAGCCCTAAAATATTTTTATTATTATTGTATTCGATCGCAATAAAATCCAGGTTACACTTCAATTTTATTTTTTTTAAAATAATAATAATATAATAATAATAATACAATTTAATTTTAAAAATGTATTTACAAAATATTTAATTATCATTTAATTTTAAATTTAAAAGCTTTAATTTTTTTTATATATTGCCATTGGAACAGACACTTTTTTCCTTCTCATTATCCATTCCTTACATTAATAAATTTATTTTATTAAAACAAAATAATGCAACATGTTTATAATTTAAAGGTTTATAAGTAAATATTAAATATTTACTAGAAAATAAATAAGTTTTCTATAATATTATACTTCATTTGTTAATTCAATATATTTGAAACATTGTATTTGTTTCGATGCTACATGTTTGGTTTTTTAGTTCTCTAATTGGAAACTTCCGCCTGTACATCCTATTTCGACAGATGACAATGGAATTAAACGCAAAGACGAAATTTATATATTTATATATATACTATATACTCGACAACTAATCTTAACTTATCACTGAGTTATTAAGAAACAGGTAATTATTTAATTTGAAATGGTTATATATCTATGTTTATAGCTTCAGCCGTTTAAATTTAATTAAATTCGCCCCAATTCACCATTGATTTGATTGTATTGACGGCATGACGCCAATGACGGCGACGTAAGCCGCCATTGTGTTAAAAAAAGTTTGAGTCGAACTTATTTAGGTTTATTATTCACTGCTTCTATTGTTTATTGCTCATAAGATTGTATGGCCGTATTTAAATATGCCCAAACCTAATACTAATTTTAATCTTACAGTTGTAATTGTAAGGGTTGAAAAAAAAATTAATGGTCCAAGGCACAGGCCATGGCCGTGACTTTTAAAAAAAATAATTTATGATTCATTTTCAGCAGTCACTGAGTAGTAAGTGTCAACTAAATGTGTCAATAGTTTTAATTGCATTTTAAATTTTACCAATAAAAATAGTAATAGTCATTAACTTGTAGCATATTTTGCATTAAATTTTGAATAGCAGATTCAGATATTAAATAATCCAGTGATTGTAGCGGGTGTAAATATTTGGCAAGGCCTGCCTAAAGCCTAAAACTATAGTCTATAGGCATAGGGAAAGTGTAACAAATACGAGTAATAGTAAATTAGCATGGATTACATAGCACACTAGGACATCTAAGATTTTAAATATTTCCTAAGCACATGGCCATGCTTTAGTGAATAGTTAATGTCCATTACATTTAAGTTGTCATTAGTATTATTAATGAAAATAATATGAAGTCCTGACAGTCTACAGGCAGAGTAGAAGAGTTCAAGAAATTTAAATATTAAATTTGCATGGTGTGCAATATACCTTAAACTTGACTTATACTTATAGGACTTAAAATATGTCCAAAGCACATGGCTTGACACGGTCATGCTTTAGACACTTTAGTCAATAGTTTGCATCTGTTACGATTAGATTCTCAATAGCTTCAATAGTATTATAGTGATCATAATAATAATAATGGTCATTAATGCATAGCAAATGTAAATAGGCATTAATTTATTAATTTTGAAATAGAAAATATAGAATAAGCTAGTGTTGGAGTGGGCCTAAATATTTTGCAAGACCTATAGGTAGAGGGGTCTATCTAGTCCGAGGTCTATTTAATTTGCACGATGTGCAATGCACCATAGGCCTATAAGATTTTCAAATATTTTCTAAAGTATTCCCAATAGACTACTAAAAATAGTTAAGTATTGGCTTTTGAGTTGACAGAGCGGATGAGTAGTGGCCGAACATGTTTTAGCTATAATAGAACGCACTGTGTTCATAAGCCCATAATTATCTCAGTATTCATTTACAGTTGATAAATAGAAGACCACTAGATCGAATTAATATTGTAGTAAGGTATTGGTAGACTAAGATATACAAATATTAAAGTTTTTTTTTATGTCCATAGCACTTCCTTTTACAAACAATTTGTAAATAGTGTGTTTGAAGATTTAGTGGATGGAAAATTGTATAGATCAAATCACTTTTTTTAATAATGAAAATGTTTTTTGGCTTATTCTTTACCAAGATTCTTTTGAAGTTGTAAATCCATTGGGATCAGGTAAAAAGAAGCATAAGATGCTTTAGAATATTCATGAGATCTTTAATAAATCTATAAGTCCTAATCACAGTCCAAGCATCCATTTTAATATAGTTAAGCTTTAAACTACTACATATTCTACAAGATTATGGAAAGACCATTATTTTGCTGCTTTAAGTTAATTTAAGTTAGGACTGTTCCTGACCTCTATGACATGTTTTCAAAAAAAAATTGGTTTCAGGTAAAGATCACATGAAACAGGGAGAGTCTAGGTTAAACTAACTAACTGCACAATACAAGTCTTGGCAAATTATATGCTTTAACATTACCACTACCCATATGTAAGTATTAATACATTTTAAACAGTAATGCAAGTATGAGTCTAGAAAAAAGTTACGAGAATTTATCATTTGTCAACTTTAAAGTCAGTGTATGGCATATAAATATTTAAATGCAGAATATTTTTCATGTCTTTTAAAATTATTATACAAAATTATGTATATGTTGTCTAATTATATTAAGAAACTGTTTAAAATTTTCTTAATTTTTAATAGATGTGTAGTTATGTTACACATGTATAATTTCTGTAACAAAAGGAAAATGTTATTTGTAATCATTTAGTTAATTATTTTTACTTGAAATTTCAGGTTCTGTCTTTTACAATAACAAAGGGGGAGGTCTTTGATAACAGAATGACCATTGCATACATTAAAGAGATGGATAACCACTTTAAGGCCTGTCAGGAAAGGTGTTAAATTTGGATTTTTTCAAAAACATGGTAATATTTTTGGTTTCTAATGCCAGTTGAGATATTTAAACCATGTGTACATTTAAAGATAAGTTAGTTAGAGATTTAACTTTTATTTTTTTATTATCAAGGCATTGGTTAAGATTATTGTCACCCTAGTTTTGGCAAAACTAGCTAATATATAATTTGTATTTTAGCTAAGACTAAAAATCAATCAAAGCATTTAGATCTCTTACTAGCTGTGCAGTTATGTTACACATTTATGATAAACCTAACATAAAATAAAGAAAAATACTTATCAGATTTGTTCTAATCATAAAGTTCTTTTTTTTTCACTTGCCATTTCAGATAATGTCTTTTATAGAGAAATGAGGAGGTCTTTGCTTACAGATCAGTCAAGGCATCATTCTCACGGTCAAAACCGTGCGGCAGTGCGAATAACGCTAGGCATTACAAGCGTACAATGTCAAGGTGGATATAATACCAAGATAAAGTGTTCAATATTCGGACTTAATATTGAAATGGTAAGTTTTTTTGGGTTTTTTTTAACGTTTATTTTTGTGATTAATAATTATGTCATAATTACACTTATTTAACATGTGAGATTGTATTCTGATTTTACTCAAGAGTGCTACAATATTTTTGTTTTAAATCATAAGTAAAGTAAGTGGAAATAGCATCTTGTTTGTTAATTTAGATTTTGCTTACATATCGCCACCTTAGAATAACTGAAGGTTCTTATTCTATATGGCCCTACATAATATCAAATTTTCAAACGCCAATATCTTGGTTTGACCAAAAGTTTACATAGAACCTTGTTATTCTAAGGTTAATATGTTTCATAGTTAAATTTTATTTTTATGTATTATTCTTTGTCCTACATATCAGTAAAATTCGGGTTTGAGTAATTTCTATATATTAAAATATAAAATATTCTATTATCCCATCTCAATGACTCGACTTAATTTTATAGGGTTACAAGTTTTATTGAAAGTTAAGTGAATATCTTCAAGTCAAAAAGTTCTTTGGGAGTGTATTACAGATACCCTTTGACTTTTGTTGTACCATGATTTGATTTGTACTATTTCTTATTTTTTTTAAAGCCTGCCAGCACTGTGGAGGAAATTGAAGAAAAATCTTTGCCCCCTACACCTCATCTAATTCTAAGGGGTATGTGAAATATTTAGTGAATTTAAACACTTTTTTTTTGGTTTCCTTTACGTTTTCACATTAATTTTTTTAAATAAAACTTGAAAAGTTGCTTTCATTTGAATACCCTTGTCTTAGGGTAAGACTTACATGGTTTTAATGTTTTGCACTAGTAAATTGTTATTTTGTTTCTAGGTAACAGTCTCATGGGAGTTGAGGACTGGATGCTTTCCATTGATGGCAAAGTAGTCATCCATGCTGATGAGAATGATTTTCTAAAGGCTGTTGGTTGCCTCTGCGGTGCCTATTACACATTCAACATTAAATATGATACAGAAGCAATCTCAACTTTGGAGTTTTTGCAAAGGTTAGAAATTTATGTTTTCATATGTGATTAAATGTATTTGTAAATTTCATTTCAGAAGTATTTACTCTAATGTTCCTTTTTTCCACAATTAATTTTCCCTCTATGAACAAGTTTTTAACTATCTGGTATGCGTCCCTCTCCGCCTTATGGTTGCAGATGTTAAGATTAACTAATAAAGGCTCTTTCCAGATTATATAGATAATTTTAACGTTTAATGCCCAAAAGCGAGGTAATGCGCGCCTTGTCTCTAATCCCAAAGCGCGGTAATGCGCGCCTCGATGGCACTCTTTAGTAATGAGATCATAAAAAAAAGAAATTCTTCATTTAGTGAGAGAAGCTTTAGTCGACTTCCGTAAATGGCGACGGTTGCCTTTGCTAGTGTTATCGCTCCATTCGCAAAGTTGTGCGTTTTAATTTTAAATGAAGATGTGATTTTGCTATGCTTTTTTGTAAATATAATAGTACTAAACTACAGATAAAATTAGTATTAAACTCAAGTCGGTCTTTTGGATACATAAAATAACCATTCTTATCCTAAAAGATGAAGTCAGTATGATAATAATAATATAAATACATTTTCCGTATTTTTTTTAAATTGCATAACCAGTTGATCGCAATTAAAGGGAAATCCTTACGGGACTGAGGCGGAAGTTTACCGAAAACCTTATGGGGCTTTAAACGTTAATAAACTAAATTTTGTGTTGTCTTTTTTCTACTTTGTCTTCTGAATCGTTTTCTTCTAGTCATGTTATTATTGTTATACTTCTTTATTGAAATCTTAGCCAAGGAGGTTTAGTATTCATTAACCCATCTATGTGTGCTCTTTTATTCAGCCAACAAGAAACTTATAGCAAAACTGTTTTTTGAGAAGCAGCTTTCTCTTGGAAGCTGAAATAACTAAGTTTTTTCACCAATTATTTAAAAATATTTTTTAAAGTTTTGTTATTACTTTTAATTTATCAAATTTTTCTTGCCCATTTTAAGAAAACCTTCACAATTTTTTTTTAATTTAAAAAAAAATTAAAAAATTAAATAAAAATTTTTTTAAAAAAATTTAAAATTAAAAAAAAATTTAAAAAAATAAAATAAAAAAAGTAAAAAATTTTTTTTTAAATTATGAAATGGTTTTAATTCTTTTCTTTTTAATTTTTTTTTATGACAATGACTAGTTTTGTATTCAACCTTGGATGCTTTGAAATGCTCTGGTTGAACATGTAATTTTCAAAAACACTTACTGCTATCAATGTATTGTGTGTTTTTACATTTTAAGCTTTCCTTTAAATGTATTTTCAGTTACAGAATTTAATAAACCTGTTATTCCTTTCTTTTTCAATTAGGTGGATGCAAGATAAAAGAAAATGGCAGCAGCACACCCAGTAAAGGAAAAGCAACAGAAGAAGGCGTTGGCAGAAAAGTTTCAAGCGTAATAAGAGATCTCTCAGACTTTGAATGTACACAAAGATGAATGTTGATACTGTTATGACCTGAATGGACTTAATAAAAAAATGTATTAATTTTTAAAATACTTATCTCATTTTTTTGCGTCCAGTTTGTATTGCTTATTAGTAGCTAATGTTAAAACAAGGGCTGTATTAATGAGGGTGGGGGGGGGGACTGCCCTAAAATGGAGGGGGGGTGGTTATCGTTTTTTTTTAAAATAACGTTAACTTAACGTTAACGGTATCCTAAGAGTTTACGACATTCCGTCGTAAAATAACGGTAAGCCAAAAACGATAAGTTATCGCTGCGGTAAGTTACCGTTAAAAAGCGCTTAGTTAATGGCAGCTAGTACACGATAACTTACTGTCGTTTTACGGTAAGATTTTTTACAGTGCAGAGCAACGCATGGGCACTCTCGGACAGAGCAACGCATGGGCACTCTCGAACAGAGCAACGAATGGGCACTCTCTGACAGAGCAACGTATGGGCATTCTTGGACAGAGCAACGCATGGGCACTCTTGGACAGAGAAACGCATGGGCACTCTTGGACAGAGCAACGCATGGGCACTCTTGGACAGAGCATCGCATGGGCATTCTTGGACAGAGCAACGCATGGCCACTCTTGGACAGAGCAACGCATGGGCACTCTTGGACAGAGCAACGCATGGGCACTCTTGGACAGAGCAACGCATGGGCACTCTCGGACAGAGCAACGCATGGGCACTCTTGGACAGAGCAACGCATGGGCACTCTTGGACAGAGCAACGCATGGGCACTCTTGGACAGAGCAACGCATGGGCACTCTTGGACAGAGCAACGCATGGGCACACTTGGACAGAGCAACGCATGGGCACTCTTGGACAGAGCAACGCATGGGCACTCTTGGACAGAGCAACGCATGGCCACTCTTGGACAGAGCAACGCATGGGCACTCTTGGAAAGAGGAACGCATGGGCACTCTTGGACAGAGCAACGCATGGGCACTCTTGGACAGAGCAACGCATGGGCACTCTTATTCTATATTGGGCTGCGAGATATTCTTGTCTGAGCATCCAGAGTTCAATTTTGATATGCCTCGTTCAAGCAAGGGTGTAGAAAGTTGCTGTGAGTTCAATTTTAAAATAAAACTGGTTAACTATTACCACGTTTTTTATTACCACGTTTTTATTAACTCGCTTTCGTTGGGCATTGTTTGTTTGTTTGATAAATAGAAGTAAAAAAAAAGATTTTTAAAAACCACGTTTTTAGCAGCGGACTAAAAAGAAGAAAATAATTTAAAACTTATTAGTTTATCTATATTCTATATATAAGCATCGGTACCCGTCTGCTTTGTTGACATCCATGAGTTCACCACGTGAATATAACATTGTGGTATAAAACGTTGGGCGGGCGCTTATGAGGTGTTTGGTATAAAAAAAATAGTGGTAAATAAATAGAAGTAAAAAAAAAGATGTTTAAAAACCACGTTTTTTATAAGCGGACTAAAAAGAAGGAAATAATTAAAAACTTATTAGTTCAAGTACTTCGATTTAATATGACTAAAAACGTGGGGCGGGCGCTTATGAGGTTTAACATATGCGGTTCACTCATTCTCTCACTTATAGATCTCTCTTTTGCCTTCTAAATTAGAAATCTTTAATTTTTATACCAAACACCCACCCCACGTTTTTAGTCATATTAAATCGAAGTACTTGAACTAATAAGTTTTAAATTATTTCCTTCTTTTTAGTCAGCTTATAAAAACGTGGTTTTTAAAAATCTTTTTTTTACTTCTATTTATTTTATTCTTTTTAGTCCACTTATAACAACCTGGTTTTTAAAAATATTTTTTACCGCTATTTATTTTACCAAACACCTCACAAGCGCCCGCCCAACGTTTTAAAAACATTGTGATGTGGTCACGGGGCGAACTCACGGATGTCAACAAGAGCCGACGGTACAGATGCTTTTATATAGACTATATATAAACTTAAAAGTTCAATAATTTAATAACGGTACATTTGATCGATCTGAAATTTTGATACAATGCATTGTCATCCAAGATCTATCTGTGGTAAAATTTTCAGATCTCTAGGACCATCAGAAGTGGTTCAATTTTACGTTGGCAGATTTGAAAAAATCTTGGACAAACAAACAATGCCCAACGAAAGCGAGTTAATGAAAACGTGTTAATGATAAAAAGATGTGTGGGCTTCAGACGTAAATTTTAAAGAATTTTTATTATAAGTTTTTAAAAATAGCTGTAAAAACAAACTTTTTGACTATAAATCCCTTATATATGAGACATAACTAAAAGTAGTGATTATGTTAAAAGTGTGTCCTTTTAAAATTAAAAAAAAATAATTAATTATTATCTTTTGTTATGCAGTCAAGTTGATTTTTCACGTTGTTCTTTTTTTTTACCACCCTCTATTTCTTCGCAGATTTTTCGCTTCAATATTTAAATATGCATTAATTAAACAATAGAACATGCTACGCACCAAAGGCGCACGTGTTTCTTTTAATAAGCTCATTTAGTACCTATATGGACACCGTTTATCTGGGTTATTTATAGACGCGTCAGAGACTCATATACATATTTCTTTTTGACATTACATAATTTTAAACAAGGGAGGATATTCAATAACGGGAACATATTATTCATGGCTACGCACCATGAACGTTTTTACAAGTGTGTAACTGTTATATGTTTTCTGGAGATGTTTCTAAAATGTTCGTTAGCCGTCTTGTGAACAGACACAACTTATCAATGCACAGAAAGACGCTGTTTATTTTGATGTTAAACCAGAACTTGCAATCGATCATTCTTGTACCTTAAGTAAACACCGACTGAATCTGAGTTCGACGTAGTGTAGTTAAATAGCAACATGCGACCGTTTGAAGAATAGTTGCGGCTAGTTGTTAAAATAATATAAAAACAATTTTAACCTTTCATTACTGCTAATAGTTTGTCCAAAAAAAAATGTCGTTGAAAATGTAGTTTCGCAACAACTTGTTATCTATGTGGGGAGCGCCGCATGTCTATACATGCGAGGTATGTTTGTCAGATACAACTTTTCACGGCATTGACATTGCTATCACACGACTTCATTGTCTACCCATGAACAAAGGGGAAGAACTAATACACGAACTCTTTAGCCGTGATCAGCTACTAGCTATTGGGGCCATAATTACGGTGACATTGATTTTCCTCTTGAAGTCACAGTCACCAGTGTCGACGGTGTAATAATCCTGACATGTCAAACCTGCTGTCGGCGTCATGACGGATCCGCCAAGCCGGACGTGTGAAGGAGATCATTCTCTTTTCGGGGAGGCTAACGTCTAAATCTAGAGATCCCTGTCGGGGATCAGATATTTGGGTATGGTTTTTAAAACTAGGGCTTACACGTGGATGGGTTATAGCCCTTTAACGATCTTTTATCACCCGCCAATGAACATGCGACAAGGCAAAGTCACAAAGAGAATTGTTTGTTGGGTTCAGGACGATCCAGATGAGGTACCATGAGTGTCTTCCTGCACAGTGTGATAGTAGGCGATTTTAAGGTGCCACCAAAATATGTCCCAATGCTGCCTTGCATGGACACCACACTATCATTGCTGTCTTGCATGGACACCACACTATCATTGCTGTCTTGCATGGACACCACACTATCATTGCTGTCTTGCATGGACACCACACTATCATTGCTGTCTTGCATGGACACCACACTATCATTGCTGTCTTGCATGGACACCACACTATCATTGCTGTCTTGCATGGACACCACACTATCATTGCTGTCTTGCATGGACACCACACTATCATTGCTGTCTTGCATGGACACCACACTATCATTGCTGTCTTGCATGGACACCACACTATCATTGCTGTCTTGCATGGACACCACACTATCATTGCTGTCTTGCATGGACACCACACTATCATTTCCCCGCATCGAATTGCCATTGATCATTGTGAAGCAGTAATTTGAATCAGTTCTTCCCAAAGAATCAGAATAGCTATAGCTTACAAGTAAAACCCTAATTATTATTATTTATTTTTTTCGGTGGGGGGGGGGTAATTTAGTGGTCTCGATGGGGACGCTATCAAAGTAAGTGGTAAAGGTCTCAAACCAATTAATTCAAAAAACAAAAATAACATAAACATCAAAACAAACAAATATATAACTACCAAAACGAACCCATTCATTGCAGCTATGCACTCTAAGATTACCACTTTATATCCAGTGAATGCGCCTATTTTGACCAAAGATAGTGGTTTCTTGATTAATTAGAGGCAGAAATATGTGGTGAGCTCAACGCCGTTTTGACAAGTTTTGTGACACACTTGTACGTTTGCTAATGATTTTTCCAACTGTCGCGGAGATATGTGATTCTCCATAATAAAAAACTCCTTACTCACTGTTGAGTCGCTTTAATTATTTTCTAATAGCTTACCCAATAATCTATTGGTGACGCACGTATTGCTTCAAAATGCATTACACCGTAAAGACGTTTAATAACAATCAGAATCAATGGCTATCCTCTGAAATCGTTTGGAAAAAAAAGTAATGAAAAGATATAAAGTAGGAAAGAACAAATTTAAAATTAAAAAAAATAGGACCGTGAAAAAAATTGTCCATCATCTTTCGCCATCATCTTGTTATTAAGTTGTGTGAATACGAGGATGCCACGGCTAACGGTGTCTATGGACTCGCCGTGGACTGTCTTCACCCCTGGTCCATTAAACACTTGTGATGAGAGGTTAATTGAGGGCATTGTGTTGTAGACGATGTAAACAAGAGAGGTCCGGCCACGGTTAAGCTTTGTGAGGTGAAGATAGCGTTTGGGGTGGAGATTAGAGGGTAGGGTGTGGTAGAGAGTAACATTAGGAGGTCGTTGGGAGAAGACTGACAGAGCGCAGTTTTGACAGGTCATAAAAAAGAAAATTTGGGAGTGGGTAGAGATGCAACTGGACGGACGTAAGAGTAATACTGACCGAAAGTTCCATTGTTGTAACATGATATAAAAAATGTATTAGACACGCACACACATGATACTGCAAAGTGTTACACTCACATGTTATAGTAAAAAAAAGTGTTTTTACACACACGTTTTATAGTATAATCAAGTGTTTTTACACACACGTGTTATACAAGTTGTAATTACTAACACTTGCTCTAAGAAAGTTTTATCGCATTTATTAAACAGCGTTAGTCCATACACGTTTTATCACAGTTGTCTTGCTGTAACAAAGTCTGGGTAGTATATAGGCGAGAAGATCAGGAAATTGAGAGCAGCGGCGTACAGGATAGTTTGTTCACTTTGTTAATGTTCACAAGTCCACATGCCATGGACAAGATTGAAAAAGGGGAGGGAGGGAGGGTTAGGGCCGCAACTGATCAACCTCTCCAGTTTCAAAGTCAGCAAAATCGTGCAATATTGCCCAAGCTTTTGCTTTGTAACCATGGAAACTCTTAACCCTTTTTCACATTAAAAAAAATCAAGCCAAATAAAAATCTTTTTAGACATGTGGGACATATTGTAGTTTGCGACTGTCAAAGTGTTGGTCCCGGTGGTTTGGGAGAGATCATTGCTGGGGTTTAATTCGTGCAGACCTGGTCCCAGCATTTTCTTTTCTCCCCCCCCCCTAAAATTTGAGCGACAGACAGCAATCGATACGCCTGAGTCGGGGGGGGGCGGGGGTGGGGGGAGCGGGCGGACGGGGGTATGTGGCGGATCCTGGCTACTTACCGCTGTTGACTGTCTTGTGGTGGTGCAAACAACGTGACAGGAATCCACCGTTTCCATCTGGTGGATGGCTTTCCACGATGGAAAGCGGGGAACAGGAGCTCCAATGGGAGATGTGAAATAACAGCAGAAAGCAGCGCAAGTGAAAGCTGGGCCAGGAATAAAGTAAACAAGGAAAGCACACACAATACACACAATAACACACACACAGAGTAGCGTCACTGCGGGGGGGGGGAGCGGGCCGCGGGCCGCCCCGGGTGACACCCATCAGGGGGTGACACCCGAGCCTAAAATTTTACTGCATGTGTACGATTTTATGTCAGAAAAAAAGATGACAAATTCTTTAATCTAGAAAGAAATTAAGAAATACAATGAAATACGTTAAACGTGAAAACTATTATTTAAAAAAATATCAGTTAACTTGCAATAATAAAACAGTCCAAACACACAAACAATATTAAAACAAAATAGGAAAAAAGAAAAGAAACATTCGCAACAGAGAGATCTTTAAAAAACGGCTGGAATGAAAGAGGCAGTATGTTATGTTTTAAAAGATATAAAGCCATTTGGGCTTGGACACACCGACAGCATGGACAGTGGGGTGGGGGATACGATTTTTATCCCCCCACCCCCCCCCCTCCCAAAAAAACCCCCAAAATACACACCAAAAGATGGGTTTTCTTTGTTGATGTTTTTCTTGAGGAAAATTATGATTTCAATGTCTTTGAGTTAATATGTTGTTATATATATATTTATTAAATGCGTGAAAGCATAGGTATGCATGTTTATATACAGGTATTCCTCCGGTTACGACGGTCCCATCCCGACTTACGCTGTTTCGTGGCTACGAACGCACCCCCATAAAGAATAATATTACGCGTTATTCCGTATTTTAAAATATTTTTAAAATATTTTTTTTCACGAGGTAACGAATTGTTTTCTCTAATTGAAATAACAAAAACTATTGAAAAAATATGTATGATTTTTATTTCAACCTACAACTTTCGTTTGCGAATTTTTCAAATGGTGAAGTTTTCAATCAAGTCAATAAAGCTGAGTAAGCTTACAAGTTCCTTTTCAATGCTCATTAGAGAAGAGAGAGCATATTCAGTCTTTTTTTCCCCATGCAAATTCAAACTCATTATATATTCTTTTCAACTTTGAAAAGGATCGCTCTCAGCTGCAGTTTGATGTCATCATTGAAAGATAGATGTGAAGTGCGATGTGTACATTTGTAAAGGACTGTGTGAAATATAGCTCATTCAAAATCAGCAAAATGTTTAGCTCTGTGCACGTTTTTTGAGTTTCGCTTTGTGCTACTTCCTTTTCCTTACCCTGGGCCTGGGGCTGGACAATAACTTTTTTAAGAGTTCTGAAAATTGGACTAATTCTGAAGGTAAGCAGTCTTCGATATCACTTGAATGTTCTTCCCTTAACTTGGCTGCTGCCCATCGGGTGACGAAATTGCTGAGCTCAGTTAAGTCTGTAAGAAAGCCAAATTTCTCATGGATGTCTTTATATGCGCCTAACCGATGTTGTAGGGCTTAAGAAAGTTTGTAAATGATTACCAGAAATACCTCAATCTTGCTTTTTTGTCTCGAGGATAGTACTGTTTTGTTGATGTCCCTTTATCAAACTGACGCTTTCTTTTTTGTTTGATAGTATTGAAGATTGTTTACATTATTTTTACCACGGACTTTTCCTTTCCTTTGTCTTCATAGGAATCACATTAAGAATGCTATCTTTTAACAAACTTAATGAGATACTTCCTTTCTAAAATTGTTTCCCAAATTTCAAGTAAAATAGCGAATTCCAGTTGTTCAATTTCCTTTAGAAATCCTTCTTCTTCAAGTCGAAAGTCACGTGGCTGATTTTCATTTGTTGCTAATTCTTACAGTGCTGCGATATTCTAATGGTATGAGTTATTAATAGTCCTTACAGCATCATGTCAGGCTGACCATCTTGTGTCAGACAAGGCTTTGTTAGCATGTATCAATTTCATATGTTTTTGAAGTTATGTCAACGATGAGTAGATGCAACAAGCCGGGTATAAAGATTTTGCAGAAGTCATACGGCAATGCTGCTCTTTTCCCAACCAAATTAAAGGAATGAGCTGTGCACGGCATATAATGAGCTACAATGAACTTCTCACGAAGAATAGCCTGGTTTCCGTTATACTTCCTACTCATTTGCAGCATTGCCGTATGACTGTCCAAGGCATTTTCAGGGATTCGTACAAACATAATGGCCTGCATCTTTATTATACAGTATAATTCATAATAAATTTGGGGTTCTTAAATTATTGGGGGCTTTAGCCCGTTCAGCAACCCCCCCCCTTTTAATCCGCCATAGGGGGAGTGTTGCGCATCTGTGACGATGTGGTACGAGGAGGGGGGTATTTGAGAAATGTGACGTCACATCAAAACGCGCAACTTTAAATAAAAGTTCCACTTAAATATTTGATTGTTTACCATTTATTTAATTACGTTTTCAATGACTTCACTCGTGTTACGATATTAGAGTGCAGACTTACTCTAAATACATATTTAAATGATTTTTTTTTAAAAAACGTAAAAAACCAAGTTTTTGACTATAAATCCTTTATGTACGAGACGTAACTAAAAGAATGTTCATTATAATACGCAGCGCAAGACCATCCAAAAATACAAAATTGCAGTTGTGTCGTAAAACATGTTTAAATATAATGCGCACCGATCAATAATATGTTTCAATATGGTACATGTGATTGATCTGAAATTTTGATACATTGTTTTTATCATCGTTACGAAACTGCCTGCAAAATTTCAGCTCGCTAGCTTACGAGGAAATGGGTTAAAAATTGATCCAAAGTTTTGGCGACAAGCAAGGGCGCAAGGGTGCAAGCAAGCAACCAGACACCACGAGTTAATATAAAGGATTTAAAAATAATTGGCAACATGCTAATTTTTATTGAGAAAATATGGCTTGGGGGGGGGGTCAAAGCTTTGTGACGTCGTATCGTAAAAAAGGGGCGGGGTCTAAGTTTTTGTGACAAAGTATGACGCTGGGGTAGGGTGGGGTAAAAATCGGCAACCTCGCGTGACGTCATTTATGGACGATCCCTTCAATCATGAAGGGGTGACATCATGAGCGACCGCCCCGGGTGACACCAACCCTAGTGACGCCTCTGCACACACACACACACACACACACACACACACACACACACCAATAAATACAAATAATGGGTACAGTTGGGGTTTGCATAAGCAAAGATGAACCCGGGCCACGATAGCGATTATTTCCCTTTGTAAACTTTAAAAAGTAAATTTACCGACTAGTCTCTATTTATGACATCTCTATTGACAACAAACATCCTTTATTCCTGCGTTAATGACCCTTTCCCTCTCCAGTCATTGTTTGTACACACGTGATCATACACAATTTTGAGAGTCTTTGCGTTATCTCAATCCCTGAATAAAAATGGTTCTCCATCTGATTTCCACTTCCCATATTATGTCAATCTCGTTCGATACTTGTGTATAAAACGCTTTGTTTTATATAAGTGGATCCGGTGTAATATTTTGCCTCAGAACAGGGGTCAGCGAACAGGTGTAAATTACCCCATTTGGGGTAAAAATGGAATTCCTGGGGGTAAAACAGTCTCATTTGTGACACATAAAATCCGCCAGATTTTTATCTTTTAATTTTATTTTTTGTGTGTCTAAATTGTTTAAATCAAAATCCGTTACGTGTACGTATATTTACAAAAGGCACGGTTATTAATAAGATTTTTTGGCTTTGCAAGAGAGAGGAATCCCATAATTGAAGCTAACCACTGTATGATCCATGTATGAAACTAAATTCAGCACCTTTGTCAGCAAAACTTGTGAAAGAAAGAACTTCTAATTTGGCCTAAAATGTCCGGAAACAAGTACTTTCATCTATCAATGCGAGTACATTTTTTGCTATTCAGCTTGATAAGACCACTGATGTCAGTAATAATGCGAAGCTTGTGGTATATGTTCGATACCAAGGTTTACAAGCAATTGAAGAGGAAATGTTGTTTTGTGCTCCCCTCGAACTGCGATGTCAAGGAATTGAAGGATGGAACTGTATTGCTGTGTCTGGTGATGGAGCTGTATTGCTGTGTCTGGTGATGGAGCTGTATTGCTGTGTCTGGTGATGGAGCTGTATTGTTGTGTCTGGTGATGGAGCTGTATTGCTGTGTCTGGTGATGGAGCTGTATTGCTGTGTCTGGTGATGGAGCTGTATTGTTGTGTCTGGTGATGGAGCTGTATTGCTGTGTCTGGTGATGGAGCTGTATTGCTGTGTCTGGTGATGGAGCTGTATTGTTGTGTCTGGTGATGGAGCTGTATTGTTGTGTCTGGTGATGGAGCTGTATTGCTGTGTCTGGTGATGGAGCTGTATTTCTGTGTCTGGTGATGGAGCTCCAGCTATGTTTTGTCGTGAACGTGGTTTTTCAGCTTTTGCAAGAGAGAGGAATCCCAAAATAGAAGTTGGCCAATGATCCATCGTCAAGCTCTGCCTGTGAAACATTTGGAACATGAACTGGAGATAGTCATGCAATATATTATCCAGAGTGTAAATTTCATTATAGTACATGTACTTCAAACTCGACTGTTTCGAGATTTGTGTAAAGATATACAGAATATAAAGACTAACTTTATCACACCGAGGTGCGGTGGCTTTCACACGGCAATTTTCTGAACAGAGTGGGGGCTCTGAAAGCTGAACTTAAAACATTTAGGGCTGGTCAAAAAATGCACTGGCGGATACTTTTACGAACTGTTGCACATCTCGCATACTTAGCCGATATTTTTTAGCTTTTGAAATGTGCTGAACAAAGAATTGCAGTGAAAAAATATCAATATAATTTCAGCCAGATGAAGGATTGTAACATTTTGATTAAAACTTTCATATTGGAAAAAAAACAGAATGAAACAAGTCAGTGGCCTTTTCAAAGTCGGCCTTGTACTTGGAAGATTGTGGAAACATAACTTTTGACGACATCAAGGATATAGTTATCAGAAATTTTACCAAGCTCAAAGAACTGTTGACTCTTTACTTTCCAATTATTGATTCTCATGAAGTCAGTTGGATATTAAGATCCATTTCTATGTGACACCCAGGATGTACCAGATGAGCCGCAAGGCTTGGCAGCGGTACTTCTTGAACTTCAGTCAAATAATGAGGCACGTATTAAATTTGCAAACAAAGCAGATATGACACATTTTTTTAATGTCAAATGCTGCAAAGGCCTTCAACACTGTACATGAGGATGCCGTCAAGACGTTGCTGCCTTTTGCAACAACGTACCTTTGTGAACAAGGATCCCCCCCCCCTAGTGAACATAAAAACAAAACTGTGAAATCGATTGGAGCCCGAAGACAGCATCCAACTTGCACTGACATCAAAAAGCCATAATTTCGATGGAATTGTGTCAAAAATGAAACATTATCATCTAAAAAAACAACAACTCATCTTTATTGAGATTTAAAGAAAAAGACCTCTGTGTTCTACAATAAATATTGTATCTAGAATGGCCAGCGCCGTTAGACCTATATATTGTATCTAGAATGGCCAGTGCCGTTAGACCTATATATTGTATCTAGAATGGCCAGCGCCGTTAGACCTATATATTGTATCTAGAATGGCCAGCGCCGTTAGACCTATATATTGTATCTAGAATGGCGAGCGCCGTTAGACCTATATATTGTATCTAGAATGGCCAGCGCCGTTAGACCTATATATTGTATCTAGAATGGCCAGCGCCGTTAGACCTATATATTGTATCTAGAATGGCCAGCGCCGTTAGACCTATAACCGCCAAAACAATAATATTATATTCGACTGTTAACTTTTATAATTACATCATACGCATATTCCTTCTCTGGTATTTTTTAGACACCTGTAAGGCTTCTAAAACTCAACAGATGCGTTTTCTGCTGGGGCTTAGCCCAAGACCATTGGGGAAGGGGGGGGGGCTTACAATTTTCCCTATCCGCCCAAGTGGTGTGGGTAGGACCTCGCGCAATCGGGGGTAACGGCTACATTTAATTTTATATTTTGGGGTAATGGCAAAAAAGTTCGCTCTAGGATGTTGTTGAACGTGCACTGTAGCACTGATGTTACGAAGGAGGCGGATAGGGAACAGCCGAATCTTTGTCATTTGGGATGACCTCTGACCTCCTCAAAGAGTTGAAATTAGTTGCAAAAGAGACAAGTTGAAAATCAACTTTTAACTTTTAGTCACAGAATGAACCCTTGTTTTAACTAAACCCTTGCTTTAACTAAACCCTTGCTTTAACTAAACCCTTGCTTTAACTAAACCCTTGCTTTAACTAAACCCTTGCTTTAACTAAACCCTTGCTTTAACTAAACTCTCGCTTAAACTAAGCCCATTTTAACAAAACCCTTATTTTAACTAATCCTTGGAATTACGCTTTCAGCTGACCCTGGTACATACAACATTTCCATCTGTTTTCAAAATTATTTTTCTATTTTTCTCATCATCGGATCCATAAGAAAATCTGAAATATTTTCTTTAAAATAACAACAGTTTCATTTATGTTATGTCCTATGAGAAATTCTGTTTGGGATATGAAAGATGTATTAAGCAAAGACCTCAACTAAATGTCGATCAGTTAATCACTTTGTTGACAATTTTGAAAAGATAAAAATCTAGTCTGATTACTGTTTACTTCTATGTAGTTAAGGAAATACATTTTGCTTCATTAATTTTTTTAAAGAACTAAAATAAGAACTTTTTTTTATAGATGAAATAATGCATAAAAATAAATGATGACGATGAAGAGAAGAAATTAGTTGCACAAGGAATGAGTTCAACGGAGTAAACAAAAGGATGTAGATGTCGAAGAGTCGGAAAGGAACGGTGGAAGTAACGTGAGAGACGATGGTGGATGAAACGCAGGAAAGAGGATCGAAGCATAGAGGCTTTAGGAAACAATGACAGCGGAAGTTTACGGTATAAGGATTAAGTGCTTTGTTAGGTGTGGGAGGGGGGTGTGTGATACATTAAATAGAAATATAGGGAAACAGTCATAGTAATGGAAATGTGATTTTTTTGTGTGGAAGTATTAGAAATAAAATTGGGTTGTTTGAAGTACTAGAAATGTAAGGCATGTGGTTTAAACAAATTTAAGGGGATATTTTTTAAAGAAAAGATATATAAAACTAGGGTTCTAGGGCGCCTACGGCGCCCACTTGGGCTGTAGTGCGCCCACTTTTTTTCGTCAAAAGCCCACGTAACTTATCCTTGTTTGATAAATACGAAATATGAAACTTCCTGAAATGTACACAACGTATTTTATAATTATAATTCATCAAATCCTCTTTTTACATCGTTCCCTTTTGCAAATTTAAAATATAAGCTAAAACAATGACATCATATATTTTTTACGGCTAGAATTTTTTAAATAATTATTATTTTGCACACCGCCTGATGCGCACCTTGTATATATATATATATATATATATATATATATATATATATATATATATATATATATATATATATATATATATAAAATATTAAAAACTGACGCCATAGCGTTACGGATATATACTCGATACAACCAACCTGTGACTGGGCTATTATATTGTTTATGTGATAAGTTGGAATAAAGGAAATGGAGGGCGGATAACTAAAGTAAAAGAAATGCTGGAATTAACTTAATGTTGAGATGAATGTGTGCCATTGGATCCAATGTTGAGATGAATGTGTGTGCCATTTGATCCAATGTTGAGATGAATGTGTCCCATTGGATCCAATTTTGAGATGAATGTGTGTTCCATTGGATCCAATGTTGAGATGAATGTGTGCCATTGGATCCAATGTTGAGATGAATGTGTGCCATTGGATCCAATGTTGAGATGAATGTGTGCCATTGGATCCAAGGATCTCATGCTATCCCTCCCCCGTCCCTCACGGTTTTATGAATGTAATCTGTTCATTTAAGAGTTTATCTCCTATAATACAGTTAAGCTCTACTCGGGGTGGAAAGAGGGGGGGGGGTGCTGTTCTTGACTGATCATTCTGTTTGTAAGACAGATTTGAATGCTAGCAGAGCTCAGTCTGAACTCTTCACTAAACATTTGCATCGATGAATTCATCGATTTTCTTGTAGCTGAAATATTTCATGCGAAAAGGTTTAACAAAATTGTGCAAATTAACAAAAATAGCAAAAGAGAGAGAGACAGAGAGAGAGAGAGAGAGAGAGAGAGAGAGAGAGAGAGAGAGAGAGAGAGAGAGAGAGAGAGAGAGAGAGAGAGAGAGAGATAAGAATGGTAGACATTTAAAAAAACAAGGTAATGATAAAAACGTAAAGTAAGGGAAACCAGGGGCGTAATGGCAAGGGAAGTTGATTAGGTTGGAAAAGAAAAACTGAGAAAACTAAAAAAAACTGAGTAATGAAGCGTTTGTCTTTACAAGTAAGATACCCAAACAAGATAGAGTTAGGGAGTGAGATGGCGGAAGACAGAAAGAGTGAGAAATAAAGAAAAAGAAAGAAAAGACGGAGAATATGCAGCGAAGGGGAGAGAAGCTAGAGCGAAAGAGAGAGAGAGAGAGAGAGAGAGAGAGAGAGAGAGAGAGAGAGAGAGAGAGAGAGAGAGAGAGAGAGAGAGAGAGAGAGAGAGAGAGAGAGAAATAAAGAAATTTAAATGTGTGCCATTGGGCGTAAAAATCTTAAGGCTCTTGGGCAAATCTCTCTGTTATACGATCAGTGGAATGTTCAAGTGTTTCGTTCCTGGCAGGAATCTCTGAGTTTGGCAGACTTGTAAGCAAATAGTCTTGAACAACTTTGTAAGTATCTAATTTTGAACAGCTTTGTAAGTATCTAATTTTGAACAGCTTTGTAAGTATCTAATTTTGAACATCCTTGTAAGTATCTAGTTCTAAACAGCATCTAATTTTGAACAGCGTTTTAAGTATTTAAATCTGAACAGCTTTGTATGTATTTAATTTTGAACAGCTTTGAAGTTATATAATTTTGAACAGCTTTGTAAGTATCTAATTTTGAACAGCTTTGTAGGTTTCTAATTTTGAACAGCTTTGTAAGTATCTAATTTTGAACAGCTTTGGAAGTATCTAATTTTGAACAGCTTTGTAAGTATCTAATTTTGAACAGCTTTGTAGGTTTCTAATTTTGAACAGCTTTGTAAGTATATAATTTTGAACAGCTTTGGAAGTATCTAATTTTGAACAGCTTTGTAGGTATCTAAATTTGAACAGCTTTGAAGTTATATAATTTTGAACAGCTTTGTAAGTATCTAATTTTGAACAGCTTTGTAATTTTCTAATTTTGAACAGCTTTGTAGGTATCCAATTTTGAACAGCTTTGTAAGTATCTAATTTTGAACAGATTTGTAGGTATCAAATTTTGAACAGCTTTGTACGTATCTAATTTTGAACAGCTTTGTAAGTATCTAATTTTGAAGAGCTTTTTAAGTATCTAATTTTGAACAGCTTTGTAGGTATCTAATTTTGAACAGCTTTGTACGTATCTTATTTTGAACAGCTTATAAGTATCTAATTCAACTTTATAACACAGCTTGAACTGCCCTCGGCGGTTAGTCGCCGCCAAGTCTCTAAAAATAAGAAGACACCAACGCGATCAGAGAGGTAATAAAACAACGTGTCGTTCATTTTCAAAACAGGATTTCATCGAGTTTTCACTGCTTACTTCTATAAATTCTTCTTCGGTATCCTTCCGTCAAGCGAGAGGATAGTGCATCACCTTTGAGTTGGGTTGCATTTCCTCGAGTTGCTGTGCAGTCCTATCCTTGAGTGACAATCTTTACCACGGCTTTTACACATGAGTTCTGTGCTTCCCAATGTTCTGGCCTTTCTCCTAGCTCTTCTGTCTGTAGCCTCCTCCATCCTTCGCTCCTCGGCTACTATGACGCCCTCTTTGACAACTGTGCGCCACGTAGATCGGTCTTCTGCCTTACACTCCCAGTCGCTTGTGCGTATTCTGGCTGCTTTCACGTCATTTTGGCAACATCTTTAAATCGCAGAAGTGGGCGACCTGTCTTCCTCTCTCCCGATGAAGTTCTCCATATAGGAGGTCGTTGGGGATGCGACCCGGGCTCACAAAGGATTGAGAACATGCTTTGGGCGTTGACGCGCATCAGGACCACAGCGCCAATTATTGATGTCATATGCGTTTTTTAAATCAGTCATATGGTCCCCTTCAGTTTATAAATTTAGGTTTGTTGTTAAAAATTAAGCTCTCAACATGGGTCTATGTTGCGTAATTGTCCTTAAAATATAGGAACGTTTTCAGTGAAGACGTCTATCATTACAATTTGGTTTAATTCACATTCTGAATTCACATAATTGTTTTGTTGTTCAATGTGAACTACCACAAGGGGTTGGCAAGCTATGATTAGTGTTTTAAAAATGTTCATCATAATATAAAGTAAAGTTGAAATGGCTTTCAATTTGAAACAAGACCATTAAATTATGGTCCAAGTATCGTCTCAAATGCACTTGTAAATCCACGCAAGCCGTACTAGGTGGATAATAGAGATAGAAATGTGAAGAATCGATTCCAACTGAGTTCAATTATTTACGATTACTTGCTTGGCCGGACTGACATAACAGTTTTAAGATATTAGGTGGATTCTGTAGGTTAGTTTTGCTGTAAGACAAACTATATTGACAAGCTGCTGGTGGCGGTCGGGGGCAGGGGGGGAGTAGTTGGGAATGAGGGTGAGACGTTGGTGGCAGACGTGGGTATATCAGGTGCATACATGTTGCACGCGTCCAGTGCGCATCAAAGAACACTCAAGAAGTACGTCGACTTTTAACTTTCGAAACCAGAAGTTTGGAATTGAACACAAAATGGAAAGCTGATGACTTCAGAAATAGAGGCAGTGCTAACGTGTTGGGATCAGTGCTAATGTGTTGGGATCAGTGCTAATGTGTTGGGATCAGTACTAACGTGTTGGGATCAGTGCTAACGTGTAGGGATCAGTGCTAACGTGTTGGGATCAGTGGTGATGTGGACTAAGGGGTGGGGATGGGGGCAATTTGGTTAGCAGTAGTTAAATCGTTTACCCCATGAGAAGCACATTTGTTTTTCCATTGGTTGTAACTGTTACAAGATCAAAGAGTTGGATTTTAAAAAAAACAAGCAAACAAATAAAACAATACAGCAGCAGCATCAACAACAAAAACAACAGCATCTAATTGAAAAATCGACTGAGCAGTTTTTCTCAGCTTTTAAACAGTATCCTTCCATTGAACAAGTTTTCCACATCACCACAAACTGGTGGACACGTTTGTTACTGGGTCACTGACAGGTGGACACGTTTGTTACTGGGTAACTGACCGGTGGACACGTTTGTTACTGGGCAACTGACCGGTGGACACGTTTGTTACTGGGTAACTGACCGGTGGACATGTTTGTTACTGGGTAACTGACAGGTGGACATGTTTGTTACTGGGTAACTGACTGGTGGACACGTTTGTTACTGGGCCACTGACCGGTGGACATGTTTGTTACTGGGTAACTGACTGGTGGACACGTTTGTTACTGGGCCACTGACTGGTCGACATGTTTGTTACTGGACAACTGACCGGTGGACACGTTTGTTACTGGGCAACTGACCGGTGGACACGTTTGTTACTGGGCCACTGACCGGTGAACACGTTTCTTACTGCGGCACTGACCGGGGGAAGAGTTTGATACTGCGGCACTGACCAGTGCGAGTTAAAGTTTATATATTTTTTTCCTATTTGACCTCAAATACCGCACAAAAGTCTATCGTAAATCGGGAAATGCGATTTTAGTTAATGTTAGAAGTTGTTAAATTTATGTCATTTGTTACTGTCGATCAAATTATAAAAATCTTGAACTTTTGCCCCAAGCCTTATGAAATGTACCTCTTCGATAAAATCACTAAAGTATACTTGGCTGTGGTTTGTGGAAAAATGGTCCCCTATTTAAAATTTAAATTAACTTTCACAATGTGTTATGGTTAAAATGCTTGTAGCAGTGATGAGTCAAAATAAACAAAGCAGGTATGTACTTATTTTTGTGTTGTCCAAGTGGCAATACCATTATTGTTGTGTTGTCCTAGTGGCAATACCATTATTTTTGTGTTGTCCTAGTGGCAATACCATTATTTTTGTGTTGTCCTAGTGGCAATACCATTATTTTTGTGTTGTCTTATTGGCAATACCCTTATTTTTGTGTTGTCTTATTGGCAATACCATTATTTTTTTTTGGCCTGCTGTTTCTTTCTCTGCTGCTGACAAATGTATAGAGTCAGTTTGGCTCCATGTCCAGCTATTATGTTTGTCATACTGACTATTAATAATACAATTCTATCTATTTTCAAAGGTATATTATGTGCGAGGTGATGCAGCATCGGTTCAAGCGAACCTCTTGATTATTAAATGCAAGCAGCATAGGAATTGGCGATTTTAGAAGTTTGACGTGAGATTCAGTCATGCATCTCCCTCAACCCGCTCCCCACAACCAAAGTTTATTGTCGTAAGAGGTGAGAACCGACAACACAAGACTTGAGAACCATTTTTCGAAATAGAAAAAGAATCAGTGTCTAAATCAGTGCTTCTAAAACCTTTTAGTATGGCGGAGCAGCAGGAATTTTTCCATTGCACCAGGGACCGGTGCACTATTTTCTCTGTATTGACATGGTAGCGAAATGTAATTCATTTTATTTGTTTCATTTCATATGCTTATTGCCGAAAATTGACACATTCTATAAATATATGGTTAACATTAATGGATGAACATGGAGAATTATAAATAGATTTTTTCGGTCCTCTCTTGATAACTTCTGCGGACCGGTGGCGGATGGCCCGCGGACCGATACCTGTCCGCGGATCACCACTTTGAAAAGTAATTGGTCTAAATATCTCGAACCCACCCAACCCCAACCCCCGAAACAAAAATGAATTAAAAAAATTGCCAACGATATTTTCTAGGTTTCAGTAAACTGTTCCTTTTGATAGTGGTTCTAAGTTCTGAGAGGAGATGTTCTCGCATCAAACCTCGTAACAAGTGTTGTTCATGTTGATGTTCATGAATTGATGGAATACTTCCGGCACACATGCCAGCTGTCAGCAGTAGAAAGATGTATCAACAATTTTATATTTAAGAAAAAATATATAATTATGATAAATATTATAATAAATAATAATAATAATAATAAATAAATAGATATACAATTTAAAAAATGGTATAAAAATAAAAAATACGTTCGTAGTTATATTATATCACTTAAAAATTTATCTCCGACATTATGTATTGATATTGTCATTCTGAGATGAATGAAAAGGTCATATAGAGCCAGCCAGTCCAAAAAGAAAGATTTATTATCAAATAAAAAGAAATTTGAATTAATATATCTGGTTCCAGTTTATGGTGTTATTTTAAAGCTTAAACTAGTGTGTGGAAATTATATAGTTAATGGAGGAACTCTGAAAGAAATGTCTAAACAAGCAATTAATAATAATAATGTTAAATATGCAAAAATAAAATATGTCAATTGTAAAGAGAGACGGAAGTACCCCCACGACGTCACACGGAAAAATAATCACAGGATGCAAATTTAACTTGGAGATTATAGTTAATTACGCAAATCTTTTTGTTTGTTGAATTAACCAAGATTTATGCCCCCACCCTCTTCCCTCTCTCTTTCTCTCTCAATATTAATAGCTTAAATAACGTATGATTATGTGAAATTATAGGATACCATTGTTTCACAAAGAAAATGAAACATAAAGCAGAATTAAAACTGAGTGTTTGACATGTGTGTCTTTATGTAGGGAGGAGGTATAAATTAAGGTATTAATGGGGATGGGGAGTGAAGAATAGAACCCCCCCCCCGGCATCGAATAGCTTAGTCTGGGAAGGTCAAATTCAACTCATTACACTGATTACTACACATAGAATGACGTTAGGTCACAATAGTTAGTGTTGTTATCTTGTACGTTCGTAAGGCTTTGGTGAGAGGTTAAGAAGTGACCTGGAAGACAGATGAAAAGACATTTGTAATACACTGTTCAGATAAAATATGAGACACTTGTAATGCATTAGTAAAACACCCATGTTCCTTCCATTGGTAAGACGTGAGTGAAATAAGGTTAGATTGTGTCGTACAATGGAAGCTGAGTAGTTACCAACCGTGGACATCCATAATTACGTGAATAATTTTTGGCAAGTTGTATTGGTTAACACCCCAGTTGCCAGTATGGCAGACATCATAATGGACCAACCAAAGTAGGAAGAGGTACATAACTTCATATACCTTGGAGCCATTATATCTAGAGATGGTACCTGTTAAGCTGAAATTCGAGCTATAATTGGGTCGGCAATGGCAGCAATGATGAAATTAATCAAAATAAGGACCAGAAAAAACATTGGCCACACAAAGCTTTCGTTAAAACTATTTTCATGAATGGATGTGAGACCTGGACTCCACTGGCAATCACTGAAAGCTAGCTGCAGGCATTTGAAAACAAATGCATGTGAAAAACTCCCCTGATCTCTTATCTGGAACACACCACTAATGAATATGTCTGGGACAGAAAAACCTCCATTGCGTGCCGCAAAGAAAACATCTATAACGACAATTTAGAAATTTAGAGACGCAAGCTGGCAATGGTTCGGTCATGTGCTGCGACATGAAACCATCCTTCAAGGCACTGTAGAACGTGGCCGGCGAAGAGATCGACAGCGGAAAAGTTGGCTTGACCAACATAAAGGAATGGACAGTCATGAGATTGAATGAGTTATCGGCCGCCGTTCAAGATAGGCAAATGTGGAGATCGGTGTCTGTTGATGTGTCTGTTGATGTGTCCATACGCTCCCCCCAAACGACCGTAAGGGTCACGAGCTGATGATGATGATGATGACCCACCCCCTAGTCAACAATAATAATTGTCAAAATTTCAGTATCCCCCTAATAGAATTATGAAAACATTTCGTCCCCAACCCCTTTTTTGAAAATTTATATTCTCTACGACTGGCTTCTATGTTTCAAATAGAATCTAGATTAATGGGTTGACAAATATATTTTTATTTTATTTTCAAAGAACTTGTTACAGCCTCTTAATAGACCGATATCATAATAAAAATCTAGTCTTTATACTGTAGCGTCTTCTTATATTGAAGTTAAATGTTCCTCATTGTCACATTGACCATAGGGGCCGAAGCCTCAGTTAATTGTGGAACCGATACACCCGACAAATCAGCATCATATTTCATAATTTGTATCTATACAAACATCTTAGTATATAATTTTATTTTAAAAAATGTTAATATTCTTTATATGTGTGCGATTTCAGATCGTTCCAAACAAAGTTAATTTTGACAGCCCTTGTAAAGTTAGCACGAGACTTTATATCTATAAGAAGCTTTAAATATAAACAAAATACCTATACCCTTATAGTGTCTAGGCGAGGCCTGGCACTAGCCAATCTGGGGTCCAATATGAAGTTGATGACTTCAATGGCAAGAACTCTGTTAAGATTTAAAGACTCATTGCATTATAAAACAACAACAACAACATCAACTATAACTAAAATTTATTTATAAATACAAAGTAACACATCGTCAATTTATATTAATCCCTCCCCTTTATTTTTACCCGTTGTCAACAATTGTCAAACATCCCCCCCCACCTCCGTGTTATTTTGTTGACATAAAATATAAAGAACCCCGACGACCATCTTTCCATAGGGATTATTTCCCCACGAGTGGCACCGTGAAAGGGTGGGCGCTCGGGGCATCGGTAAATGAGATCTGTAATTTGTGATGGAGGCCACTTTTGGTGGCTTGTAGGGGAGGCAAGGCGACATGGGTGGGGCGGCAGTGCGACGGCAGAGTGACGTCAAGGTGACGTCATGTTCTCGACGCTACAGACGGAGTTGTCGTCGGAATGGTTGACGAGATGGCTGGCCAGTATTTGTTGATGTGGTACCAGAGGAGAAAAGTACAAGATGGAGGTTGACTGACGAACTACGTGATATATTTTTTTATTTAGTACAAAATGGTACAAGATGGTAGATGGCTGAAATATTGTGTTCGCTGTACTACTGCGTGGTTTCAGGCAATGTTTGTTCTGTTATATGGTGTGTCTGTTGTGTGTGTTTGTTATGTGAATTTGTTAAGCGTTGTATTTTTGTTGTATGCGTTTGTTGCACGTGTTTCTTGTATGTGTTTGTTGTGTTGAAGGTGTGTGTGTTGTGTTTAGGATGGCAGTGTTCGTTTTGTTGCGGTTTGTTTATGTTTATTGTGTTGAGGGTGTTGAAGACATTACAAATTGTCACAGGAAATAGAGACTATAAGGGAATAGTCAAGAAAAGAATAGAGAAAAGTTTAAGTCGTACAGAGTTTCAAAATATCTTAGTATGTAATTCCCTAATGGATGTGCTTGACCCACACTTTTTGCGCATCGTCATGCTCTCTGAATCGCTGTTGCCAGTGCACACACACTGCATACACACAGGCATCTAGCTTCTGGAATCTAGAAGATCACATGTGATGCATCTAGTTATTGCCCTTTAATTACATTGATCCCCGACCAGTTCATATATTTTCTTTTTAGATTACTCCAAGTTTTTAGTTCTCCAATGACGTCACTTATTTTTTCGATGGTGCACGTCGCGTAAAAAGTATTAAAGATTTTCGCACCTTGTTTATGTTGGTATTATACATTGTGTGTGAGTTTGATGCAATTAATTCTACTAGCTAACTGTGGTTTCTTTTTGGAGGAGGAGGCAAGAGTTGCTCAGAGGATGTGCGGAGATAAGGATGGACAGAGGGTGATTGAATGAGGGTGGAGAGGGAGCACTCAAGCCATTTACTCAAACATTGGCGGTGGTGGGTATTGGGGTCTGCGGCGACATTCCTTTGAAATAATCAATACTGATAATGTTTTCACGTCTTTAATTCGAGTACGACGCCTGGGTGGTTTGGGGTGAGAGAGAAGGGATCGGTAATGGACAGGAAGAAATATGTTACATCATCGCAATGGGTAATATTGATATTCTAGTTACAACATATAAATATAAATTACTCATTAGGCCTTGTCATCAGACTTGTGTATGCAACGAATACACAGACAGAAACAGTGAACAAAAGGTTACACATTCGCGTCTGGCATTCGAGGATGGATTGGGTGGCGGGAACAAGCCACTATCACCATTTAAAAAACTCTAATAAAAATGCAAAACAAAACATAAACCATATATAAGCGTAAGACGCAATACTATTCTGTATAGTAGGAGCGTCGGTAGATTAAAAGATGAGTTAAAAATAATTAACAACCCTTCATCAGACGTACCCCCCCCCACAAATATAAAAAAATGCCTAATAGCAAGAAACACATTGTAACAAAACACAATACCAAAGAAACCACATACTCATCCCTTGAAATAACACATACTTCCCCTGTAACAGCACATGCTCACCATTAGTAACATCATATACTCCTACAGTAACATCACATAATCCTACGGTAACATCACATACTCCTACAGTAACATCACATACTCCTACAGTAATATCATATACTCTTACAGTAGCATAATACTCTTACAGTAACATAATACTCTTAAAGTAACAGCAAATATTCTCACAATAAATACAAATAACATACTCACAATCAGTACACGGTTTCAGCACATACTACTACAGTAACAGCATATACTACTACAGTAACAGCACATACTACTACAGTAACAGCATATACTACTACAGTAACAGCACATATTACTACAGTAACAGCATATACTACTACAGTAAGAGCACATACTACTACAGTAACAGCACATACTACTACAGTAACAGCACATACTACTACAGTAACAGCACATACTACTACAGTAACATCACATAATACTACAGTAACAGAATATACTACTACAGTAACAGCATATACTGCTACAGTAACAGCACATACTAATACAGTAACAGCATATACTACTACAGTAACAGCACATACTACTACAGTGACAGCATATACTACTACAGTAACAGCACATACTACTACAGTAACAGCACATACTACTACAGTAACAGCACATACTACTACAGTAACAGCACATACTACTACAGTAACAACACATACTACTACAGTAACAGCATATACTACTACAGTAACATCATACACTACTACAGTAACAGCACATACTACTACAGTAACAGCACATACTACTACAGTAACAGCACATACTACTACAGTAACAGCATATACTACTACAGTAACAGCACATACTACTACAGTAACAGCATATACTACTACAGTAACAGCACATATTACTACAGTAACAGCATATACTACTACAGTAAGAGCACATACTACTACAGTAACAGCACATACTACTACAGTAACAGCACATACTACTACAGTAACAGCACATACTACTACAGTAACATCACATACTACTACAGTAACAGAATATACTACTACAGTAACAGCATATACTGCTACAGTAACAGCACATACTACTACAGTAACAGCATATACTACTACAGTAACAGCACATACTACTACAGTGACAGCATATACTACTACAGTAACAGCACATACTACTACAGTAACAGCACATACTACTACAGTAACAGCACATACTACTACAGTAACAGCACATACTACTACAGTAACAACACATACTACTACAGTAACAGCATATACTACTACAGTAACATCATACACTACTACAGTAACAGCACATACTACTACAGTAACAGCACATACTACTACAGTAACAGCACATACTACTACAGTAACAGCACATACTACTACAGTAACAGCATACACTACTACAGTAAAAGCACATACTACTACAGTAACAGCACATACTACTACAGTAACAGCACATACTACTACAGTAACAGCACATACTACTACAGTAACAGCATATACTACTACAGTAACAGCACATACTACTACAGCAACAGCATAAAACACTCTTATTGCATCCATAGTAAAACCACGCAATCTCTTAGTAAGGGTTGTTAAAAAATCCACAATTACTGCAATAATCTATATTATGTATAACATAAAAAAACACAGTAGAAGTAACCTGTTGTGAGGAGAAAAAGAAATTAAAGTGCAAAATGGAACTCAGTCCCAAAGGAGAATTGGATTTCACAACCAGAGTAGCAATGGAACTCTAACCAAGAGGAGAAATGGAACACCTTTTACTTTTTCACCTAACATCTGTTTGCACCCGGTTACTTCAGTAATTAAAGATCAGTCATTAATTATTCATCAAGGGGAGACAAATCTCTTAGGTTTTTTAAATGTATGTAATTAACACACTTTAATTCATATCCGGCAGAGGAGACAAGGGGGCGAACTTCTCTAGCAATGTATAATGCATGTGGCAATTTCTTCGTCACTACCAGGCTCAACGATTCTTGTCTGGGTGATGATTAACGAATATTAGAGTAGAGGTGTCTGCTAGTTTCAATTTTAGGACAAGGATAGAGAATTTCATCCCCATTTTAGGACTAGGATAGATTTTTTCATCCCCATTTTAGGACTAGGATAGAGTATATCATTCCAATTTCAGGACTCGGCTGGAATATATCTTCCAAATTTAAGGACTAGGATCGAGTATTTCATTCCAATGTGACGACCAATAAGGAGTGTGTTTCCCCTTTTGGGAAATATGGATGCTTTACTCTTCTGTGGTGGAGGGTTGAAGTGAAATCGAGGTTCCCACAGATGCCTACTCCGTCAGATCTAGTTAACGATGTTTATTTGAAAGTTATCTGCCCCTTGTGAAGGTGCAAAGACGCGCCAGCTGATTGGATGGAAGAGAAGCCAACCCGTCGTCACGTGATTGAATCTACTTCAACCAATCAGCCGTCAATCCACTTCATTTCCTCTTATTTGGTTTACAGTTAACAGGCAAAATTGGCGATAAACACTGTAATTTAATATAACATAGAACTATGTAGCTCAGAGAGAATTATAGATGCACACATGTTAAGGTCTAATACATTTTTAAAAAAATAATTATTTTTTTGGTTGGTGGGGGGGTAAATTTAAAAAAAATGTAAGGGGATCAATGCTAGACTACTGCATTTACCATTTTAAAGCTATAACGTCCTATAGCAACATCAAACTAATTCCATAAGGAAAACTGATTCCATTAAGAAACTTATTACTATGCAACGCAATGCGTTTTATCTTAAAAGTGTTTAATTGCTGTTTTCTTAAAGCCTATTAGTCGGTATCGCTAAAACAATATTAGTTTGTGTTGAAACGCAAAAAGAGCATTTTCTACCAATTTTAAAATAACACAAGAAGAATGTATGTTATAGAAACTCAGATTTACGTATCACTTTTTTCCTATCCTATGGACCAGCACAGTCTTTTGATATAGCTAACTTTTTTTTTGTTTTGGAGATCTTATTTTAAAAAATGTGGTAAGAATCACTCAACGTATATATACATTTTTATTTATTTATTTATTGTGTGCACTTGTATAGCACTGTACCCCAGCCTATGGCTGGGCTCCAAAGTTCCCTTTGAGCTGCGCGTCCGCACAGATATCTGACCAACGCCGCGAAGCAGTTTAGAATTACCGGGCAACAAATTTTGAAAAATGTTGCACAAGGAATGGATGTTGTGCAGCTTTGCACACGTGGTTTTTTACTTTGAACAAGAACCAAATTATCTTAGATCGAACATTCCTGGGCTCACCGTGCTTTAAAGACATTTCCAACAATTTGAGGAAAGATATTACACTCACAAACACAAGTACATACACGCCAATATTTAATAATTTCCAGACATGGGCGTATACCCGTCATCGACTGATAGATGGAGCGAGATCAGCGCACCTCATCGCCGGTGCCGAGAAACATTCAAATATTATTATTATTATTATTGTAATTATTATTTTTAAAAAAATTATTATTAATATCTTGAAATGAATTTTTTTCAAAAACCAAAATCTTACAATTTTATGTGGACAGTTATAAGACAATCCATCAACGGTAATAATTATTTCTTTAAAGCTCCTGTCTCATAGGTCAAAGACAAAAAGTCATCAATGAAGATATTCAGTCAGGGCCTGGTGTCTCCCTTCTCTGGTGCTGACTATTTCTGGTGGCACCCATCTCTAGTGCCGACCATTTCTGGTGGCACCCATCTCTAGTGCCGACCATTTCTGGTGGCGTCTATCTCTGGTGGCAGCTCTCTTTGGTGAAGCCCATCTCTAACAGCTTAAATTTATTGTTTTCATTGCACAAATTTTGTATTCTAATATCTTCCGGCTCTGTTGGCATCTCGTAATTCCCAGTGACGTCACTATAGCGCTTTGATAAGAGAGAATTCGGTTTATCGACACATTGACTGTCGTCCCATCTACAGTACAGTAGGGTTATAAAATAGAAACGCTCGATATGATGATATATTGTATGTCTCCTCAAGGAGGGGGAAGCGGGGTTCTAATATCTTTGTCAATAATCCCTCGACTCGCCTCGATATCTTCTAATGACGTACAAAGTTAGCAACGCCTCGCGTATACTAGGACGTAAGATGAGGAAGGGATTAAATAATGGTTTCATCAATAGCCTCTGCCAAGAGGCTGTCTGTGCCGAAGTTATTGACTTAATTATTAGTACCGCTATGCTAACCGTTAGTCCTTGGCTCACTGTTGTCGCTCATCACTGAAGAAAAATAAATTATGCTAGTGTTTATTTAAAGATAAAATACCACTTAACGGCTAATGATCAGTTTAAAAAAAAAGATTAGTGTCTCAAACAGAGCCGGATTCGACACATGTAAAGAAAAAGGAATCCAAGACTATATTCAAGGGTCACTGCTTTTAACTGAATACAGAAGTATTCTGCATCTTTTCAAAGTAAAGCTGTAAACAATGCAGTAACTTTTCTTTTAAAAAGTATTAAAACATTTACTTTGAACTCAAAACTAAATACAGCTTGATTTATGTGTGTTTGTGTGTGTTTTTTAAAAGCAATTATTAGTTACGAGCAACAAAGCCCGTCCAAGGACGTTACGCCACCGTTCGGTGGCATGTTGTAACTCCCCTTCAACAGCCGTCTCGACCGGCATTACATGTGCATCGCGTCAAAAATACTATTCATTATAAACTAAATAACTCCTAAAGACAGAGCTTTTTGCTATAAATCCCGACGCGCATAACTCAAAATAAAGTCTTGGAAGAAATACTGCACCAAAAATAACTCGTTTTGAACGTCAGCGTAAATGGCGTAAACGTGTTCAATATGATTGGCTGTAGGAGTCATATGTGTTTGAGGGACCAATCGCTATAGATGACCGGACAGAACGGACAGAAAGGACAGAAACTTGACTTTTATTATATAGGATTAAGTTAATAAATGATTTTAACATTTTTTAATTGTGAAGCTTCCATTGAAAAATGGAATTATCACAATAAAAGCTATGAGTAAATCCTAAGAACAAAATGATTTTAGAACAAAGTCAGACACTCACGTTCTATGGTCAAATTATATCTCAAACTCACTTGTTTCATATCTCTACTGGACTAATTGGATTTCACCGCAGCTAAGTTTTTTTTTATTCTTTCGTTATATTCGTTTTATGTGTGTACTATTTGTTCGTTGAGGAAGGCTCTTTGCCGAAACGTTAGCTGTTTTGTTACGTCCTGTCAGGCTAACTAATACCCTGTTTATATGATATACACTTACTAATTTAAAAGCCTGGTTGCAGTCTCACGCCCATTATTTTATTCACTTGTTCCACTCGGTTATACTTAGCGTCTTATTCCTTTGCTTAGAATTAGTTCATCAGGGCATCTCATAATATGTCTAATATCACAATTCTATCAATTTCTCACCATCTCATTTTTCATATTCAAGTTCGAATCATTGATAAGATTCGTCCTTCAGTGACAGCGTCATTGAATGGCTGCGTCATTGAGACTTTGTGGATCTGTTTCTTTGTTTTTTTTAAAAATATGTTTGATACTTTGATGCTGTTTTGATATCTGATTGTATTGATGATCTTTGGTATTTTTTTAGAGTAAAGTTATGAAGATTAAGATCATCTTGCTCCAAGTCACTAACTTATTCCCCAATTTTTATTTCTAACACCTTGAATCTGTCATTAAGTAATACAATTAGCATTAACCGTATGATGCATCAAGACCCAACTCTTCAATCACTTACTTCCCCTTTTACTTGCTCTGAACTACCTTCGGTGTGTGCATCTTAGTTGAGTTTCTTTCTGTATTCTGATCATGTTTTATCAGAATTATCTAAAGAAAAATGTGGTCTATAAAATTGTATATTAAATTTTCTTTGCAGCGATAACACCATTTATTTTACATCGGCTAATCCTTTTGTACCCACCTAAAGGACTATGTCATAATTAATTATTACGTTTGAATTTGTTCAATCCATCGAAAAGTAAGTTTATTCATTGTGATCTTTATCTCTTGTAGTTTAGCTTCCCTTAAAGCGCATTAAAAAAATAGAAATAATAAAACTACAAACATGTTAAATTATTTTGAAACATGCGTCTAAATGCGTCTTCTATTCATAAGTCTAAAGAATACAACTTTTAACTGCTCACACTCATTTCATTATCTCATCTAATTTAGTCCCTCAGATAGACTTGGGATAAAAACACTTTTCTTATTCCGTATGCAAGAACGAACACATAAAAATTCTCGTTCTTCCCGTCTGGAATTCCGATGTGGAATGGGTTGCCTGATCGAACCAGGAAAACCAACACTCCATCAACATTGTAAAATATAATAAAAATGTAATACCAGACATAAACCATGGCAACGAGTAGGAAGCATATATCTACCGTATAGATGGAGCGTCCGTAATATATAAGATAAGAAGTCCACTGTCATAGTTAATTGTACTTAAACCGTTTGGACAACAACGATGTATGTATCCTACCAGCCCCACAGGTTTTAATGGAGATCAGTGCACTGCCTAAAATTAAACCACCACCAACTTGGCGCCCAGCCCGGAATCTCCACAGTTGGTCTTGCACTATGTGATTTAACCCATTCTGATCTGCAACTAACAATAGAATCGGGGTTTCCCGCACTGGCCATCTGTATTGATTGACTATCAATGCGTGTAGTAATTATATGCCACCGTTCCACTCCGTTCTCTGAGGACAATTAGGTCACAGGACAGAAATATTAATACCGGACGACCATTTTATTGGAATTTCTATTTCAGTTAAAATTGCACAATTTATTTATGTGTTGGGAGTACAGAGAAAGTATGTTTAAAAAGTATCCAACAGGAAGTTTATCACCTTATCCTACTCAATAGAAACCTTCCCGTTTTTCTTTTCCTTTCTTTTCTTTCTTTTCTTTCTTTCTTTCTTTCCCTTCTTTCTTTCTTTTTTTATTTCTCTTATTTTTCTCTTACAATCATCCACATACATGTATCTTACAATCCTCTATTGTTTTTGTACCACCCAAGGGTTTTTGTCAGTTCAAATTCCTCTACTGTCAGAGTTATTTCTTGTTAAATTTGGTCACAGCTGTCCTACTGACACCGCCCCCCCCCCAACCAAACCGCTAGAAATCCCCATTATGTCGTGCGCGTGGTCAAAATCTGGAGCAAATGTTAGGGGGGTGGGGAGGTAGGGGGTAAGTGGTCGGATACAGCTCAGCCTCAGTGTCAAGCCCGGAAACGGTCACTCTTATATTACGGATGACACAAACACAAATTTGGTCCTCACTATCGGCATCACGTCTTGTGTGAGGACAGGGTAACCCCCGGGAAGCGGGGAGGTTCCACGTTAACCACAACCACATGGAAATCGAGTTTTGAGATTGGATGTCAAAGTCTTTTGACGACCTCAGAAATAAATCGTATAAGGTACGTTATGGTAGTATACAAAGTCTTATGACGACCTCAGATATAAATTGTATAAGGTACGTTATGGTAGTATACAAAGTCTTATGACGACCTCAGAAATAAATTGTATAAGGTACGTTATGGTAGTATACAAAGTCTTATGACGACCTCAGAAATAAATTGTATAAGGTACGTTATGGTAGTATACAAAGTCTTATGACGACCTCAGAAATAAATTGTATAAGGTACGTTATGGTAGTATACAAAGTCTTATGACGACCTCAGAAATAAATTGTATAAGGTACGTTTCGGTAGCATACCCGGAGTTTTTCATATTACAGTAATGACATAACCCCTCCCGTTTAATACCGGTAATATTTTAGGAACTGATATTTAGATCGCAATAATTCCTCAAGGGGCCACTTTGTTGCGAAATGCTTTCCATGCTGAAGGCACCATTATTTGTTTTTAATGAAAATGGTTGTATCGCTTGCTAAATGAATACGCTACACATAACATCATTTCTTTTGAAACTATTTCAAAACTTGCAAACATTGATTTTTAAAAAAAACGTAAGGAGATTATGAGAAAAATGTACTACCTGGAAGTGAAGTGCTTCTGCGGTTAGTCTAAGTATAATAATTTGGACAAACTTAAAAAAGCTAATTACTTTAAAGCGTGAAACAACAAGTGACGATTTAAAGTATGGGGTTCAAAATGAAACATAGCTTTAGTTTTGTATTCTTCATTACAATATCACAAACAAGTCCTGCACGAAGCCCTAATTTTCATGATGTTCATACATTTCAATTAGGAGCCCTAAGAGCCTGTTTGATAGACACTCTGTTCACCCCTGCTATCCACCATGAAAACTCAAGAGTGTTGCTCCGACCAAAACAATAAACATCAGGGTAGTTAAATGCATCTGGAGTTAACATTGACCCTCTTACAGTGTGTCCGATCAAAGCGTTGACCATTCTTGATAGTAGTGTTCATGGCTAACAGTTATAGAATGAATCTAAGAATTATTTACACAAACAAATTTTTTTAAAAAAGTTTGTATTCTAATTCACATTGGACGTTCAAATGTAAACATTTTGGCTGAGAACTTATTCAAATTTCCACGTTCATCAATAAATGCCGAGTTATTCTGTTGTGCAAGCTAATCGATGTTCATGTAATTCGATGATTTATAATTAAGTGTGTTAAACTTTCCGAGATCCACCCTGTAATAAATGAGGTTTGTTGTCGAAAAACAACTTAAAATTGAAAGGTACCAAGTAACATAGATATTAAATTCTCTAGTGTCGTAAATCTATTTCAGTTGCTGAGAAATTCCAAACATCGCCAGACATAATACATTCATTTGTGTCTTACAGCTAACAAAAAATAATGATACGTTGATAGCCTACGTTGATACGTTGATACGTTGATTTTTCACCATCATCAATTAACTCAGAAAGACGATGATAGAAATTTTACAGAGCTCCGTCCATGATGTTGAACAGGTATTTATGGTAGACTAAACCATCAGTCGTTCAAATCAAAGCTCTAGAATAATATCAAACTTAATATCTGAAGAATTTTTGGTTTTGTTTAACCCCCCCCCCGGGGGAGGGGGGTATGAGGAGAAATCCCCCCTCTAAGGTTCTTTGGTCCATGTTCCTAGAAAAAAAACATGTGCGCAAAGTCACACAGGATCAATTTTTGGGTAATATTTTACCAAATTTGCTGCGCGGTAATTCTAGACTGCTGCTCGGTGTCGGTCAGAAGACATCTGCATGGCCGTGCGGCTTAAAGTGGGCATTGTTAAGGAGGATGTATGCCTCAGCAAGGGTAATTGTTAACTTATATGTTAAATGTGACAAGTGGAAAGAAAATGCTCCCATTAACCCTTTTGCAAACAGGAAGATCGCAGCATTATAAGTTATTTTGTTCTGGTGGATCCACTCAAGCTAAACACTCTAATATAAGCTACTCTATTATACAGTATGACTCCGCATGCATCTATTAATGATTGTATATTGTTTAAAAAATATTGTTAGTATTCATTGACTTTTGTTGACCACGTAATCGTTGTTTTCATCAGTTTTAGCGGGGACTCTGTCAACGATCCAACAGGCCACAAACAAAGGCTCTCCAACTAGTGACATTCAGTGTAAATATCATCATCACCTGTCATGCCATCTGGGGCACAGGCCACCAACAAAGGCTCTCCAACAAGTGACATTCATTGTAAATATCATCATCACCTGTCATGCCATCTGGGGCACAGGCCAAAAACAAAGGCTCTCCAACCAGTGACATTCATTGTACTTAATATCATCATCACCTGTCGCGCCATCTGGGGCACAGGCCACCAACAAAGGCTCTCCAACCAGTGACATTCATTGTACTTAATATCATCATCACCTGTCGCGCCATCTGGGGCACAGGCCACCAACAAAGGCTCTCCAACCAGTGACATTCAGTGTACTTAATATCATCATCACCTGTCGTGCCATCTAGGGCACAGGCCACAAACAAAGGCTCTCCAGGCATTCCGGCTTTATTATTGTACATGAACATTTGATGTTATAAAATGTCAGTTTAACTGTTTTTGATGTTTAAAAATGTCAATGTTTGAGTGTTTTTAAGGTTATAGATTATTAGTGTTTAACTGTTTTTTAATGTTAAAAATGTTGTTCAACTGTTTTACTTTAATGAAATGTTAGTTTAGCTTTTTTATATATTGTAAAAACTGGTGCTTTATTTATCATGTACGCTGACAATAGTATAGAAGAACGTGATTTTTTTCCCAAACAAACAGCCAGATAAATGTGCTAGTACCATAAACATAATATAATCTGAAAACTATTAACAAGCTAAGTTTTCATTTTATTTCACTAGTTTTTATTTGTTTTTGTCTAAATGTTCGTTGATGTAGGCTTTTTTCGGAAACATGCCCTGTTTTAACAACATATATTTAATTAACTAGAAGGATGATGTCAGTCTCACTCATATTTTGTTTGCAACAATGATCGTGTTATCCATCACATCAGTTGATAGCACTTTTTTGTCGCTAACACATTTTAAAGACATTTGAGCGCATTTTATTGGAGCAGAAGGACCTGCCATTCCAATATTAGAAGAAAACAAATATTAATAGAGTGAAGCACAAACTGATTATAATTTTTTTTTCAAAATTGTTATGAACATTTCTCTGATACGAAGATTGAACTATCACAAACGTAATCCAAGAATGGAACAAATCTCTTGTCAATTCCAATTGCGAGCTAATAAACAAATAAAACGATTTTAAAATGTTAACATTTTCGTTAATGTTATGCTGAGAAATGTTCTAATATTAAATTAAATATGTTGCATGGGTTTTTACGGAGTGTAAATCCGTCCAAGCAGTTTAGAGCAGGAGCTCGTGTGAATAGGTTGCTGTTATAATTTCTGATATGTGTCAAGATTTATAAAATAACTAAATGTCTTAAAAAATTTGATTAATTAATTTCCTTGTTGCTATTTTAGCTCTTGAATCCGTATAACAACTTGTCGTTATCCGATATGGGCGCGTGCCCCATGGGCTGGGAGCCGGAATTATAATGTGTGAATCCTGTAAGCCGATCACCAGACGACACAGAAAATAAGAAACAAGTCCGACGTGAACCCAGAATTAGACCATAAATTTCAGATGCGCTTTTCTCTGATTGAAACCCTTGTCTTGTCTAATTTACTGGCTGGCGCTGCGGGAATGGATGCACATACGCGAGAAAAAAAAAGAAAAGATGATTGGAAACACATGCGATCTGTTGAGGAGGTACAAGCATGTCATAGAGCTTAACAATGGTCATTACTTTTTATTGTCTATGTAGAACAAGTGTCATGAGCTTAATTGAAATATTGGATTGACGCTTTCGTAGCAGTAGAAGCAACAGCCGTTTTGTAGCCACTCCGTCTGCTTTCCTGGTGGGGCGTATTAAGTATTAAAGAAGTTATTCCGGTTTATTTGTAACGTATTTGAGACACCATACAATTGTTGAAAAGTAATAACAATGTGAAATTAAAATTTTAAAAAATAGATATGGAACCATTATTTAAAAAAAAACACGTAAAAAACAAGTTTTTGACTATAAATCCTTTATGTAAGAGACGTAACTAAAAGAATGTTCATTATAATACGCAGCGCAAGACTATCAAACAATACAAAATTGTAGTTGTGTCGTAGATCTAAAACATGTTTAATACAATGCGCACCGATCAGGAATCATATATATATATTTACGCTCAATTATCGCTGATACCTAACGCTGAGGGACATCACTCTGCTTTTTTTTTAATTTTGCGTTGTAAACAGTGCTGATTGACTCAAATAGTTATTTTTTGGTGCAGTAATTTGGTGCGCTGCTTTCTAAAATTAGTTAAAGAATCGTGTGGTGATTAGCAATGTTAAAAATACAACCTCGATTTTAAATTACTTTGTGTACATTTAAGGTAGTTTAATATTACGTATCTATCATACAAGGACAAGTTTGTTGGGCTTTTGAAAAAAGTGGGCGCCGTAGGCGCCATAATAAAAGTGGGCGCCGCAGCACAACCTATATTATATACATACTTTGTGTACATTTCAGGAATATTTCGTATTTATCATACAAGGATAAGTTACTTGGGCTTTTGACATAAAATTTGTTTTTAAAAAAAAATAATTTTTTAAAAATAAAATACTTTGTGTACATTTAAGAAGCTTTAATATTACTTATTTATTACGTAGGCGCCATTAAAAAAGGGGGGCGCCGCAGGCGCCACGGCGCCGCAGCACAAACTAGTAAACAATATAATTTGCAATTGTCACGCAAGTAGTGCCTGTCAGTCCTGACGCTACTAATTTTAGAAAGCAGGGAAAACCAAATTACTGCACCAATGCATCAAAAGGTGTACAAATTAAAGATGCGATGTAAAAAATATTATATGACGTCATTGATTTAACTCATATTTTAATTCTGGAAAAGGGAACAATGTAAAAGAGAATTTGATGCTGGTTAATTATAAAATTAAAAAACAAAGGGGGTGCCGTAGGCGCCCTACAACTCCTATTATAAAATACTTTGTGTGCATTTCAGAAAGTTTAATAATTCGTATTTATCAAACAAGGACAAGTTTAATTAGTTGGGCTTTTGAAAAAGGTAGGCGCCGTAGGCGCCCTAAAAAAGTGCATTTTTTCAAAATAAATAGATTTCAGCTGAAAACTTCCGTCATTTTTGACGGGTGATACGCTAGTATGTTTATAAAATGTGTTGTCAATAAAATACGCACCTTATTGCAAGACAGAAAGGTTGTTCAATATAATGCGCACTCTTACACTCTATCTCAAAAATGTAACATGATACATAGACATAAATAAAATAATCTAAAAATTCAATAATTTAATTAAGGTATATGCGATCTATCTGAAATTTTGATTCTTCGTTTTTATCATCGGCACGAAACTGCCTGCAAAATTTCAGCTCGCTAGCTTACGAGGAAGTGGGTTAAAAATCGATCCACAATTTTGGCGACAAGCAAGCACGCAAGCAAGCAAGGGTTCAGACACCATGAGTTAATATAAAGGATTTAAAAAAGAAATTATACCAGGAACCAACTTGCTTGACCTGGTTCCGTTTACTACATATTTGGTAAAATATACCAGGACCCAACTTGCTTGACCTGGTTCCGTTGACTACGCATTTGGTAAAATTATACCAGGACTCGGGACCAAACTTAGTTGACCTGGTTCCGTTGACTACATCTTTGGTATAAGAAAGTTATTGTTAATGGTGTTTGTGATTATGTTTAAATGTTTGTTCAAAATATAATATTCAATTATTTATTTTTCCTTTGCGTGTGTGTAGCTATGAAGCAGGTAGACCCATATTTTTTTAAAAAAAACTGCTAGTCTGAACAAGTAGGGAAGAAGTTAAAATAAATAATGTAGCATTTTCGTAACAAAATTCGCAGCTGCAGCGTAGCAATTATACGTTTTTTTATAACGAACAGTAAAAAATACGTATTTAGAAGAATAAAATAAAAGATACAATGTCTTACATAATGTAAATACAATTTTAATACTTGTGTTAGTTATTAGAACTGACGAAGGTATAAGCCGAAACGTTTTACTTTTGTGTTAGTTATTAGTACTGACGAAGGTATAAACCGAAACGTTTTACTTTTGTGTTAGTTATTAGTACTGACGAAGGTATAAACCGAAACGTTTTACTTTTGTGTTAGTTATTAGTACTGACGAAGGTATAAACCGAAACGTTTTACTTTTGTGTTAGTTATTAGTACTGACGAAGGTATAAACCGAAACGTTTTACTTTTGTGTTAGTTATTAGTACTGACGAAGGTATAAACCGAAACGTTTTACTTTTGTGTTAGTTATTAGTACTGACGAAGGTATAAACCGAAACGTTTTACTTTTGTGTTAGTTATTAGTACTGACGAAGGTATAAACCGAAACGTTTTACTTTTGTGTTAGTTATTAGTACTGACGAAGGTATAAACCGAAACGTTTTACTTTTGTGTTAGTCAATTAATAAAACTTTTATTTATTGCTTTGATCACACAATACGTTTGTTTATCATGTGTTATATTTAAAAGCTTTGTCGCAGTCCTATTCTATATGATTTATTAGTAGAAAACCATTTCCTCAAAAATAAAGGATATACTTATATTATCCTGAACATCATCATTGTTCACCGTATTGAACCTTTCCCATCCTAATGACATCTCAAGCCCCCCTCCCCCACCCCACCCCCCAACCCAATGTTAAAACTTCAAGTTACATTTCGCCCACTTTCTCTCAAACAATCATCTTGAAATAAAAATCTATTCTCAAAACAAAATAAAATCAGTTGAGAGTTCCATCCCCTCGTCCCTGATCCATCGTATGCCCACCATTAAGTGAATCGATCAAATGTGTGCGTGGGGAGGGGGAGGGTGGTTCCCCCTGTTTATACCCAGCCCCGGGACGGTACACACCAACCCACCCTGCCCGTCTAGGAAAGGATTCACCAACATTTCCTTCGAATCACTCTTTTTATCACAGGGCCAATCCAGGTAATAGATCATCAAGTTATTAAAATAATGTTCTTAGAATTGTTGATGTAGTGGAAAAGCTTCCTTTATTCCATCGCATAAAAATACGACCTTGTTCAACGAATGTCATATATTTAGTGGGGGGCACAGTTCATATATGTGGAAGAAATTATGCGACACTGAAGTAAAATGTGAAAATAATTATTCGATACTGAACTAAAATTTGGAAACATTGAAACGAAACTGAACAACAAATGTGAAAACAATTATGTGATACTGAACCAAAATCTTGAAAAAATCATTCGATACTGAACTTAAATGTAAATTAAACAACCTCGTAAAAACAAAGTTTTTGACTATAAATCCCATATATATGAGACATAATTAAAAGTATTGATCATGTTCAAACGCGACAAATATTTACAAACCGAATCTGCCTTAACTCCACTTTGCTGTATAACCGAGGGGAAAGGTCTGGTCACCGATCGCTGGACCGAGCTCAGAGTCACACGTAAAATGTAAACAGAAGCACGCCGGTGCATCGATGGTTGGCGTCAACGCGTGTACTGGCACGTGAAAGAAAAACAATAACAAACGTGAATTTGAATTAAATACGTTATATAGAGAAAAACTAAAAATGCATTAATTTAATTATAGTACGTTCGATCGATCTGAAATTTTGAGACGATGCATTGCTATGTGACACGAGTCTATGTGCTAAATTTCAGCTCGATGGCATCACGGGAATAGGGTCATTTTTGATACTTTTGTTTTTTCGCCCACGAACGAGATGACGACATACAGAGAGAGAGAGAGAGAGAGAGAGAGAGAGAGAGAGACAGAGAGACAGAGAGAGAGAGAGAGAGAGAGAGAGAGAGAGAGAGAGAGAGAGAGAGAGAGAGAGACAGAGAGAGAGAGAGAGAGAGAGAGAGAGAGAGAGAGAAGATTTCGAAGTTAATATAAGGGATTTTAAAAAACAATTATTCGATACTGAACTCAAATGTGGAAGCAACTACGCGATATTGCAATAAATTATTCTGGTAACGAATCATTTATGATCGCAATGATTGCGTCGAACTTAAGTTAGATTTATTGGTATACTATGAAACGCGTTAAGTCGGTGATAAAAATTAATGACAATATACATCCGTAAACTTTGTACGCATTTACATCTTTCGCCTGTACCAAGTTTTATCTCTGAAAGTTAGCGAATGTATTTTAATTTTATCCTGTAAAAGATGAAGCGCATCTAGACAGTACAGGTGGCTATCAACACAGGTGGACAGTACATGTGGACAGATACACAACTGGACTGCTAAAGTGATTAACAACATAACTGGAAGTCTGGGTGGCTAAATACACAACTCAATTGTCCAGGTGGCTAAATACACGACTTTCTAAGTGGTTAAATACACAACTGACCTGCCCAGGTGGCTACATACACAACTTACCTGTCCAGGTGGCTAAATATACAACTTACCTGTCCAGGTGGCTAAATATACAACTGACCTGTCCAGGTGGCTGAATATGCAACTCGAGTGTCCAAGTGGCTAAATACACAACTGACCTGTCCAGGTGGCTAAACACACAACCGACCTGCCCAGGTGTCTAAACATCCTACTCGAGTGTCCAGGTGGCTAAATACACAACTCGACTGCCCAGGTGTCTATCAACACAGTTGGTACATTACATGAAAAATACACAACTGGATTGCCAAGGTGAATAAAAACATAACTGGAACTCTAGGTGGCTAAATACACAATTCGACTGTCCAGGTAGCTAGCAACACAACTGGGCCTCCCAGATGGCTGAATACACAACTCGAGTGTCCGTGTGGCTAAAAACACAACTCGACTGACCAGGTGGCTATTTAAGCGCCTGAGATATCAAACTCTGGATATCTGAATGGAGGGATCTTTACCTTCCCCGGAATTCAAAAACTTTGACTTGACATTCTCGTGAACACAGATAAAAGCTGAGCACCAGAGTTTTTACCCTCGAAACAAGACCGTTCCATTAACCAACCACCCGACATGCTCGTTAACTCCGTCCTCACTAACACACAATTCGGCCATTGGATTTTTTTTTAAAGAGCCTTTTATTAAAAGAAAGTTTTCTTTGTGGTCAAGTTGCCTTGGAACTCTTTTGTCTCAAGTTGAAGGACGTGAGAGAGGAATGCCCATCATCAGCAGAGATAAGGAACAAAAGAAATGAGCTTTCTGGGAGGTCTGGAATGGTGAATGGGGTGGTGGGGGACATTTTGCTGATGTGGTGTAAAGGAAGGATTGTAAAGGTGGGGTGTATGGTCTTGTGGGGTAGGGTAATGTTTGCTCGGTCGTTGTGTTGCTGCGCTTGTAGGGAATTGTGTTAGAAAGTTTGGGTGTTAAGGTTTTTACCTTGTGAAGAAACCAGAGCATGCTGACCTCTGTCCGTTATTTGGGGGAGGGGCTGATGAGGGCATCAATTTATGCCAGGCAGCACTAGGAACTTAACAAGTTAAAAACATTTCTACACACTTGAATTGCCCTTATTTGAAACAATGAGTTTTTTGTTTTACCAAGACAGCGAACATTATTTCAAATATAAGAGCTACCTATAAATTCAAACGAAAGCATCAGAAGGTTATTTATCTTGTCTTTTCAAGAATGTGATTTTAATGAACTCATTTAAACATTTTCCATATATGTTTACAATGTTATTAATTTTCCCCTGTAAGCTGGGCTGAAACATATAATGATGCACACTGCATTCGCAGCAAACTGTAGATCTAAAATGTACAGTGGGACCAAGTGCTTGGTGATATAGGGATAACGTTTGTCCTAGTGTTCACTCTAGACCTAGAATGTACTGAAAGTGATTAAAGACTGGGGTTTCAACTTTAGACACTGTGTGTACTGTAGACCCAGGGTTATAAAAACGGTGCACGGAAAGTCTGCTAAATAGATGGAGAATTAAGAAAAACAGAAATGTGTATCTGAGTAAATGCCTATTGGTATAGTTCAACTAACATTTATCTGTTTTTAAAAAAAATAACAAGCTATTTAATTGTTTTATTTTTTTAAAGAACGATCATTTTGATGCTACATTTCTTAAGAAAGACAACTTCAATGCTACTTTTTTTTATTTAGTAACGAAATCTATATGTTGCTTTACAGACCCACATTTTCAACACAGAAATGCCCTAAAGAAAAATAATTTCACACAGTATCTTTCAGCCAATTCTTTAATTATTTATGTAAAGTCCATTACTTTCTCTCCTCAAAGATACAAAATCTAATCATGAAATTCGATATTTCAGAATACATATTGGCTTAAACTTAAATCATTCCCCACCAACCATTTTTGCACTTGGTGCAATTTCTCATAATTTTTTAAAGATTATTATTTCGTATCGTAAATTTTAATGCTTAAAATAAATGTGACCTTAATTTTTGGTAGGAATTTAAAAAATTCCATGGGAATTTGCATCAATTTAATGAATTCCTCGATGAATATCTTGTCTCCCAAACTTAACAATATGAGCTCAGATTGACAAACATTTGTATTTCAAACTTTGGGAGAATGGCTCGGAAAAAAAACACAACTTTATACATCACGTGATATAACCAGGATCCTTGCAGAAATGAATCCATGGTGGAAATTAGTTTTAGCACTCCCATTCCACTACAGGTCCAATAATTGTTGTTGTGTGCACTGTGTCCCTTTGATTAATACCCTCTACGCCACCCAGCCCCCCTCTCAACTTTTTTGTCTTCCAACATTTTTGACGTGCTCTGGTCACAACCTCTCAACCATTCCACAAGACTTGAGATTGCCATCTATTATTTACATGACCAAAATGCCAGATGCAGGGAACACGCGGCTTTAGTCAGAGCATTGGTCTCTACGGTTGTCTTATTCCGTGTTTAAGCTCAACAAATGTATTTGACTGTTGGGGTGGGCGTGGGGGGGGGTTGAAGTACAAAGCTGAAGTGGTTCTTAGGATGGCAAGATTTTGATGTAAATTGAAAAATAATTGAAGTATTAATTATTTTTCTACAGCACTTAAATATCCGAATGCAATGGCATGAGTGTTACGGCAATGAGATCGTCAATGGTACTTGTAACTAGTCCGAAAATGTCCTCTATGTTTAACATTTACTGGAAAAGAACAACTATATGGATGTCATCAATATTTATATTTCATCAAGAATATAAGTTTGGCGCCGAAGATTGTTGCTTAGCCTGTTGAATCTTTGCCCCCCCCCCGCGAGAATTGCTTCCCGCAAAGCCTGCGCGTCACGTGACTTGGGGACTTTTATCAAGAACCAAAATACTGGTATTTATTTACAAGAGGTGTGGCCTGCTACTTGCGATATAATGGATCAATATAATAATACTAATTTTTCGTTTTGCAATGTTGAAAAAAGTTTTAAAAGTTTAAATGTTTACCAGAGGTATGGTCAAGTAACTTCTCAGAGAAGTCTAAAAGTCTTAAGAGTACATATTTTCTTATGTTTCATGGTGTTTAATATTTTATGGGATTAGTTTTAGTCGGTCGCATTCCCAGCTTCATATCTCAACACTGAAATTTTGTAGTTTAAAAAAAAAGGTATGCTTAATTAATTATATTACTATCCGAGCCCAACTTACAGTTCCTTGGAAGATTGATACTTAATTGTTTATGGCTTTAGCAAAGTAGTCTTCGGCTAAAAAAACGGAAGGATAAACATAAAATTATGATTGATCTACTTTGATGAAATGAATTTGTACAACATTATGGAGTCACCGTCCGGTTCCAGAAAACGGAAACACTTTTAAAACATTTAAGTTTATCAAACGTATCTACCTGTGAAATCAAAGCCATAATCTTTTAGAGATGAGATTCCAGTGTTTAAAAGAACCCCGCAAACAACCAAATTATCCCACATCTGAGGAGATGAAAAGTTTCCCGGCTAAACTATCGTGAAAAACAAACTTTAAAATGTGAGATGAAGAACGCCAAGTTTGTGGAAGTATATTTTTGTATGTAAGCGTATTTTTTGTGTCCGTGAAAGAAGGCCAGCTTCGTGTGCGTATTTGTATAACGTGAAATACGCTTATAGGGGAATAAATGTCCTTTAAGCTTTATTTAAGCTTTAAATTGTATGCCCATCTATGACTGATTAACTAATGGATCTTCCAAGTTTATCAAGCTTATTCTTCCCTAGCCAGACCTGACTTATTTGCGTAAATTTTGTATATTTTATTGTATCTTTGTCTTTTGTACATTTTAAAACTTTGCAGAATTTTAATTGATTAATAATGAAGGAAGGTGAATTTGTTCAGTGTACGTAGTATTGAGGTATCTTTAGTGTCATATCTCAGTAAGAATCATGAAGTGAGAATATTGGAATGAAATCTGCACATGTAAATATGCACGTGTGAATCGAACATGTACATGTGCCCATGTGTATCGAGCATGTACATATGCCCGTGTGAATCGAACATGTACATATGCCTGTGTGAATCGAACAGTACATGTGTCCGTGTGAATCGAACAGTACATGTGTCCGTGTGAATCGAACATGGCACAGTTCAGTTTTTGGACTTGGCATAGTTCAGATGATTGACTTGGGCTAGTTAAGATGATTGACTTGGCATAGTTAAGATGATTGACTTGGCATAGTTCAGATTATTGACTTGGCATAGTTCAGATTATTGACTTGGTATAGTTCAGATTATTGACTTGGCATAGTTCAGATTATTGACTTGGCATAGTTCAGATTTTTTTCCATTCGGTTTAAACGGAAAAAAATAAATACTGAACTTTATCTTAAAGTAAAGATATAAAAAAAAGTTATTTTTTATCTAACCCCATTGTTTACAGTTGTTTTTATCCGCAGTGAATACTAAGAGATAATTCATGTTTAATGCGCAGCAAGAATTGCCTAGAGATTTCAAGTCTTGTAAACACCTGTTTTTATTATTTTAATTACACATTTATTAATTCCCCCTTTTTTCCCTCTAAAATTCTGATTTAAATCAATTTATTTGGAATATTCTAACACATTTTGGGTAAAACGTTATAAAAGAGTAAACTCTAAAAAAAATATTAGAAATCCCAAGTAAAGTAATTTTTACAAAGTTTCCAACTGGAGTTGACACCTAACTCCGTGAACAATGGAAGACGTCATTGTTGAAAAATCATGCAATTGCTTCGTTGCATTAGGATATGAATGTTTTCAATTGAATGAATTATAAATATGTGTGTTACTATTTTTATGTAAAGCGTGGTGAGCGCAGCTGGGGTACCGCGCAATATATGGTCTCAAATTATTATTATTACTGTTTATTTATAAAGTTTTACTACTCTTAACAGATAAAATTAATAACTTGGTTTTAATTGCAAAATGGAAAAAAGCGAATTTGTGTAAAACGTGCCAATGAATTTTTAAATCCCTTATATTAACTTCACCTCCGACTCTGTCGTCATCTCATGGGCGGGCGGAAAATCAAAAGTAAAAAAATGACCCACTTCCCGTGATCCGATCGAGCTGACATTTGGCACACGGGCCCGTCTTACCTAACAATGCATCGTATCAAAATTTTCAGATCGATTGAACGTGCCGTAATTAAATTAATGCATTTTTTGTTTATCCTTATATGAGGTATGTAATTCAAATTCACTGTTTGTTATTGGCTTTTTTCACGTGATTGTTCAGTCACGAGTTGACGCGACCCATCAAAGTGCCGGCGTGCTTTTGTTTACATTTTACGTGTCACGCTGAGCTTGGTCCAGCGATAGGTGACCAGATCTTTCCCCTCTCCAACCCGCCCCCCAGGGGTTATAAAGCAAAGTAAAGTTAAGACAGATTCAGGCTGTAAATGTTTGTCGCGTTGGAACATAATCAATACTTTCAGTTCTGTCTCATATATAAGGGATTTATAGTCAAAAACTTTGTTTTAACGGTTTTTTTAAATTATATGACTTCCTCTGGCGTTCGTCACAGTGACGCAGGGAGAATTGTCACAGAACAAAAAATAAAAAAGTGACCATGACAATATCTGTCAACATGATTTTGACCGTGACAAGATCTGTCAACATGATTGTGTCCATGACAAAATCTGTTATATATCATATACAATAGGACTGTGATAAAGCTTTTAAATATAAAAAACAACAAAATACACAAATTGTTTCTGTATTTTGTATTTTTCAACATCTGTCAAAACGATCGTGACCGTGTCCACTTGTAGGCTATCCATGGCAGAAACGTGAGCTGGATGACCTTTGCCTGACTGGCGGTTACAGTACATCATGGTTGTTGTGGTGGGGATGAATACAAGATCTTTGTACAACAACTAACCTAAGAACTGGGTATATGACCTATGTCCTTTTAAATCTTTAAAAGTCAAATAAATTAGCTTGGTGGGGGCATTTACGTGAGTTACCCACATAGTGTTAGCTATAGGAGAAAAGCCAAAACATTGGGAAGCACATAACTCGTGCCCAAAGGCTATGGCAAAGACTGTCGATCAAGGACAGGACTGCTCAGCCACACGAGGAAATGCAACCCAACCCAACGGTGATGCACCATCGACGAGCGAAACGGAAGGATGTCGATATAGACACATGCAAATGGTGTAACAGTTTATTGTTAAATGACAGAAAGACACGACGTCTCTACATTTTCTTAGTTCTGTCCTTCTGTCCACTGGCATAATTTATGTTTCAAACTGACCTACATCTCATTCAGATCTTCAATTTTTCCCGCCGTTCCAATCCTTTACCCTGGAGATATTGCCCAAATCGCCCCATGGATAATTTGCCCCCGGGCTAGAAGATAAATGAGTTTAATTGAAGCCGGTCATTAATTAAAGAGGCGGATTCCTTTGATTTCCCGAGTTTTTGCGACACGAAGAGTTAACAAGGGGGAAAAAATAACAACACGTGATCAATAAATATTTTTTAAATAAGAAAACACATTGATGGAAATGATGGGATTTGTATTCTCGCATGATGGATGCTGGAAGGAGAGACTGATCAAGCGTGTTGGGGAGTTTTTCTTCAACATTATATCGTGGATATGAACAGCGTTGTTATCGCCGAAAGAAATGGTCCGTTAAAGTTTGCCCACAGAAAGGAGATTGTGTCCCCCCCCCGCCCCCCGAGAGAAATCAAACGTTAGGACATAACACAGGCATCAACAACAGCACACACACACACAAACAAGGCGATGGAGAAGAATTTAATCTTGGGCGAAAGTTGACTGGACATTTCGTGAGGAAGTGGATGGGTAAGGGTGGTGGGTGAACAACAAGACTCGTGGAATTAAACCAACGGATTGGTTGGGTACTTTAGATCAATTGTTCTGTCAGGTTTGTCATATGGGGCAAAGGTTATCTGTTACAAACTTTATCAAGGTCAAATATTATTGTTCTCTGGCTAACAAATTTATGCAATACAGATTTTGTTCTTATGTACTTATTTTTATCAAATGCAAAGGTTATTGCTATTATGTAGAAACTTTGGCAAGCATAAATGATTTTCATATTATTATTATTTACAGACCATTTTAATTGCAACTGTTATTATGACTATTACTATTATTATTATTATTATTATTATTATTATTATTATTATTATTATTATTATTACTATTATTATTATTGTTGTTGTTGTTGTTGTTGTGTAAACTCATATCAAGAATAAATGTTATTAATTAAAAATTTGTCATCAAAACAAAATTCGGTAACATGTATAGTAACTATTTGGTGTGGAGTAAATTTTAATTTACACGCAAATTATTATGACCAACAGATTTGTATCAGGTACCATTTGCTATCATTAAAAATAGGTATTGAAATATTTTAAAGCAAATTAATTTAGTCTGATATTTAATAAGGTTTACGGTGTTAACTGTTGAAACGCATGATTTGAGCAAGCATAAAATATAGCACAAAAACATTTTTTAGGACTTCCTGTTATGACTTCTGTCTTCTCTAGTGTCTCGTATTAAAATTTCCAAGAGTCTCTGATAATTATACTTAACATAAGTCTAAAATCTCAGGAACTTTTGGCCGTTCAAGCGCAGATGTCGTCTGAAAACTCATCTGAGACATTTAGGGACACTCTTGAACATCTTAAGACTCCTCGTGTTCAAAGGCGCTCCGTTGATCAATAGATTGTAAAATATATTACATTAGGGTTGACCCATTTCACTCACCGCCCCTGGATACTCGCTCTTGCCTGGGATGGGCTGATGACGGTCGAATGGCCTGGCCAACAGGCCATCACTTCAGTGTGAGGTCACTAATAAGGTTTGCCGCCAAGTGGCTGCCAATGAAATATTGATGGCTGCACTAAAAGACAAATTGGCGATAGCAAGGTGACGTCACGTCGTGACAGTTGGGTCTAGAAAATTTGGTTCGGAGAAATATAATTGTCTTTAAGTCCGGCAAGGAGTTTAAAGGAGGGTCGGGTTTGGGCTGTGGTTAGGTCGAGGATTTGTGTTACGGTTTTGAATTGTGACATTGAGACAATGTCAAAATGACCATTTGGCGGAGAAAAAAAATGTCTCAAACCGTCTCGACATTTAAATATTATTTGTCAACCGGGTGTCGAAAACTGCATAGAAAACTCTGCAGATAGTGGGGCGTTTAAAAAAATAAAATAAAATACGGTTCTGTTAATGTGAAATGCAATTCACAAATTTTATTTTCTAGTCCCGAGTTTCACGCGATAATTTATTATTATTGATATTGCGGTTTTATAGGCATTGACATTCGATGGGAGTTTTTGTTTTATTTTGTTGTGTCTAACACTCATCTGCATGTTTACACACAAGTAATTCGGACTGATATTTTTAAACATAAAAAACCCCAACGAACAGCAGGCAGTAAAAATCAATTTGAATGGCTACCACTATCTTACTGTGAATAGATGTTGATGTGATGCTTCCGGTAAGAGCAATACCCACTCAATACCCCCTAAATACCCCCTCAATACCCTCTCAATACCCACTCAATACCACCTCAATAGACACTCAATACCACCTCAATACCCCCTCAATACCCTCTCAATACCCTCTCAATACCACCTCAATACCACCTCAATACCCATTCAATACCCACTCAATACCACCTCAATAGCCACTCAATACCCCCTCAATACCACCTCAATACCCACTCAATACCCACTCAATACCACCTCAATAGCCACTCAATACCACCTCAATAGCCACTCAATAGCCACTCAATACCCACTCAATACCACCTCAATAGCCACTCAATACCACCTCAATAGCCACTCAACACCACCTCAATAGCCACTCAATACCACCTCAATACCACCTCAATACCCACTCAATACCACCTCAATAGCCACTCAATACCACCTCAATACCCACTCAACACCACCTCAATAGCCACTCAATACCCCCTCAATACCACCTCAATACCCACTCAATACCCACTCAATACCACCTCAATAGCCACTCAATACCACCTCAATAGCCACTCAATACCCACTCAATACCACCTCAATAGCCACTCAATACCACCTCAATAGCCACTCAACACCACCTCAATAGCCACTCAACACCACCTCAATAGCCACTCAACACCACCTCAATAGCCACTCAATGTCCCCAACCCCTCCCCTTAATATCCCCTTAAATATCCCCCCAAAACAATAATCTGTACTTACTTAAGGCTACGCTCAACGATGGCAATGTTTTGGGAAACAAATTTGTCCAGTAGAAGTGAAGCAATTCAAACTATCAGTACCAGCGATTGGAAAAAAAAAGGGGGAGGGGAGTTGTTAGTAGGGATGTTAATTTCGTTTCTTTTTGGCAAACCGATTATCGGTTGTGAAAATTCGATTTTAAAACGATTATCGTTTTACCGATGACTTCATAACAATATATTCTTATAACTGTTGCAGTGTGTTCAGAATCTTAGGGTGCCTACAGTAAATAAGATGCACCCTAATTTAGCATGGTTCAGTAAGCCTACGCCGATGTTGGGTGGTCAGAAGATCATAAATCTATCAATGCGGACGTGGGTATACTCCTATGCGCTCACGCCCTTGCGGCCACACCGTTGTATCAATGAAATCTGACTGACGCGATGGGTGAGATATTAATTGGCATATATATATATATATATATATATATATATTATTGATGTGTATAAAATTTGATATTTTTAATGTTGAACTGACTCTAACCTCGAACTAAATGTAATTAAATTTGAAATCGCATTGACCTTCTATACTTATTTTAATTCAAGAAACTACGTGGCATGTTTCGTGGAGTTAAAGAAATGCTTCCCACCCAGAGCTGTTTCTAGGGCTGGCGAAGATGGTGTGGAACCGGTGGAATTAATGAAATGATGTCATACGCAATACGTAATGTGGGAAATTGTATTTTATGTCTAGCCTACATCATGATTTCAACAATAGAGACTGCATTTATTACGTCTATTTTTGTCGATTTCGGAAATCAAATGAACGTAATGACGTCACACTTATCGCAAAACAATAAATGTATTAATTTACAAACACACTGCACGGAACGCTCAAAACTTATAAATAAACACACCTTGGCGGCCTTATTTGATGAAAATGTCAGCAACTGCGGGAATAAATTTTGTTCGAATATTTTTTGAAGTTTTCAGTACGGATGTGATTTTAAAAATAAATGACTACACTCGGTTTGGGAAGTTCAAAACCGATTATCGCTTTCAAAACCGATAATCGGATTTCCGATTATCGCCTAACATCCTTGGTTGATAGGTGCACGGCGGCAACACTTCTTGGTTAACTAGTGGCCACCGATTCATGAAAAGATAATTGTATCTAAGACTCTTTTGTTACATCTCCATAACCATTTTTTTTCAGGTCACACTGGCTTTAAAGAGCAGCCGTTCGTTCGTATGGGAGAAGTCTGACCTTATGGTGAAGAGTTTAATCGGAATACGCCTCTTTCCCACTGGGATCTATTGTGGTAATTGGAGCAGAGTGTGTCTCTACCAAAGTACTTTAAAGGGTAAAAGTGAAGAAATAAAAATGTGTAAAAATACTTTAGTCTAACGTTAAACATTTCTTAAAGGTTGTTAAAACGCTCCTTTAACAGCCGTGCGACCTGCTAACGCGGATAACGCCTGCCATAGAGTTCCATTACGCACTTCTATGTGGCTTAACTAAGTATTATATTAATCCCCTCCCAACTCCTTCAGGAGAGTTCCGTAGAATGCCCACTTCATACTCCGCCCCTGATAACATGACCGACGCTGCACAGAAATTAACCTTTGGCTTTAATCACAAGGGAAATAATCCGGCTTGGCAAGTCCGGTGAGTGAAAGAGTTGGGACAGCGGCAGACTGACGTCACTGTCTCATGCCACCGAGAAAACACTTTCGAAAAGGTCAAATTTGGTAGCCTCAAACTAATTGTTTGTTCTCAAAACATTGGCTTGAGTAACTTGGATTGTTGGTTACAACAGCGCATATAAATTTACAAAATCAAACATATTTCGTTCTTTTTCAATGTGGATTCTTTGTTTTTAAATTTAAAACATTTTTAGATCGCTGGAATTTAAATACATTGATGAACCAATTACTGTATATACTCGTTCTAAACCCGACCTTCTTTGGACAAAATCTAGGGGGGGGGGAAGTTGGGGGGGGTCGGCTTATGAGCGGGTCAAAGGCGATTTCTGCATGTGCATTGAATATTGTGTTGTTATTGTAGATCATCACGGTCCTTTTCTACATTCTACAAGATTCAACTACTCTACCATAAGCTATAATATATTATTAAGCATCAGCACTTACATTATTAATCATTTTATTTATTTTTGTGAAAGTTTTCATAAATTGTGTCATAAATTTAGTTTTCAACAACGAATTTTAATGTACGCGCTTTCGACACTGTTTACCCATGAATAAGAAAAAAATACCGTGAACTCTTGCCTAACAAAGAGCACAATTACAAAGATAGGCAGTACAAAGTAAACAATCATAATGACCGATTTAGCTTGTAATTTAAAAAAACGTGTACCATTTTGTTTAAGCTTTCCTTTTTTTTTGGGGGGGGGGAGTCGGCTTGCGAGCGGGTTACACACTTTTAATTCTTTTATCTTCCAAACGGGCTATAGAACGAGTATATACGGTAATTCATTAATAAATCCTCTTACATGTCAATTCAGCAGTTTGAAACGCATGCTCTACGAGTTTCAGATTTAGTTACAACTCGACTGAGACGAAACATTTTGTCCAAGCTGTTGCCAGCTATTTTGTTTTTACGACTAAATGTAAACAGTTATCTAAATGCGAACCAAAAAGTGGATTATTCTGTACACTAACTACTAGATATAGATCAACGGTGGAGGTGAATGTAAAAATTCTGAATTTATTACAAATATTCTCTGACGATATTGTGTAGTTAACGGAGCACGCCCTAAAAACAAGGTATCGAGTACACAGACGCCAGCGGTACGACTCTCGCTAATGAACCCCAAGGGATACCCAGCCTCACTCGTGTAAATAAGGCGACAGTTGAGTGACTCATTGCGTGAGCCGGGCTCAATCAGCCGAGACTTCAAACAGTTTGATCCAATCATCAAACGGGACACACGGCCTTCACCTCGCAGGTACGTCATAAAGGAAACCAGGGTTGCTAAAAGACGCAGCTGCGCAAGAGTTAAGTTCTAATACTCTTAAGACAAATGTAATTAAATATTAATTTTCAAATCGGTTACTTGCCTATTTACAGCATCTATGTTAGTATTTCTAATCTCACTGATTTAAGACTATCAGCTCTTCAAAAAATTAATAACAGAACAACTAAAGATCTCCAAAAAAGCGATTGTTCCATTTGGTTTTCAATTTTAACGTTTGAGAGATTTTATTTCTAGCGATGACGTAGGCGATGACACCACTGATGACGTAGTAACCATTGTATCAAAAGCTTCCACGCCGGCCGTCTATACATGACGTACTTAGAACTTGGTTGGATGGGCTTTTCTAAAAATCCTGAGTTGTTAAGACTGGTGTCACCAAATGGATTATCATTTGAACACAATTCTTAAATGGGTAGCTTTTTTGCCACCACGCATTATTGGGATAATCTTGTTTCAAAATTCAGTGGCCAGGGATCGCTAAAAAAACGTACTCTTGAAGAGATCAGTTTTCATATCAGATAAATCTTTAGTAGACGAGAAATGGAGAGAATGAACTTGATCACATCACAGAGAAGTAAACTGGTCGTGAGTGGCAACTGATGACCTGTTGACAGAGCGGAAGGGGACATGTTTCCCTGTTAACCTTGCATAATGGACAACTGGTCGGATGTGATCGTTGTCTGATGTGATCGTTGTCTGATGTGATCGTTGTCTGATGTGATCGTTGTCTGATGTGATCGTTGTCTGATGTGATCGTTGTCTGATGTGATCGTTGTCTGATGTGATCGTTGTCTGATGTGATCGTTGTATGATGTGATAGTTGTCTGATGTGATCGTTGTATGATGTGATCGTTGTATGATGTGATCGTTGTCTGATGTGATCGTTGTCTGATGTGATAGTTTTCTGATGTGATCGTTGTATGATGTGATCGTTGTCTGATGTAATCGTTGTCTGATGTGATCGTTGTCTGATGTGATCGTTGTCTGATGTGATCGTTGTATGATGTGATAGTTGTCTGATGTGATCGTTGTATGATGTGATCGTTGTATGATGTGATCGTTGTCTGATGTGATCGTTGTCTGATGTGATAGTTTTCTGATGTGATCGTTGTATGATGTGATCGTTGTCTGATGTAATCGTTGTCTGATGTGATCGTTGTCTGATGTGATCGTTGTCTGATGTGATCGTTGTCTGATGTGATCGTTGTATGATGTGATCGTTGTCTGATGTGATCGTTGTCTGATGTGATAGTTGTCTGATGTGATCGTTGTATGATGTGATCGTTGTCTGATGTGATCGTTGTCTGATGTGATCGTTGTCTGATGTGATCGTTGTCTGATGTGATCGTTGTCTGATGTGATCGTTGTCTGATGTGATCGTTGTCTGATGTGGTCGTTGTCTGATGTGATCGTTGTCTGATGTGGTCGTTGTCTGATGTGATCGTTGTCTGATGTGATCGTTGTGTGATGTGATCGTTGTATGATGTGATCGTTGTCTGATGTGATCGTTGTCTGATGTGGTCATTGTCTGATGTGGTCGTTGTCTGATGTGATCGTTGTATGATGTGATAGTTGTGTGATGTGATCGTTGTCTGATGTGATCGTTGTCTGATGTGATCGTTGTATGATGTGATAGTTGTATGATGTGATCGTTGTCTGATGTGATGAGTCTCTGATGTAATGTATAATTAACATGGCGTTTTCTGTTGAAATATATGTATGAAATTATGATTGTCTGATGTGAGGGTATCTGGTGCAATATATGTATATCCGATCTAAGTAATTGATTTCGGATGTAACGGATGTCTGATGATAGAGTTTTTCTTGTTTGTGGATATGTGATGTGATGAAGGTCAAATGTAAACTAGTCATTAGTCATTAGACTATCATGGAGACAAAACCTAAATGCTCTATCGAGGAAACTACGTTTTAAAGAATCTTAAATGTTTAATTGGTTCTCAGTATTGTAACAATATGCGAACAAGTTTACGATATACATTATAAATTGTAGTATTTTATTTAACACTACATGAGCGAGTTTTGATTATTTATTATTTGATAAGCAGGACGGGCTAAAGGAACAAAAATGTGGGTTAAAAGAAAAGAAGGTAAATTGTGTCGTGTAATTAACCTCAAAGCAATCAAACTTTTCATCTTTTTAAAGCTAGTTGTCAGGGCTGGAAAATTCATGACACTCTAGTTGTCATCAAAGTTCCCTTTAAGCTGCGCTTCCGCGCAGAAATGTGACCGACGCTGCGCAGCAGTTTATAATACCGCGCCCAAATTTGGTAAAATGTCATTAAAATGGATGATGTGTAACTTGCACGCGAGTTGTTTTTGTTTTTGTTTACTTTGCACACGGAGCAAATCTCCTTAAAGGGAACATTGGTTGTCATGCTGACAAAGTCATGGCACTCTAGTTGTCATGCCGACAAAGTCATTACACTTTAGTTGTCAATGCTGACAAAGTCATGACACTCTAGTTGTCATGCTGACAAATTCATGACGCTCTAGTTGTCAATGTGACAGATTAATAAAACTCAGCACACACACAGTCCGAGGTTAAAACTGCTGACAAATTCCAACCGTCTGTCTCAGGATAAGAACGAAGCCTTCAGGAGAGGATAGAAGATGGTCTACAGCCTTGACACGGTTTCCGTTTGTTTTTGTTTTTAAAACGCCTTGAGATTCACATTTTAGCCAGAGTTTAAACGCATTCGTGATTAAACACGCTCGGATCAACACTCGTAATAAAACAAGCTGTTGAACTCCCACCCTCTAACGATTTTTCAGTGGTTCCAAATCTGTTAGGGGCTACGGTCTGTTTATAGTCTGCTATAATTTATTTCACGTATAGCCACCTCGCCCTAACGTCAGTCTTAGTTTTAATAGAGGTTAGGAACCTCCAGAAACGGTTAAAAAAAATATATATATATAAAATAAAATCCCTGATAGGTCATAAGTTTGGGAATCACTGCATTCTCAAGGTAAACGAACTCAACGTCCACACCTCGCTTCCAATCTCACATTCCGTCGTGGGTGAATATTATAGCCCGTCCCCCCACCCCCACTCACCCCATGGCATATGGACATGCCCCCAACAAGAAACTTACCGTGGTATCCTAACATCAAATTCTACACCCCCCCCCCAGACAACATCAGGTAAATTCCAGGCAGCTTCTACACCCTCCTCGCCACCGTCATGGTTCTTTGTCTTCTCCGTATTTGTTTTCTATCTTAACGGAAGTTATCGTTTTTTAAAAATTTCCTAAAGAGATTAAATGACTAAAGAAACTTGCAGTATTTATCTCTAATAATTTCCAACAGAGTTATCCCCCTTCCCCACACACTTTTCTTCTTCTTTTTTTTCTTTTCTTCTTCTTTTTTTTTCCCTTCTTTTTTCTAGCTTACTGAAACATTCCAACTTGTTGAAATTTTATTTGAAAAAAAAAGACAATATTGAAAATCAATAGCAGTCACCTCTTGCCCAAACACAAAATTGCTTCGTGTGATATGATCCGAATCGTGACTTTTAACGAACCACTGCAATAGGAGCATTAGCCTACATCTGGCGTCGCTCCTTCAGAGAACCAATTAATACAGTAGCCAACGATTGGTTAGCGTCATCTACCATAACTAACCGGTCGAGAGTTTAAACTTTTGGGAGCTCTTATTCCTGGCGATGACGTAGGAGATGACACCACTGACTAATGACGTAGTGAATAAAACAAATGTGCTGTTACTTTGCGACACTTGCTAACGCAGCGGGTCAGATAAATTAGCTTTAATAATTTATCAAATTTCAGAGGTGAGGGAATGGTTACAAAATGTATTCCTTAAGCCTTATGAGAAAGATTTTCTTGTCAGAAAATAATTTAAAAAACGTAAAAAAAAACAAGTTTTTTTACTATAAATCCTTTATGTACGAGACATAACTAAAAGAATGTTCATTATAATACGCAGCGCAAGACCATCCAAAAATACAAAATTGCAGTTGTGTCGTAAAACATGTTTAATATAATGCGCACCGATCAGGAATATGTTTATAAAAAGTGTTGTCAATAAAATACGCACCTTATTGCGCGACAGAAAGGTTGTTCAATATAATACGCACCGCGACACTATCTCAAAAAATAACATGATACATAGGAATAAATAAAATGATATAAAAAATAAATAATTTAATTACGGTACATGCGATCGATCTGAAATTTCGATAAATTGTTTTTATCATCGGTACAAAACTGCCTTCAAAATTTCAGCTCGCTAGCTTACGAGGAAGTGGGTTAAAATCGATCCAAAATTTTGGCGACAAGCAAGCAAGGGCGCAAGCAACCAGACACCACGAGTTAATATAAATGATTTTTAAAAAAATCTTTGTAAGACGAGAAATAAAAACGGAAAACATCATTAAATAAATGCTTTTAACTTATTACTCTATTGGAGCTTTTTCAATTTTGACTCTGGAGCTTATAAAATTGTAACTTTGGAGCTTTTACAACTATCAAGTTATTGAACCTCTTGATTTGTTACTCTGGCCAACAGAATTATGAAAAAACCAGGAATGTATCTTGAGCCAGACTCCCGCTTCGTTCCTTAAATCAAATAGCCAGACCCCCCCCCTCCCCATCAATGATTTGAGACGTGGCCAGGAGCAAGCCTGAATCTACAAGGTCATTTACTAATTAAGCTTCCTATGGTGCCTCGTCGATAAGAGAGAATTCACTTCACATTTTATGATGAAACAACTACACACACAAAAATAATATTTTAAAAAAAACACCGTCTTTCTCCGTGAATATCAATACATTCCTGGTCGTCTGCTCGGGTTTATCCACGCCTGGTCTGGTCTCCTCGACACGTTTCAAATTATCTGCTGGCACCTCAGGAAAAATTTGAGAGGAATGTCTAATTCGGTAATTGTATTAGGGGCTTGCGTCAATATGAAAGATAAAACCTATGGAGGAGATCCGTGTTAATAGGTGTCACCCTCTAGCTGACATGGCATGTTGTGTGCTCCGTTGGCATGTCTCGTGATTGACGTGTTTAAAACAGTATTGGTAGTCACCCACTAGCTGGCATGGCATGTTGTGTGCTCCGTTGGCATGTCTCATGTGATAGACGTATTTAAAACAGTATTGGTAGTCAAAAAAATAAGTCATCCACTAGATGGCATGTTGTGTGCTCCGTTGGCATGTCTAATGCGATTGACGTGTTTAAAACAGTATTGGTAGTCATCCACTAGCTGGCATGTTGTGTGTACCGTTGGCATGTCTAATGTGATTCTCGTGTTTAAACCAGTATTGCGCGTGCTCGGGTCTGTTGGTAAACAGACGGTCTGTTTGGTCGTCGAATTCGCTGGCAAAGTATTTTCCTAATGTTATGCAAGCAAAACGTAGCCACCCAAAGTGGATAAATTTACCAACGATTTCCATGAAATAATTAACAAAAAAGAAATAAGAAAGAGAAAAAAAAAGAAAATATTATAATTAACGAAAGAATGAAAATTAAATAAAGAATTGTTTATTTTAGAAAAGTGTTTTAAATTCACATCATGTGGAAAGTATGGAAAAGAAGACAAGAGGTTCCATGAGCTCGCGTTTGTGCAACGAAATGGATGAATTTTATAGAAAATAATTCTTTCTACGTAGATTCAATGTTCTTTGGTTGGGCATATAAACGAATATCCTGAAAGTCTTACCCATTATGTGCACACATCGTTCCGAACGAATGCTTATTTAAACTTTAAACAAAAATTACTTACCATTAAGATCGTTGTTTGTTTTCATATATAACTGTTGTACAAATAATCACTCCAGTGGTAAGAAATAAACAAGTTTAAAATTATTTGTTGCTCTTTTAGCCATGACATGACTAGGAAAAAAACAAAACAAAACTCTTCCGATTGGTGATAGAGAAATGAAAAACTCCATGGTGTGGTAAAGAAATCCATAAAGAAAGCCGACTCACAAGCATAAACACATCAATGGTGAGCCGCCCAGGACGGGCGTGTGAGTGGGACTGAATGAAGCGATTCACCACCACGCGGGAAGTGAAGGTCCGGGCCCAGACGGCAGGATTGAGGGGGAGATCATGGACTCTTATCTTTTCACTCTTGCCTCGGCTGGATGGGCTGGATAGATTGGGTGGCTTGGATGGAATGGATGGCTGGATGGAATGGATGGCTGGGTGGAATGGATGGGCGTGATAGCGAAGATGGCTTGGATAGAATGGATGGGTTGGAGGAACTGGATGGCTGGATGGAATGGATGGCTGGATGGAATGGATGGCTGGATGGAATGGATGGCTGGATGGCTGGATGGGTTGGATCAACAGGGGTAGAGAGGGTTTGGATGGACTTTATATGATAAATTGGATAGGTGAAAAGAACGAGCTTAACATGGATGACCTTGATGAGATGGATAAGCTCGATTGTATGTAAATTATGGTTGAATTAGACGAAATGGAAGAGAATGATGATTTAGATGGGAGGAATGCGTTTGATGAATGGATAAGCTAGATCAGTGGTACCGGTACCGGTCCGCGGAGCAAATGGTACCGTGCCGCCAAGAAACATTAAATTATTTCCTTTGTTTTTACTGAGGTGTATTTATCTCGGGACTGTACGACTTTCTAAATACAAATCCTTAGAATATTTTGAAGAAAAAAAAAGAATAAAAAAATAATAAAATAAACAAGAATGACAGTATATAAGCATCATATTTGGTGGCTAGCCCTATTTTATAAGCATCATATTTCGTGGCTAGCTCTATTGCTAAGGCCAAAAAGCAATTCACTATCGACGAAGACTTAATCTCGACCTCCAATGAAGACATTAGCCGTGAACTTTTAGGAGAAGCTGTTATTTAAAGTATAACACATGTGCCTTTTTCGGCTAGCACTGTGACTTGAAGCATTATGGAAATAGCCGGAGAAATTGAGGATTAATATATCAATATGGTACGCACTCTACAGATATCTACAACCAAGAAATACTATTTGTGTATGTGCGATATCTTTAACAGAAGGTTTGTGCATGATGATTCATGTGCACTATCTTTGCCTACCAACATGCACCACAGGAGCAGAAATATTCAAGTCACTGGATGCCATAATTTTATATGCAGATAACTAAAATGGCCATTTCGTTTCGGAATATGTACAAACGGAGCCGCTGCCATGACGGAAAGACTGACTGGTTTAACTATTAGGATAAGAGGCTGCACCTGAGAGTGAATCTACGCTTTGTGTCATTCACAGGAAAATACAGGCTGGCCGAAAAAAACTCACCAGAATTTAAGTGTATGATTGATGTCATTAAACTTATTTACCCCATCAAAGCACACGCCTTTAACTCGCGCTTGTTACACGCCTTTAACTCGCGCTTGTTTGAACAGCTATGTGAGTAAATGAAAGCAGTGCACAGATGTCTTCTCTTGTACACAGTAAATGAAAGCAGTGCACAGATGTCTTCTCTCATACACAGTAAAAAGATGAGTATCCAGAGGAAAATCGCTTAGTAATAATAATAATAATAATAATAATAATAGATAATTTATATAGCGCTTTATCCCGGGCTCATAGCGCTTTACCAGAGCATTAGAATAACGAGAGCCACTGCAAAGACTTCTATTAGAATAGAAGTCACCGAAGGCAGCACATTTCATTACTAATATATTAAGTGTTTGCAAAACTGGCTTGTTTATGTCACATGTTCAGGCTGCTCAATGATTATAATCTGTTCCTTTAGGGGAAATTAAAACTTTTTTCATTCAAGTTGGCAGAAAAAGTACCCGAATTTAAAGCGCGTGATGTGAGACATTTTGGATGTGTTTCCAACATTAGCTGGGATTTTAGGCTTGACTGAGTCTGAGCTTTTCTTCTATCAATTGGTGCACGATCACCTGTTTTTGCTTTTAAAAGAGTTTGAGTGCTACTTCCCAGCCACTAAAGACCAAAGAACTGGTAAGGATGGATCTGCGAGCCATTTGTTAACAAACCAGGCCATTCTAGTATGTCTGTGCAAGAAGAAGATAAAACCACTGGAGACTGCAAAGACGTGAGTCTTAAAACTACCTTGGAGGCAACAACTTTCCCGCTGTTCTAAAATCCCTATTGTCGTTTTCAACATCCTATCTGTTTGAAGACAGGTTTTCAGCAGTGACAGCAACCAAAACAACAAAAATAAATTGAAAATAAGCAAAATATTACGGGTGTCTTTGTCTCTTAATTTCCCCCAGTAGAACCATCTCGTTGCAGATGAACACACTCAGGGTTCTCGTTGATTTAGCGCTCTATGGATTTAAAATGTTAAATCACATTATTTTCATTTTATGGTGTAACTGCATTTTATTTTGAAGGTTTGTAAAATACAATTAAGTTAAAATTATTAAATTAAAACAATACAAAATATAAAAAAATCGACGCCCACCCTATTTCTCCCACCCCCATACTCAATGGACCGCTGTAATATTTTCAAACGGTGACTGGTCCGTGACGATAAAAAGGTTGGGGACCACTGAGCTAAATGATATTTATAATATGTTAAATGATATGGATGACAAGGATAGGATGTATAAGTTAGTTGATGGGTGAAATGGATAACTTAGGTTTTAATGAATTAGCTGGGAGATGGGATATGGATCATTAGAATGAAATAGATGAGTTAGATGGGATGAAAGAACCAGATATAAGGATGTGTTGGATGGAATGAAAGAACAAGATATAAGGATGTGTTGGATGGAATGAAAGAACAAGATGTAAGGATGTGTTGGATGGGATGAAAGAACAAGATATAAGGATGTGTTAGATGGGGTTGGTGAGATGGATGCATGTGATTGGACGAATGGTGAATGAAATAAATGGATTGGATAAGAATGATTGTTTTGAAAAGTTCAACGTTGCAGACAAATCACAGCTCAGCATTTTCACCCATCCCTCGATTTACGACCAAGTTATCAAAACACTAATGCGTTCATTGGGATCAATAACATAACATTTTCTTAAACTTTACGTGTGTTGTATCAGCAAATAAAAGAAACAAAAAATGCAATCAATTTTTATTCAGAAATTAAATATTTTGTAATATCTTAAACAAAAGCCGAGTGTATGAATGTCACCGATTGTATGAATGTCACCGAGTGTATGAATGTCCCCGATTGTATGGATGTCAACGAGTGTATGAATGTCCCCGATTGTATGAATGTCCCCGAGTGTATGAATGTCCCCGAGTGTATGAATGTCCCCGAGTGTATGAATGTCCCCGATTGTATGAATGTCACCGAGTGTATGAATGTCCCCGATTGTATGAATGTCCCCGAGTGTATGAATGTCCCCGAGTATATGAATGTCCCCGATTGTATGAATGTCACCGAGTGTATGAATGTCCCCGAGTGTATGAATGTCCCCGATTGTATGAACGTCACCGAGTGTATGAATGTCCCCGAGTGTATGAATGTCCCCGAGTGTATGAATGTCCCCGAGTGTATGAATGTCCCCGATTGTATGAATGTCACCGAGTGTATGAATGTCCCCGAGTGTATTGATGTCCCCGAGTGTATGGATGTCCCCGAGTGTATGAATGTCCCCGAGTGTATGAATGTCCCCGAGTGTATGAATGTCCCCGAGTGTATGAATGTCCACGAGTGTATGAATGTCCCCGAGTATATGAATGTCGCCGATTGTATGAACGTCACCGAGTGTATGAATGTCCCCGAGTGTATGAATGTCCCCGAGTGTATGAATGTCCCCGAGTGTATGAATGTCCCCGAGTGTATGAATGTCCCCGAGTGTATGAATGTCCCCGAGTGTATGAATGTCCCCGAGTGTATGAATGTCCCCGAGTGTATGAATGTCCCCGACTGTATGAATGTCCCCGACTGTATGAATGTCCCCGATTGTATGAACATCACCAAGTGTATGAATGTCCCCGAGTGTATGAATGTCCCCGAGTGTAAGAATGTCCCCGATTGTATGAAAGTCACCGAGTGCATAAACGTCACCGAGTGTATGGATGTCCCCGAGTGTATGAATGTCCCCGAGTGTATGAATGTCCCCGAGTGTATGAATGTCCCCGAGTGTATGAATGTCCCCGATTGTATGAACGTCACCGAGTGTATGAATGTCCCCGAGTGTATGAATGTCCCCGAGTGTATGAATGTCCCCGAGTGTATGAATGTCACCGAGTGTATGAATGTCACAGAGTGTATGAATGTCACCGAGTGTATGAATGTCCCAGAGTGTATGAATGTCCCCGAGTGTATGAATGTCACCGAGTGTATGAATGTCCCAGAGTGTATGAATGTCCCAGAGTGTATGAATGTCACCGAGTGTATGAATGTCACCGAGTGTATGAATGTCCCAGAGTGTATGAATTACACCGAGTGTATGAATGTCACCGAGTGTATGAATGTCACCAAGTGTATGAATGTCACCGAGTGTATGAATGTTACCGAGTGTATGAATGCCACAGAGTGTATGAATGTCACAGAGTGTATGAATGTCACCAAGTGTATGAATGTCACCAAGTGTATGAATGTCACCGAGTGTATGAATGTCACCGAGTGTATGAATGTCCCCGATTGTATGAACGTCACCGAGTGTATGAATGTCCCCGAGTGTATGAATGTCCCCGAGTGTATGAATGTCCCCGAGTGTATGAATGTCACCGAGTGTATGAATGTCACAGAGTGTATGAATGTCACCGAGTGTATGAATGTCCCCGAGTGTATGAATGTCACCGAGTGTATGAATGTCCCAGAGTGTATGAATGTCCCAGAGTGTATGAATGTCACCGAGTGTATGAATGTCCCCGAGTGTATGAATGTACCCGATTGTATGAACGTCACCGAGTGTATGAATGTCCCCGAGTGTATGAATGTCCCCGAGTGTATTGATGTCCCCGAGTGTATGGATGTCCCCGAGTGTATGAATGTCCCCGAGTGTATGAATGTCCCCGAGTGTATGAATGTACCCGAGTGTATGAATGTCCACGAGTGTATGAATGTCCCTGAGTATATGAATGTCGCCGATTGTAAGAACGTCACCGAGTGTATGAATGTCCCCGAGTGTATGAATGTCCCCGAGTGTATGAATGTCTCCGATTGTATGAATGTCCCCGAGTGTATGAATGTCCCCGAGTGTATGAATGTCCCAGAGTGTATGAATGTCCCCGATTGTATGAATGTCCCCGACTGTATGAATGTCCCCGAGTGTATGAATGTCCCCGAGTGTAAGAATGTCCCCGATTGTCTGAACGTCACCGAATGCATAAATGTCACCGAGTGTATGAATGTCCCCGAGTGTATGAATGTCCCCGAGTGTATGAACGTCCCCGAGTGTATGAATGTCCCCGATTGTATGAACGTCACCGAGTGCATAAACGTCCCCGAGTGTATGAATGTCCCCGAGTGTATGAATGTCCCCGATTGTATGAACGTCACCGAGTGTATGAATGTCCCCGAGTGTATGAACGTCCCCGAGTGTATGAATGTCCCCGAGTGTATGAATGTCACCGAGTGTATGAATGTCACAGAGTGTATGAATGTCACCGAGTGTATGAATGTCCCAGAGTGTATGAATGTCCCCGAGTGTATGAATGTCACCGAGTGTATGAATGTCCCAGAGTGTATGAATGTCCCAGAGTGTATGAATGTCACCGAGTGTATGAATGTCACCGAGTGTATGAATGTCCCAGAGTGTATGAATTACACCGAGTGTATGAATGTCACCGAGTGTATGAATTACACCGAGTGTATGAATGCCACAGAGTGTATGAATGTCACCAAGTGTATGAATGTCACCGAGTGTATGAATGTCACCGAGTGTATGAATGTCCCCGATTTTATGAATGTCACCGTGTGTATGAATGTCCCCGAGTGTATGAATGTCCCCGAGTGTATGAATGTCCCCGAGTGTATGAATGTCACCGAGTGTATGAATGTCACAGAGTGTATGAATGTCACCGAGTGTATGAATGTCCCCGAGTGTATGAATGTCACCGAGTGTATGAATGTCCCAGAGTGTATGAATGTCCCAGAGTGTATGAATGTCACCGAGTGTATGAATGTCACCGAGTGTATGAATGTCACCGAGTGTATGAATGTCACCGAGTGTATGAATGCCACCAAGTGTATGAATGTCACCGAGTGTATGAATGTCACCGAGTGTATGAATGTCACTGAGTGTATGAATGTCACCGAGGGTATGAATGTCACCAAGTGTATGAATGTCCCCGAGTGTATGAATGTCCCCGAGTGTATGAATGTCCCCGACTGTATGAATGTCCCCGATTGTATGAATGTCCCCGACTGTATGAATGTCCCCGAGTGTATGAATATCCCCGAGTGTAAGAATGTCCCCGATTGTATGAACGTCACCGAGTGCATAAACGTCACCGAGTGTATGAATGTCCCCGAGTGTATGAATGTCCCCGAGCGTATGAACGTCCCCGAGTGTATGAATGTCCCCGATTGTATGAACGTCACCGAGTGCATAAACGTCCCCGAGTGTATGAATGTCCCCGAGTGTATGAATGTCCCCGATTGTATGAACGTCACCGAGTGTATGAATGTCCCCGAGTGTATGAACGTCCCCGAGTGTATGAATGTCCCCGAGTGTATGAATGTCACCGAGTGTATGAATGTCACAGAGTGTATGAATGTCACCGATTGTATGAATGTCCCAGAGTGTATGAATGTCCCCGAGTGTATGAATGTCACCGAGTGTATGAATGTCCCAGAGTGTATGAATGTCCCAGAGTGTATGAATGTCACCGAGTGTATGAATGTCACCGAGTGTATGAATGTCCCAGAGTGTATGAATTACACCGAGTGTATGAATGTCACCGAGTGTATGAATTACACCGAGTGTATGAATGTCACCGAGTGTATGAATGTCACCGAGTGTATGAATGCCACAGAGTGTATGAATGTCACCGAGTGTATGAATGTCACCAAGTGTATGAATGTCACCGAGTGTATGAATGTCACCGAGTGTATGAATGTCCCCGATTGTATGAATGTCACCGAGTGTATGAATGTCCCCGAGTGTATGAATGTCCCCGAGTGTATGAATGTCCCCGAGTGTATGAATGTCACCGAGTGTATGAATGTCACAGAGTGTATGAATGTCACCGAGTGTATGAATGTCCCCGAGTGTATGAATGTCACCGAGTGTATGAATGTCCCAGAGTGTATGAATGTCCCAGAGTGTATGAATGTCACCGAGTGTATGAATGTCACCGAGTGTATGAATGTCACCGAGTGTATGAATGTCACCGAGTGTATGAATGCCACCGAGTGTATGAATGTCACCGAGTGTATGAATGTCACCGAGTGTATGAATGTCACCGAGTGTATGAATGTCACAGAGTGTATGAATGTCACCGAGTGTATGAATGTCACCAAATGTATGAATGTCACCGAGTGTATGAATGTCACCGAGTGTATGAATGTCCCAGAGTGTATGAATGTCACCGAGTGTATGTATGTCCCAGAGTGTATGAATGTCACCGAGTGTATGAATGTCACCGAGTGTATGAATGTCCCAGAGTGTATGAATGTCACCGAGTTTATGAATGTCACCGAGTGTATAAATGTCCCAGAGTGTATGAATGTCACCGAGTGTATGAATGTCACCGAGTGTATGAATGTCACCGAGTGTATAAATTTCCCAGAGTGTATGAATGTCACCGAGTGTATGAATGTCACCGAGTGTATGAATGTCACCGAGTGTATGAATGTCCCAGAGTGTATGAATGTCACCGAGTGTATGAATGTCCCAGAGTGTATGAATGTCACCGAGTTTATGAATGTCCCAGAGTGTATGAATGTCACCGAGTGTATGAATGACCCCGAGTGTATGAATGTCACCGAGTGTATGAATGTCACCGAGTGTATGAATGTCAACGAGTGTATGAATGTCCCAGAGTGTATGAATGTCCCCGAGTGTATGAATGTCACCGATTGTATGAATGTCCAAGAGTGAATGAATGTCACCGAGTGTATGAATGTCCCAGAGTGTATGAATGTCACAGAGTGTTTGAATGTCCCCGAGTGTATGAATGTCACCGAGTGTATGAATTTCCCAGAGTGTATGAATGTCACCGAGTGTATGAATGTCATCGAGTGTATGAATGTCCCAGAGTGTATGAATGTCCCAGAGTGTATGAATGTCACCGAGTGTATGAATGTCCCAGAGTGTATGAATGTCACCGAGTGTATGAATGTCATCGAGTGTATGAATGTCCCAGAGTGTATTAATGTCACCGATTGTATGACTGTCCCAGAGTGTATAAAAGTCACCGAGTGTATGAATGTCACCGAGTGTATGAATGTCACAGAGTGTATGAATGTCCCCGAGTGTATGAATGTCACCGAGTGTATGAATGTCACCGAGTGTATGAAAGTCACCGAGTGTATGAATGTCCCCGAGTGTATGAACGTCACCGAGTGTATGAATGCCCCCGAGTGTATGAATGTCCCCGAGTGTATGAATGTCCCGGAGTGTATGAATGTCCCCGAGTGTATGAAAGTCACCGAGTGTATGAACGTCACCGAGTGTATGAATGACCCCGAGTGTATGAATGTCCCCGAGTGTATGAATGTCCCCGAGTGTATGAATGTCCCCGAGTGTATGAATGTCCCCGAGTGTATGAATGTCCCAGAGTGTATGAATGTCACCGAGTGTATGAATGTCACCGAGTGTATGAATGTCACCGAGTGTATGAATGTCAAAGAGTGTATGAATGTCCCAGAGTGTATGAATGTCCCCGAGTGTATGAATGTCCCAGAGTGTATGAATGTCCCAGAGTGTATGAATGTCCCCGAGTGTATGAATGTCCCAGAGTGTATGAATGTCCCAGAGTGTATGAATGTCACAGAGTGTATGAATGTCCGAGAGTGTATGAATGTCCCAGAGTGTATGAAAGTCACCGAGTGTATGGACGTGTAGAGTCTAGGCAAGGGGTTAGTGTAGGGGGTTATAACAAATGGTTTTGGTTAGGGATGAGGGGTTAGGTCAGTGAATTTTGGAAAAGGGTTTAGGAGCAAGGGATTTGGCACAGGGTTTGAAGCAAGAGATTAAGAACGTTTCCTTTCAGCTTCAGTTTTTTTTTGAGTGAAAGAGTTGATTCCAATCGGTCTGATTTGAAATCACCTGCATACACAGGTGTCGGCACTGGCTTCAAGTGATGCTTTAGTTAAAAGCAGGGAGGACGAATGGACATCGGGTGGTGGAGGTTGGTATCACGCAAGAGACAATCGATATGTCCATAAAAACCATGGTCAGCGTTATGTGAATAAAGAGTCAGTGAAAGCAGAATTGAAAAGGCATTCAGGGCTGTGATCTAGTCAAGGCCGCTGGGGGGGGGGTGGTCGGGGGGAAGGGGGTACTAGTGGTCAAGCAAGCAGATAAACAAGAGATACATAGATTTGTGTGTGTACACGTGCAATGTATAATATTTATTTACATTAAAAACGTATTGTTTACAATGTGCTCGTCCCCAAGAACATGAACGACTTAATTTTAATGTGATTAGCTTTTTTGTGCCACTCACACTGTTTTTAAATCCCTTATATTAACTTCACCACCGGTCATCTCATCATCTCATGGGCGGGCGGAAAAACAAAAGTCAAAAATGACCCACTTCCAGTGATCCGATCGAAATGAAATTTGGCACACGGACCCGTCTTACCTAACAATGCATCGTATCAAAATTTCAGATCGATCGAACGTACCGTAATTAAATTAATGCATTTTTAGTTTATCCTTATATGAGGTATGTAATTCAAATTCACGGTTTGTTATTGTTTTTTTCTTCCACTTCCACGTGAGTTTGAGTTGACGCCGACCGTCGTGCCGACACCCCCTCACGTTCCACCCCCATTTATTATAGACAAGGGACATCACTCGGTGTCAGTCTGTAAATGTTTGTAGCGTTTGAAAATAATCAATACTGTTAGTTATGTCTCATATATAAAGGATTTATAGTCAAAATCTTTTTTTTTACGGGTTTGTTTTATTACTGTTGCTTCGTGGCTTAGAGTGGGATGTTTTTAGGATAGTATTCGAGTGTTATATTGTGGCTAGGGCAGAGGCGTAACTGGGTTTCATTGACTAATTTGTTTTTGGCGCCCTTTATTTAAATAAAAATTAAAAAATGAGAGATTTAGCAGTGCCCTTTTGAACTGGCGCAGGCCGGCAACCTTGGCAACTGCCCCAATGCCAAGCCGTTGTTACGCCACTGGCTAGGGATTTCATTGAACGTTTTAATAAATAACATCCAAGGTGGCATCTGTGAAACAAATGTGTCTTCAATTTTTTCACAATTTCCTTCCATTCTAATACAAGTGTGAATATTATCAGAATAGGTAAGTCAAAAATTGTTTTAGGCACATACATTGAGTCGATAGGTTGCCTAAAATTCAAGTTAGTCCCTTGATTGAATTATATCAATTCTACACTTTTTCTACAGCTTCAAGTACAGCAAATAATTGGAAATCTGATGCTAATAAAAATATGAATGACAAACTAAGTAAAATATTTTGGGAAAATATGTTTTTCGTTAACTAAATTTAATAATTTATCACAAAAAAGTGAACTCAATATTCATTTCATTTTTCTGATCAATTTTATGGAGCAAAAAGATTTCAATGTCAGCAATTCGACCGTGCCAGCAATCTTGTCAGCTGGTATGTTGTCCAGCTAACCATCTCGGCTGTGTCCTATTGTCCGCCCTCCCCAACAATGTTTACCCAGTCAATAATTTCAACAAAGGCTGTTATCAGTTTCCATAATTCAAATGCTCTGACGTCACCACAGCGTGGGTGCGCAACGAATCAGGGCGTCAAAATCTATCAAAGAATTTTTCTTTTTGAAATATCGGCGGGGAGAAATCGATCATTCAATTTGTTTCTGTTACAAAAAAACAAATTAAAAAAAACTCGCGATCTATTGTTTGCATCTGGCGCGTGATTCGTTTAGAGGACTGACAAAGTCCTGCAATGTTGGCCATGTCAAGTAGGACGATTAAAAAAAAGTTCCGATGTTTGAGGAGAAAGGAGGTGAATGACGTCACGCGACTAGGGGTCAAGAAGTAAGGAGTTTTAAACGATATGTCGCCTTTGCCCTTTGACCCCTGTCTCTCGGCTCCGTTATTTAAATGGCCCAAAGTTATGCCGGCGGAGAAAAAATTTGACCTTTAAAATCTCAATGGAGGAGAATTAAATATATGACAGCCCCCCCTACCCCCAAAGTCACGTGAGGATGGGGGGAAGTGGTGATTTACTAGATACTATATTTGTAAAATTATGGGGCTAAACGTTATAACTTTCATCTTTAACTCAAGCTAAACGTCATGGTCTTGAATTCGTCTGGGGCCTTTTTCAAGTTTTCTCTTTTTTAAAAAAAAACCAGGCGGGATGTGCTGTAAAAATAAACAAACACGTTTGTATAATTAACAATACAGAATTGTCAGTGAAGTTATAGATGTCCAAATTAACTCGAAGTTGTTTTTTTTTAATGAATAAAGAAAAGTAACTGTTGTTACTGCTGCAATCTATTGTTGATGTGTAAGACAATTTAAATTTGACAGCCTTTGATGTATTTTAGTTACACGATCTCACACTTTAACAGCAATCACCCATCCATATTTGAAAAGAGAATGAACCATACGTTTTAGTTGTTCTTTATCCAAAAGTTCTACTTTCATAAACTGGCGGCTCTATTTCACCCGACTGGTTCACCCAATGATCGGATGAATCCTAGACTGGTTCGAAGTTACTGCCCCTTGTTTTGGAGGCAGAGTGTCACAGTAGCACTCTTTCTCTCTCTCCCTCTCTGTCTCCCTGTCTCTCTCTCTTTCTCTCTTTCTCTCTCTCTCTATCCCCCTCTCTCACTGTCCCTCTCTTTCTCTCTCCCTCTCTCTCACTCTCCCTCTCTCTCCATCTCTCTCACTCTCTCTTTCTCTTTCTCTCTTTCTCTCTTTCTCTCTCTCTCTATCCCTCTCTCTCACTGTCCCTCTCTTTCTCTCTCCCTCTCTCTCACTCTCCCTCTCTCTCTCCCTCTCTCTCTCACTCTCCCTCTCTCTCTCTTTCTCTTTCTCTCTTTCTCTCTCTCTCTCTCTCTATCCCTCTCTCTCACTGTCCCTCTCTTTCTCTCTCCCTCTCTCTCACTCTCCCTCTCTCTCCCTCTCTCTCACTCTCCCTCTCTTTCTCTTTCTCTCTTTCTCTCTCTATCCCTCTCTCTCACTGTCCCTCTCTTTCTCTCTCTCTATCCCTCTCTCTCACTGTCCCTCTCTTTCTCTCTCTCTCTATCCCTCTCTCTCACTGTCCCTCTCTTTCTCTCTCTCTCTCTCTTTCTCTCTCCCTCACTCTCCTCTCTCTCCCTCTCTCTCACTCTCCCTCTCTCTCCCTCTCTCTCACTCTCCCTCTCTCCCTCTCTCTCACTCTCCCTCTCTCTCCCTCTCTCTCACTCTCCCTCTCTCTCCCTCTCTCTCACTCTCTCTCTCTATCCCTCTCTCTCACTGTCCCTCTCTTTCTCTCTCTCTCTATCCCTCTCTCTCACTGTCCCTCTCTTTCTCTCTCCCTCACTCTCCCTCTCTCTTCCTCTCTCTCCCCTCTCTCTCCCTCTCTCTCACTCTCCCTCTCTCTCTCCCTCTCTCTCTCCCTCTCCCTCTCTCCCTCTCTCCCTCTCTCTCACTCTCTCCCCCACTCAAAACTCACTCTAGTATTAGAATGGCCGGACTTTGGGTGTAGCTGAGATGCGTATCTCAGCTGACAACGAAGTCCGGCCATTGAGTTACGTCTCAAGGATTGATGTGATGTGGTCAATTGGCGGGGTTTCTGGATGGCTGATAATTGTGTAGATGTTCACGGTTTGTGAGGCAGCTTATCTGACGTATCAATTTATGCTAATGAATGTCTCAGTTTCTGAAGATTCTCCGTAGTGGATCTTATTAGGTAGACATTTGGTATGGAGCGATGACATTTCTGTAGCCGGTTAAGTTCATCGCAGTAACATTCAATAACCAAGTTTACTGAATCTTATAGCCAGCGGGATTGGGAGCGCAATGTAGGGCTTGGAAATTTTAAACAAAAAATGTGTGTGTGTGTGCTTTTGCGTGTATGCGTGTATATGTGTGTGTCTGTGTGTGCTCGCTTGAGTGTGTCAGTGTGTGCGTGCGCTAGTATGTATTTGCACGTGTTTGTGTGTGTTTTAATGCGTAAAGAAAATCCTCAATGTGGGCTTAAGAAAATCAAACACCAATTTTTTTTTAATTGCTGAAAATGGTCAAGACTGAGATAAACGCCAATAAAATGAACAAACAAACTTTTTTAAAAGAATGAGGCCCAGCTGCAGGGAGGAATGTAGAATCTCGCATGAAAAAGCAGAAAATAATTTTTTAGTCACAAACTAAGTAGTCACACAGGGGGAATCAGAACTCTAAGTTTTATTGATATTTATTGTGATCGATTGTGGGATTTAATGTGAGATATAAAATTTGATCAACTAAAACAAAAGTTCTGATTCCCCCTGTGTGACTACTTAGTTTGTGACTAAAAAATATTTTCTGCTTTTTCATGCGAGATTCTACATTCCTCACTGCAGCTGGGCCTCATTCTTTTTAAAAAGTTTGTTTGTTCATTTTATTTTCTACTTTTACGCGTTAACAAAAAATTTGTAAAACTTAATTTCATTCATGAAGTCCTGTTAAATGTCCTGTTAGCCAAGTTCATCTAGAGACGAAATTTGTGAGCAAAATTTGACATTTTCTATAAATATAAACTTACACATTCTTAACTCCTTTCCATATGTGCGCTGATCCACTTAGCAGAAAAAATATTTTTTCACAACACATGGATTGTCTATATAAGACATTCTATGATTTCGCTTGTTCTATCTGGAATGATTTTCTATACACACTACACATATCATATACACAACACGACTATGCATCACGCGAAGTGTGTCATTTTTTACTTTTGTTTTTCCGCCCGACCGACCGCCTGCGAACCCAAGAGTCGACTGTGAAGTTAATATAAGGGATTGAATTAGACAACCCCGTAAAAACAAAGGAAGTTAATATAAGGGATTGAATTAAACAACCCCGTAAAAACAAAGTTTTTGACTATAAATCCCTTATATATGAGACATAACTAAAAAGTATTTATCATGCTTAAACGCGACAAACGTTTACAGACTGAGATTGCCTTAAACACCCTTTGTTTGTAAAACGGAAAAAGGTTTTGGTCACGGATTGTTGAACTTAACTCAGCGTGGCGCGTAAAATGTCAACAAAAGCTGGCCGCTACATATAGAGATAAACTAAAAATGCATTAATTTAATTACTGTAAATTTGATCGATCTTAAAATTTAATAGCTTTATCCTCCCCACAAGCCAAATCTACTGTGAAAATTTTAGCTCTCTAGCAAGTCAGAAAACGTGTTTACGAGCGTTTTGAAAAAGTTGACGAAAGAACAGGAAGCGTTGAATCCGGAATCCTTCACGAGTTAATAGGATAGGGGCCTAAAAAAATACAAGTAAATTTGTAACAATTTTAGGTTAATGTTGAACTAAATTTGTGAAATAAAAAAAAATATAAATGAAAGTTTTAAAAGTAACATAAATTTCAAGAGCACTATTTTTGACAAAAAATTTCCTCATGTTATACAATACGCAAAATCGGTTCCATTTGAAATTCACACGTAATTCTCTGATTTCTGCTCCCTTGTTCACATATTTAGTCCACTCATGTCCTCAGACAATGATTGAGTTTTGTCCAATGTTCACATATTGAGTCCAGTCATGTCCTCAGACAATGTTTGAGTTTCGTCCAATGTTCACATATTCCGTCCAGTCATGTCCTCAGACAATGATTGAGTTTCGTCCAATGTTCACATATTCAGTCCAGTCATGTCTCAGACAATGATTGAGTTTCGTCCAATGTTCACATATTTAGTCCAGTCATGTCCTTAGACAATGTTTAAGTTTCGATTAAATGATCGCTGCCCTCTCATTATTTCAACAACTCACAAAGCGAATGGTTGAATCCATCACTTCTTAATGGCCGTTCTACATCTTAAATATCTTAAACCCGAGTTAATCTTAGTTGACATGGCTTTTTAAAAAAATGAAGGGGAAAAAACATCAACAAAAAACAAACAAAAAAAACACCAAAAAAAAAGAAAACAAATTGGAGATTTTTAAATTTTGATATTCAGAAGTAGGAAAACTTTGTAAGAGCTTTAAAAAAAAATCCTATTGCATATCTTTTCTAGCTTCAGTCTAACTAGGTGACATTGTGTTGTGAGAAAACTGCGCTTGTATCAGTGTGAAGAGGAGCTAATACAGAATACACACCTACCTGCTGAACACGCTCTTTGACAAGATAATAGAAACTAAAATGTTTTTCTCTTTTAGCCCCAACTCCTAAATATTTGATTTTTTTTTACGTGCACAATGCCGTATAGGAAACAGCATTGTTTCACGGCTTGCGGTGAAACCCACGGGAAACGGTGGAATATATTAGCCAAATATCTCTTCCTGATCTAACGTGCGCCTTCTCTACTTGTAAATATTCCCGGCGTCTTGCGGACCGATCTGGTGATGGCATCTACAGTTGAGCAGATCATTTTGTTTGCGGTGGCGGTGGTGGAAGGGTTAATGGCGGTGTCCTCTTTAAAGGTGTCTGCGGTGTCAGAGTGAGCGAGGGATTTGTTCCCCCTTGGTTTTAAATGTGTCTGCGGTGTCAGAGTGAGCAAGGGATTTGTCTCCCCTCGGTTTTAAAGGTGTCTGCGGTGTCAGAGTGACCGAGGGATTTGTTTCCCCTTGATGTTAAAGGTGTCTGCGGTGACAGAGTGTGCGAGGGATTTGTTTCCCCTTGGTTTTAAAGGTGTCTGCGGTGTCAGAGTGACCGAGGGATTTGTTTCCCCTTGGTTTTAAAGGTGTGTGCGGTGTCAGAGTGAGCGAGGGACTTGTTTCCCCTTGGTTTTTAACTAAAATCCATTCGCAGTTCAGTATGGTTTATCCATATCCATAGCCAAGCCAATTATCTATATCGATCAATCACTTATCAACGTCAATGAAATCACCCGGTTCCACATCCACGTTGACATTTTTGCTCGACACTTTGTTTATGGCTATAGAGACACTGTTAATAAGAGAATTGTGTTTCTGGCTTTAAAAAAATAAAAAAAATAAAAAATAAAAAAATAAATTCAAAGCTATTTTAAAATGTGACAATAAAGAGTTCAGGAATTCTCAAACTTTTATGCTAGAACATTGCTGTGAAAAAGTTGAGGGCGAAGGTGTCATCTGTTCATTAAACGTCACAGTACTGAACCTAAAAGAAAATAGTGAAACCTCCATTCAAGCATAAAGATGAGGAATTAAACCCAAAAATAACGTGAATATTTTTAAAAAACAATTGTTGCAGTCTTCCGTGGCGCACGACACAGAACCCCGTAGCTGGTCGCAGTTTGCTCACCCCTGTGTTAGAGTATAATAGGAGTGACCCGTGATCCGAAAATAACAGAAAGAAATCAAATCAAATGAAGGGAAATAAAGGGGGACGATCATAATGAACCTTATAATTAACATTGAAATCCTTACCAACATTCAATTTGTTTGTTATCTCAAGGCATTCTAAGAGACGGTCAACATAAGAATAAATAGAGAAACATCATAAATAAAATGTAACTTAATTAAGACACCCTTTCAATATTAGACTTGACATATAAACATCCTGTATATGTGTAACAGTTCTTACAAGCATAGTGTGAAACAGATTATCCTGTTACAAGGTATATATTAAATAATTTCTATTAGTTAATTATACCATATATTCCTCGATGCAAGTTCATTGAATATCTTTAGCAAAACTCCCCTTAAAACTCTGTGACACACATTGCAATACTGACCCATTTTTAAATTCAATATAAAATTATCTTCTATTTTATATCTGTTATAATTTCTTCAAATGTCCTGGTCAGTGGTCAGTTAATCGTGTTAATATGAATTAATTAAATTACAATTTTAAAAAAAAACAAAGAGAAGAGCAACAACACTAGAAGCAGTTTCTTTTATGTCGACATTTTAAAGTGAATTTCTGTTCAAAAGGCCACCGACACATTTGTGTTCAAAAGGCCACCGACACATTTGTGTTCAAAAGGCCACCGACACATTTTTGTTCAAAAGGCCTCCGACACATTCGTTTTCAAAAGGCCACCGACACAATAGTGTTCAAAAGGCCACCGACATATGTGTGTTCAAAAGGCCTCCGACACATTTGTGTTCAAAAGGCCACCGACACATTTGTGTTCAAAAGGCCACCGACACATTTTTGTTCAAAAGGCCTCCGAAACATATGTGTTCAAAAGGCCACCGACACATTTGTGTTCAAAAGGCCACCGACACATTTGTGTTCAAAAGGCCTCCGACACATTAATCTCAAAATTTGTGTTCAAAAGGCCTCCGACACATTTGTGTTCAAAAGGCCACCAACACATTTGTGTTCAAAGGGCCTCCGACACATTAGTGTTCAAAAGGCCACCGACACATTTGTGTTCAAAAGACCACCGACACATTTGTGTTCAAAAGGCCACCGACACATTTGTGTTCAAAAGGCCACCGACATATTTGTGTTCAAAAGGCCTCCGACACATTAATCTCAAAATGTGTGTTCAAAAGGCCTCCGACAAATTAAATTCAAAATGTGTGTTCAAAAGGCCTCTGGCACATTTGTGTTCAAAAGGCCACCGACACATTTATGTTCAAAGGGCCTCCGACACATTAGTGTTCAAAAGGCCACCGACACATTTGTGTTCAAAAGGCCACCGACACATTTGTGTTCAAAAGGCCTCCGACACATTAATCTCAAAATTTGTGTTCAAAATGTCTCCGACACATTAACTTCAAAATTTGTGTTCAAAAGGCCTCCGGGACATTTGTGTTCAAAAGGCCTCCGACCCATTTGTGTTCAAAAGGCCTCCGACACATTAACCTCAAAATTTGTGTTAAAAAGGCCTCCGGGACATTTGTGTTCAAACAGGCCTCCGGGACATATGTGTTCAAACAGGCCTCCGACACATTTGAGTTCAAATTGCCTCCTAGACATTTGTGTTCAAACAGGCCTCCGACACATGTTTGTTCAAAAGGCCTCCGGGACATAAATCTCATAATCCTATTGTTCCATTTATTTCAAAGAGACGTTTATCATTTAATACCATCTAAGCAGTTTAAATACGTTTTAAATACAGAATTTGAATGGATTAAAAACAATGACATATAATAAATACTCTAAATAAAATATACATTTAAAATAAATTCTATTGAACTGATTCAAACCCTCTATACTCTATAAGCTGTTTGCCAAGAGGGAGGGGGGGTTATCAGCCCCAAGCCCACAATTTTGTTTAATGTTTACACTAAAATTAATTTAAAACCTTATTTCAAGCATAAAACACCAGCCACGAATTTTTTAAAATACTTTACATTAACTCGCGGCGTCTGCTTGCTTGATTGCTTGATGCCTTGCTTGCCGAAAAAACTTTTGATCGATTTTTAACCCACTTCCTCGTATGCAAGCGAGCTCAAATTTTGCAGGCAGACTCGTGCCGATGATAAAAATGATCTATCGAAATTTCAGCTCGATCGAATATACTGTAATTAAATTAATGAATTTTTTGATTATCTCTATTTATCTCTATGTACATGTATCATGTTATTTTTGTGCTAGAGTGTCGCGGTGTGTATTATATTGAACGACCTTTATAATACTTTCCTGTTGTGCTGTGCGGTGTGTATTATACTGACGATACTTTTTTAAAAATATTTTCTCGATTTGTAAATGTAAATGCGATTGATTGCTAATCTGTCTCGCGGTGCGCACTGTGTTAAACATATTTTTATAACCCTTTTCCCGTGATCAAATCGAGCTGAAATTTAGCAGGCAGACTGTAGAAGTTTTTAACGCAATTTAACTTGGCAAAATTGTGTTTATTTTTCTATAAATCCTGTATATATTTGAGACATAACTAAAATTTTGGATTTTTTGGATTGTCGTGCGATGCGTATTATATGAACATTCTTTTAGTTATGTCTCGTATATAAAGGATTTGTATTCAAAAACTTTGTTTTTTACGTGTTTTTTTTTAATTCTTCTTAAATTTGCGATTCTGTTTCTTGAATTTTATATTTGTAAAATATTTTTTTGATGATTGAATTCCTTTACATTATCCTTTAATTTTTTTTGGCATCTTTAACTTTCCGAGTCTGTGAAGTATTGCGCCCAAGGTTGTAGTAACTGTGTGACAGTCATTTTACAGGGGCGAGTCTAATCAGGAGCTCACTATCGGCAAAGCTATATACACATCTTCCCTCTGGGGGTTAGTCCCCGACTTTGAATGGGAGTTTATCTTATCTTATCTTATCTTATCTTATCTTATCTTATCTTATCTTACCTGCTACAAGCGCTCCTTCTATGTAGATGATTATTGCGATAATTGGCTTTTGTCTAGTCTTGCATTTTTGATTAGAGTTTTAAATGTTGATAAAGTGTTGTTTTTCCTGGTTTCCTCAGGCAACCCAAATTCACCTCAGGCAACCCAAATTCACCTCAGGCAACCCAAATTCACCTCAGGCAACCCAAATTCACCTCAGGCAACCCAAATTCACCTCAGGCAACCCAAATTCACCTCAGGCAACCCAAATTCACCTCAGGCAACCCAAATTCACCTCAGGCAACCCAAATTCACCTCAGGCAACCCAAATTCACGCCCGAATTCCGGACGGGGAGAATGAAAGTTTCTATGTGTTTGTTCTTACAAACGGAATAAGAGAAGTGTTTTATAAGCCTATCTGAGGGTTACATTGTGTTATCTTTTTGTTGTATTTCCAAATTAGAATTAATTGCCTTTAAGTACTATTACTACTTTTCTCTTTGTTCTTCTATCCTTCAGTGTTTTAAGGTTTAATAATTTAACTAATGGTGTTATGAATAACTTAATCTTGCCAGCTTTGAATATTCTCCAGTAAAGAATATAGTAGCTCTTTTTTTAATTTGTTCTATTTTATCAATGTTTTCTTTCGTGTTTTTTTTAAAGACGAATGTTTGTTGGTTTTTTTAAATTCACGTGTAAAGATGACCACTGATATTTATGGCCTGTAATCCCACAGGTGGCTTGTGAGACGTCCCGGCTAAAGATTAAGACTATAACGACCCCACAAATTGTGACTTATGAGAGCCCCTGGCTAAATCAGAACCGTTGAAGAATCAACAAAGAGCTGAAGACGAGACCAAAGATTGTTTACATCTGGGCTTTAAAAAAATCCATTATAAAAAGAGTTTTGAGAGATGATTCCTTGCCGTGGTCACCTTGATTCTAACGTGTTTATTTTGGAAAATCTTCTTTGCTCTTTGGGTTTTCCCAGAGCTTTGCACGGATGGTGCGCATGTTGGCGAGTAAAAAGAGAGAGCAAAGAGTAAATTAAAGACTGAAGTTACGCTTATCTAAACCGAAAGAAATCCCTATCCAAAAAGATTTTTTATTAGAAAATAGGCTATAAAATAACATTTTGACAATGTATTAAATAGATGATTTAAATAGCTTTTATTCCAAAAATGGATTATAACGGGCTTTTAACGAAATTCTTTTCGAAATTAGATGAAAAATTACTAGACATCCCTTAAAATTATATTCTTTGTTTTATGTCACTGCATTGGTCATCAGTTTAAAAAAACCTATTAAAATTGTATAAAGTAATAGCTTTGAAATTTATTTGTAAACGTCACAATACGATTGTTACCTGGTCTTGAATGTCTACAACGCAAACTGAGACCTTTACGATGTACAGTTGCCCCTCTATTGTCCTAGCACTTGGATCCATTCTAAGGATCACATCACATTTCAAACTTTTATGTTTTAAATTAATTAAAATAAAGACCATCTGGATTATCTGCCACTTAAAAGCATAGACCGAGTTAGTGTTCCTTTTTAAATCCCTTATATTAACTTCACCGCCGTCTCTGTCTCTCTGTCTCTCTCTCTCTCTCTCTCTCTCTCTCTCTCTCTCTCTCTCTCTCTCTCTCTCTCTCTCTCTCTCTCTCTCTCTCTGTCTGTCTGTCTTGGGCTCGGCGGGCGGAAAAACAGAAGTCAAAAATGACCCACTTCCCATGATCCGATCGAACTGAAATTTGGCACACGGACCCGTCTGACCTAACAATGCATCGTATCAAAATTTCAGATCGATAATTAAATTAATGCATTTTTAGTTTATCCTTATATGAGGTATGTAATTTAAATTCACGGTTTGTTTATTGTTTTTTTGCCACGTGAAATTTTGAGCTGACGCATTGAGGCGACCCAACGAAGCGACGGGCGCTTTTGTTTACATTTTACGTGTCACTCTGAGCTCGGTCAAGCGAATCGGTGACCAGACTTTTCCCCTCTCCCCCCCCACCCACCCCTCCCCCCACCCCTCCCCCCACCCACCCCTCCCCCCCCACTAGGGTTATGATGCAAAGTTGAGTTAAGACAGATTCAGTCTGTAGATGTTTGAAAATAATCAATACTGTTAGTTATGTCTCATATATAAGGGATTTATAGTCAAAAACTTTGTTTTTACGGGTTTGTTTTATTAACCCAACTTCCACCGAGTTGCATCCCTTTACAACCTCGGTGACTTGTTCGATAAAACTATCGCCAGTTATCCATCCGTCCATAAGTCCGCCTCGGGGCTCCTCACCTTGGGGGCCTATCCACTAACCGACATCGTGGTATCCACAACTCCCTATCCACAAGACCCACGTCTCTCCTCGACCAGCGTTTATTCCACCTGAGGTGCATGTTTAACGCTGGTTTAAACACACCTGTCCAGGTGGTTTGTTTCTGCACGCCAGTGCCAGGTAGACGGGTGCCCCTGGATATTGCTACTCCCCTGTGTGCACCTCGAGCTGCCCGGAGTTAACACCTGACCACTGGCGCTGATTGGAGCCGAGAGATATGCAGTCGAGGGTTCTCGCGTTAAACCGCCAGATGCCACGCAGCTATTGGCAGGCGGATTAGGAAGTGCATCTTGCTTTACTTCTTTAAATAAACAGGGGAGGGGGGGTGGAGGTTATGTTAAGCCTCTAAGAGTAAAAAGAGGAAAGTAAAATATAAAGTTTCGTCAACAGACAGACAGTAAGTACCAAGAAACAACAAATACTTTAATTAACATGGAATTAAAAATACAGGTTTAAACTAAACTTCAAGTATGCCAAGTATTTCAAATGAATAACAGGAAGAACTTTCAACATCATTCTATGGTGCGTAATCGAATTTGTAGGAATTTTAAGTAATGCTAAAAGAATTCATGTATTATTACAGTAAATTTAAAATAATACTAATTTAAACAAGATAGAAAGTACCAACGGAGGGTAATTAAGGATCATAAGAGAGAATCCCCCCGTCTTTTTCTGTGTACCCTCAGTAGTCCCCCCTTGATTATCCTTGTATCAGTTTTGACGTTGTAACACAAACTGACAGTCACCACTTCAATACTTATCTAATGACCAAACGGCACTCGTGTCTTTCAATCTAAGATCGCTAACAAAGAAATATTCTAGCGGTACCAGAAACAAATCTTGATAAATATTAGGACTGTACCGGTTTCAAATTTTGTCAATCAGGCTGGAGCCGGATTTGGCCGGATTTATTAAATGAAATCTGGCCGGAGCCGGAGCCGGATTCGCACAAATGGCCGGATTCCGAGATTTGATGGAGCCAAAATCCGGTACACCCACGATACAGATATGCATGAAACTTGGGTATTCGGAAAGTGTCGACACGCATTCCAGTCTGCCGAATCCACAATCTCTTTCAAAAAATTACTCAAAGCCTTGAAAATAATTGTCAAAACATATATCGGCATTTAGAGTAAAATTTGAGGCGTGCTATTAAGGATTAAGATTGCATGACCTTTTCGTTTGAGAAGCCCTGAATACTTATTTGTCTGCATTCGTCCGAATTGTTAAGACATAGTTTAATTCGTTGGTTTATAGGGGTCTGGCGCCTATGAGACCACACATAACGTTTTATGAACAACGGTGAAATTCGGAGATTGAGGATCAATTTAATTATACAGCTCTGCTGGTTTTGTCTTAACGTATTAACTTTAAGGGAGATGAGGATAGGGGTTTATTATAGCTAGAGCCCTGTGGCTTAGTTTGGCTGGGGTTTATTATAGCTAGAGCCCTGTGGCTTAGTTTGGCTGGGGTTTATTATAGCTAGAGCCCTCTGGCTTAGTTTGGCTGGGGTTTATTATAGCTAGAGCCCTGTGGCTTAGTTTGGCTGGGGTTTATTATAGCTAGAGCCTTTTGGGTTTGTTTGGTTAGGGTTTATTATAGCTAGAGCCTATTGGGTTAGTTTGGCTAGTTTTTATTTTAGCTAGAGCCCTGTGGGTTAGTTTGCTTAGGTTTATTATAGCTAGAGCCCTGTTGGGTTAGTTTGGTTAGGGTTTATTATAGCTAGAGCCTTGTGGGTTAGTTTGGCTAGGGTTATTATAGCTAGCATAATGTGCATAGGGTTTGGTGGATCTGATTTGGTGGATGTGGATAATGTAGCGGATAGGGATATGGAGTAGACTTGATGGATAACATTTTGTGGGAAGATTAGGAAAGTGTTAAGTTTAAGGTGTATGGATGAGGTTAAAATGATAGCAGGTTAATGGGGAATATTGTGATAAAGTTTTGTATTGCTGATGCCGTTTCTTAGGCAAGTTTGAAAAAAGGTTTTGTTATCTTTTGTAATGTAAGTCGAACACAGTTTATAAGGATAAGTCAACTAGGCAATGTGGGTGGTAGGGGTTAATAGGGTGAGTCAAGCTGGCAGTGGAAGGGGTTAATAGGGGTCAGTCAAGTTTCCAGTGCTGGTGGAAGATGTTCGTAGGGGTCAGTCAAGTTGGCAGTGTGGGTGGAAGGTGTTAATAAGGGTCAGTCAATCTGGCGAGTGTGTGGAGCAGATTTCAATAGTTTCACTGTCATTATTCGATTGTTCGAAAATAAATCCGCATTCTGGTGTCGTTCTGTTATAAGGCCCGATTATCTTCTAAATATACCCAAAGATCAAACTTTATATTTACAATCAATTGCAGACCCTGGTCTGTAGAAACAAATGGCCCGCGATAGCCGGTCCGACCTCCTTGTCTTAGCTCGTTACTTGTAACATATTTTCAACACTTCCCTTTTATTGCATTCCGAAGGTCCAGAAATTGGAAGACATGCCCTCTGACAGGTATCTCACAGCTGCTCCGGATGCTCCATGCTGGCTCTGAAATTTTCATTTTAAAATCTCGGTCAATTCATGCACTGAATTTTTTAAAATATTTTTTTATAGAGACCAGATCGAATTCTCCTAATATTCAAACACATTGTCTCACCTGACGTTATATACTGTGACTAACAAAGGAAACCATGCAATAGATGCCGGAAGTGGTATCTGGTTGTTTTATGTCTTTGGATTGATCACCAGTTTAAATGACAATAATGTTGTATCAAGGAATCACTCTTAACTCTTCACAAGGTTAAAAGTTGACATAATTAATTTTGATTCCACATAATGAAATAAAACAAACAGACCATTAAAAACGTACAAGCTATTAAAAAAAGAAAAGCAACTGAAGTTACATTTACCTTACCGTTCGTTAGTACATGGAGCCTCAATTAACATTATTTTTTAAATGAATTATTCAACTTTACCATCGTTCGCACGCGTAAAGTAATTATGTTTTTTTTTCAATATTATTTTTAAATGTTTTAAAACTACAAGCTTATAACCATAAGTTACCTAATAAATATTTTTGAGTTTTGAATATTAAAAATTGTATCAGTTATTTGATAGTTTCCGTAACAATGTTCGTGTGGCTACATTAATTATTCAATACACGATAACGACTTCAAAGATAAACGTGAGATTAACAATTCACTAAGAGTTTAATAGAAAACATAAGGGGTGGGGGAGGGGGGAGTGTTGAATACAATTCAAATGACATAATAGACCGCTTTTGTCCGTCTGGAATTTACTGGAAGTAAAACTAAAGTATACCAAATTTGAAATACCGAAGCATTATGAGACAGTTCGATGTCGTCTCCCTAAAGTATTGATTGAACACAGTTGTCATAATCTATACAAAAACACGGCGTGTCGTGAAGAAGTGAAAATAATAAGGTCTACAGTCTTCTTTAAGCTAGCATAAAATTTAATGACTCGGTATATAGAGTTGAAGAACTAAAACATGTATATATCTAACGTTTAAAAAAAAACAACTAACGAAACATACTCGTATTTAAATAAAAGCACATGGTTAAAAATGCACATTACTTATTTATATAATTTATTCCAACAATAAATATATAGTAAAACTTTGAATAAACTATTAGATCGTCTATGTTCCAATGGTATCCCGACATTAGACGGATGCTGATGATCTTTTACCCGATTTTCCCTTTCATAGATGGATGAACCTTATATTTGAAGATTCTCACTCACAGATTGAATCTTTACTATAGCGTTATCCATTTCCACGATGGATCTGTACTATAGCGTTATCCATTTCCACGGTGGATCTGTACTATAGCGTTATCCATTTCCACGGTGGATCTGTACTATAGCGTTATCCATTTCCCCGGTGGATCTGTACTAAAGCGTTATCCATTTCCACGGTGGATCTGTGCTATTATAGCGTTATCCATTTCCACGGTGGATCTGTACTATAGCGTTATCCATTTCCACGGTGGATCTGTACTATAGCGTTATCCATTTCCCCGGTGGATCTGTACTAAAGCGTTATCCATTTCCACGGTGGATCTGTGCTATTATAGCGTTATCCATTTCCACGGTGGATCTGTACTATAGCGTTATCCATTTCCACGGTGGATCTGTGCTATTATAGCGTTATCCATTTCCATGGTGGATCTGTACTAAAGCATTATCCATTTCCACGGTGGATCTGTGCTATTATAGCGTTATCCATTTCCACGGTGGATCTGTACTATAGCGTTATCCATTTCCCCGGTGGATCTGTACTAAAGCGTTATCCATTTCCACGGTGGATCTGTGCTATTATAGCGTTATCCATTTCCACGGTGGATCTGTGCTATAGCGGTATCCATTTCCACGGTGGATCTGTGCTATTATAGCGTTATCCATTTCCACGGTGGATCTGTACTATAGCGGTATCCATTTCCACGGTGGATCTGTACTATAGCGTTATCCATTTCCACGGTGGATCTGTACTATAGCGTTATCCATTTCCACGGTGGATCTGTACTATAGCGTTATCCATTTCCACGGTGGATCTGTACTATAGCGTTATCCATTTCCACGGTGGATCTGTACTATAGCGTTATCCATTTCCACGGTGGATCTGTACTATAGCGTTATCCATTTCCACGGTGGATCTGTACTATAGCGTTATCCATTTCCACGGTGGATCTGTACTATAGCGTTATCCATTTCCACGGTGGATATGTGCTATTATAGCGTTATCCATTTCCACGGTGGATCTGTACTATAGCGTTATCCATTTCCACGGTGGATCTGTACTATAGCGTTATCCATTTCCACGGTGGATCTGTACTATAGCGTTATCCATTTCCACGGTGGATCTGTGCTATTATAGCTTTATCCATTTCCAAGGTGGCTCTGTACTATAGCGTTATCCATTTCCACGGTGGATCTGTACTAAAGCGTTATCTATTTCCACGGTGGATCTGTACTATAGCGTTATCCATTTCCACGACGGCTCCCATTCGCCGCTAGGAGGGGATTTGTCCCCATTAGAATTATAAGTACATGTAATTTCCTCCGTGAAATCCCGTTTCACTTTCAGTCATGTACTCTGATGGGAATATGAAGTAAATATTTACACAATTTTCTAGAATAGACATTAGAAGTGTATAGTGTTATCTAAGTCTGCTAATCTATTTGTAAAGAATATACAATTTGAATTATTCTTGAATCTAAAAATAACAAACAATAGAAACATATGTTCTCACTTAATATTCCAGTGAAATTATTGAAAGATTACAAGAATAATTAAAACATAATAAGGACACTAAAATCTCTTAAAATTATTTTAAAATTTCACTAAGAGTTTTAGAGAGGTAATTTTTCAATACCTAGTAAATTTTACATTAGGTATAGAGATCTCTTTAACGAATATTTTAAATAAGACTTTTATCAAGTTTTTAAGAAAAAAGAAACAAAAACCTCTTAATATTAACATTGTATACCTGAATTAAAGGATAACTTTAAATCTAAAATTTCATAAATTGATGTTTAAAAAATAAAATAATTAAATGTTGAGGTTTTAAGTTAATATTAAAGTGGGGTAAAGGGGTAATATCATGTCAAAGCCGAAATAACATTTGATAGAAGTCTTAATAAAAAGAAATTTACAATTATCAGAGATTAGTAGGCTTATCAACTTTGCATCGACGTTATAAACCAATGCTGTACAGGAACAAAAGATAATTGGCGCTTTCAACAAATTCAGATTTATCTTTATTTTAAAGGTTTAAATATATCTTTGCAACATCAAAGTTCTTTAAAATATTACTGTTGGAACCCAACCTGACCCTCACAGTGCAAGATAAGACTTCATTGTTAAGATTATATTCTGAGGAGTATTTTAGGTTGAATGATACAAATTATTTATTTTAAGATTAAAATCTTTTAGTAAAAAAAATAATTAAGTTATGATTTCAAAAATAGAAACAAATTATTGAACAAAAGCTGCATTTTATAACCTACTTAAATGTCCTCGTCCTTCGTAATTTGAGAATAAAGATTTATACGTTGTAATTAAAAAAAATATTTTTTTTAGCGTCCCATAACCTCGTGGTCGTAAGGGATTGTTTCCATTAGAACTTTCTCGGGGCTTGGTAGACATTGGCGGCGCCCATCTCCTCTCCAGGTCAGCGGGGGGCTTTTTAGCGATAGTCATTCATCAAAATTTTTATTTTGGCTTTAACGTGGGCTAGATCTCACGCCCCTCAGCTTGTGAGGCGAGCGCACTATTGACTTCGCTATCTTTAATTTACTCAAAAAACCTTAATTACTTTTAAATCTCAGGTCCATTATATGATTGGATCCAAGACGTCCTTTTGGGAAGAGAGCAAACTGAAATAATTAATGGAACTTAAACAGCACCATTAAAGGATAACTCAGGAGCTCCCCAAGGTACTGTGCTATGTCCCTTACTCTTTTTTAATTTATATAAATGATTTATTTACTGATGATTGTGTAATCTATAGAAAAATTAAATCAGAACAAGAAAGCAAAATCTTACAAAAAGACTTAGATAAATTGATAAAATGGGAAACTAACTGGAGTATGTCTTTCCACCCAGAAAAGTGTCAACTGTTAAGAGAAACAAAGACAAAGAAACACATAAATTCACAATATTTCATTCATAGAAAAGAACTGACCCAAACTAAATGCAAAATACTTAGGAGTAATAACAAATGAGAAAATATCATGGAATCCCCATGTCAATGAAGTTATAACAAATCAAACAAAACCTTAGGCCTTATAAAAAGAAACTTTTACAGATGTAATAAAAATATAAAACTTAAATGTTACCTCACTTTGGTGAGACCAGTGCTAGAATATGCATCTTCTGTATGGGACCCATCCACCAAAGAAAACATTGATAAACTACAACAAATTCGAAAAAGAGCTGCCAGATTCATTACTGGAGAACATTTAAAACTGACAAGAATAACACCATTAGTAAAATCATTAAACCTTGAAACACTAGATGATAGAAGAACCAAGAGTAGAGTAGTAATAAATATATATAATTTGCCATGTATGTTCATTCATCCGAAACGCTATTTAATCCTATATAATAAAAGGCTATGTTCTGTGCGGTCATCGATAGCGATTGGCCCCTCAAACACTTAAGAGAAGGAACAAGGAAATCTACCCTAACAACGTGTTTTAAAATGTGATGTCTTCATCTTAAATTAAGCCGCTCATACAATTGCAAAAAATTTCAATTAAAAAAACATGGTAAAATTTAATAAATGAATAAAGATAAAGGCAACTGTTTGCTGGAAATTTCTGGTAGATTTTAAGTTTTTATTAAACTAACCTTTTCAATTCCAAGAAAACTAAACTTAGACAAGCCGTAGGATCGCTCAGGAGACAGGAAATTTGCAGGCTCATTAGACTCGCAGACAATTTTCGGTCAGTTGAGCGACCCGGCACATTCATCTAAGAGATATAAAATTTAAGAAATATTTGGAGCGTTATTCCTTTATTTCGTGTTCGTTCAAGCGGCGATACTTGACTTATTTACTCCAACCATTAAACAGATCTTAGTTTTTGTGACACTGTTTCTCATTTCTATTAGTCTTTGCCTATTAAGACAGGGGGGGGGGAGTGAGAGTGGTGGAGGATGGTGTTAGGAGTGCGACCAGAGACAAGAGATACTATTTCCCAGCGGCCCAAATAGGAAATTACTGTTGGTGTGGATGCCATCAGGATTTAGTGCCACGAAAGGCCTGGGGCTCCAGGAAACGTGTTGACGTCGGTGACATCCGGGGCCGAGCTGCTCACTTGGAGATGAGACGAGGCCACGTTATCACGTGACGCTATGGAGACGTAACACGTAGACTGGAGACCCTGGCTGGAGGGGGGTTGGGGGGATGCATGTCACATGTACAAATTGCTTGTTGGGCGAGTGGGGGGAAATGTCACTCGTACAATTTATTACTGATTTACAAAGTGTGTATACATATAGGACATACGACTTAAATACAGCTCTGTTGACTGCGTGTGCGTGTGTGTGTGTGTGTGTGAATGTGTGTAGGTGTGGTTGGTGTAGGTGGGTGTGTGTAGAGAAAGGGGTTTCTCTGTAAGACTGTGTAAGAGAAATCTCATACAAGCTGTGTTCTTGTGGCTATATCTCATACAATATGTGTTCTTGTGGCTATATCTCATACAATCTGTGTTCTTGTGGCTATATTTCATACAATCTGTGTTCTTGTGGCTATATCTCATACAATCAGTGTTCTTATGGCTATACCTCATACAATCTATGTTCTTGTGGCTATATCTCATACAATCAATGTTCTTGTGGCTATATCTCATACAATATGTGTTCTTGTGGCTATATCTCATACAATCTGTGTTCTTGTGGTTATATCTCATACAATATGTGTTCTTGTGGTTATATCTCATACAATATGTGTTCTTGTGGCTATATCTCATACAATCTGTATTCTTGTGGTTATATCTCATACAATATGTGTTCTTGTGGCTACATGTTTTATTGCTTACAGAAAGCCACTAAATGGCATGTTTAAAAATGATCACAGTATACAATTTCTTAGTAGTCTTTTTTGTTATCCTAATAATATAATACATGATTTTGTTCAATGTTTACATAGAACGTTGAGATCGTGTGTGTGTGTGTGTTTTTGTTTGTTTGTGTGTGTGTGTGTGTGTATGTGTGTGTGTGTGTGTGTGTGTGTGTGTGTGTGTGTGTGTGTGTGTGTGTGTGTGTGTGTGTGTGTGTGTGTGTGTGTGTGTGTGTGTGTGTGTGTGTGGTTTTTTTTCCAGAGCTCATTGTTCTTAGTACCATTTAGGTCACGGAATAGGCAGCTTAATAGACAGCTTTAAGAATAAATCTCTTGGTCCAGAATAAAGGTTGTTGAGAATAAGAATGTTGGTACGAATACATTGATATTATTGATCTAAGTCAGGGGTTCCTAACCAGTGGTGCATGCACCCCCAAGGGGTGCTTGAGCCGGTTCCAGGTGAGCATGAACGATTCAGAAAAAAATAATAAAAAAAGAGGAAGAAAAAAAAAGAAGGAAAAAAAAGAAAGAAAAACTGAAAGTCTGAAAATGTAAACCATTAGCAAGGCATGCCGCGTCAAATGGCACCCATATACAACCTTTTTGATAGGAGATACTCGTTCGCGTATCGTTCTGCGCATGTCAAAAAATTTACGGAAAAACTTCTTCGCAAAATGAACGGTTCGCTCTACGTGTTACTCGGAATTTCGCGCTTTCTCTGTGGAAAAATCCTGTGCAATGACAACATGAAGCCTATTAGACTCCGAGAGCACTTGGAGAAAGTCCATCCATCCAATTCCAAGGACAGTGTTGAGGTCTTCAAGCAGAAGAGAGCTCGCATCTTGACCTCAGGTACCTTGCCCAAGCTTACATTTTCTTTGTCACAGAAACCTGCACTGGAGGCATCATTCATGGTTGTATATTTTATTGCAAAAAACAAGAAGCCCCACACCATTGGAGAAACTTTGGTGAAGCCTTTTGTTCTGGAGATGGTGGAACTGATGTGTGGTCACTAGAAGAGGAAGCAGGTCGAGAAAGTCCCTTTGTCCAATGACACTATTCATTCCAAGATTAGTGACATGGCTGCAGACATTCTGGATCAAATCTTGCGCGAGATGAGAAGCAGTCCTTTTCCATTTAGCATGCAGCTGGATGAATCCACTGATGTAGCACAATGCAGTAAGCTTCTTGTATTTGTGAGATATGTTCACAGTGGATTGCTGAAGAAGGAATTTCTCTTTTGTAAGCCACTCCTAGCTACTACCAAAGCTGCTGATGTGCTGCAGCTAGTCAGGGCATTCTTCACTGAAAACCAGTTTTACTGGACTTCAAGAATTTCTTCAATTTGCACAGATGGTGCTCCCTCCATACTCGGTAATAAGTCAGGATTTTCAGCACTGGTAAAGAAAGAAGTTCAAGATATTGACACTACACACTGTATCCTTCATCGTCAGGCCCTGGCATGCAAAACTCTACCTCCAACCTTGAAGTGAGTTCCTTCTACTGCAGTCCAAGTTGTAAGTTTTATCCGCTCACATGTCTTGAACCAGCGCCTCTTCAAGTTGTTCTGTCAGGAGGTGGGCTCTGAGCATGAAGTTCTGCTCTACCACACTGAGGTTTCTATGGTTGTCCAGGGGACGGATACTTTCTTGGTGTGTAGAACTGAGAGTGGAGCTTGCTATTTTCTTGCGAGAAAAAAAGAGTGACCTTGATGATAAGTTTGACGGTCCAAATTTCATTCATTACTTGGCATACCTGGCTGACATCTTCTCCATCTTGAATGAGTTGAACACATCTCTCCAAGGACCTGCTGTGACTGTAATGGATGCTACTGAGAGATTGCAAGCCTTCCTTAACAAACTGCCATTATTCCAACGACGACTAGAAAAGTCCAACTTGGCCAACTTTCCACTCTTGGATGAAGTTGTAATATCTGCTTCGGGAGGAAGCACTGAATGATCACTGCCTGACAACATCAAAGGGGAAATTTCAGAATACCTTTCAACATTGCAAAGGTCCTTTGATGGGTATTTCTGTCAAGACATTGCTAGGACAGATATTTGGATTCTTTTCTCAGTGACGTGGACAACATTGATGACAGTGACCTTGCTAAAGATGACCTGATTGATTTGAGAACCGGAGAAGTACTGAGGAGTGCCTTAAGTTGCAATACCTTGATTGAATTTGTGTGTGCCCAGCTAGATTCCTACCCACAACTAGCCAAGAGGGCAGTACTGACTCTCCTTCCATATGCCACGACCTATCTCTGTGAAGCAGAATTCTTCACACCTTTGACGATTAAAACCAAGGCAAGGATAAGTTGAATGCAGAGGATGAAATGAGAGTTGCTTTGTCCAAAACAGTCCCCAGATTTAAATCTCCGATTGATCATAAGAAGCAGCAGATCTCTCATTAAATTCCCTGTTGCCGATTGTCAAAACTGTTGTGTTCCTAAAATAAACATAGTTTATTATGCATTTTCTGCAAGTTTCATGAGGGGGTGCATAAACTTTTTTCGGCATCTGAAGGGGTGCATGGACCCCAAAAGGTTAGGAACCACTGATCTAAGTTAAATGCATAATATTGATTTAAAATATTCTTTTTAAAGTTGGGTCCAAATTAAAAATGCAAAATCGATCTCGTCTTCATTAAACAGTAATATCAATCTAAGTAAAATCGAGAATATCGATTTTAAATTGATAAATTTATAAAGGGTAGAAATGTGCAAGACTTATCGGCCATAAACTAAAGGATAAAATGAAAGCTAAGCAAAGTCTGTCAATTTAATTCTTTGCTTGTTTGTTTGTTTTTGTTGTTGTTTGTTTTTTTGTTGTTTTTTTACCTAACGAATGTCGTTAAAATTCCATGCTAGATCTCGTAAATGAATTATTAAGTTTTAACATGGGAATTAACTGAATATAATTTTTCCATTCTACTAAAAGTTTGCTAAGAATTACGTCCCTTTGGCTAATTCCAAACGCTTTCATTTGGGTTATTGTAGAAAGACAAAATTCAATTTCGTTGTAGTTGTTCCTCGAATTATCTTTTTCTTTTTTTTTAAAGGTTGCTCGCCTAAAATATTTACACGTCTTGTTTGTGTGGGAGGATGAAAAATGTGGCCAAGACTCTAATGAAATACTTTTATTTGTATATATACCATAATTTTCTATGTGAACTTTTTTACAAAAGAAAAGTGTTCGATGTTCTTTTTAACGTTACTTTTTTATATATAAGACTTTTTAATCTTCACTGAAAAATTAAAAAAACAACAACAATGCTTTACATTAATCTTGGAATTTCGCCTTGCCTCTGTCATCAACATTCTTGATTGAAGGAGATATGTCGTCACGCAGTTGGGCTCTTTGAGTGATGCTATTATAATTATTGATAGGATTCGCCATACAAGGAAAATGCTTCTTAAAATTTGCATAAGAGTTTAGAAAGCGCCATCCCATTGTCTTTCATTCCTTCTTGATTGATTGATTTGTTCTTGTTATTAGGATCAAGGTTTTCCCTGATTTATTTTGTAGCCTGGTGACATTTTTCAGAGAAAAAAAATCCTTTTAAAATTATTACTTTTCATAGCTTTTCGAGAAATAATTATTTGCTATATCAAAATCGCTTTTCCTTTAAATAGATCTCCTAGTTAAAAATTTAAAGCAAGTGACAGATATCACAATAAAAACTAGCATGGAAGGGGGGGGGGAGAATAATAAATATCTAGACTTCCCTGTTAGTAATAATCTAGCATGGCATAAACAAGGTCGAGTTATGAATTTAACAAACCAACAAATGACTTTTTATATTTAAATAAACAACCCGTAAAAACAAAATTGTTGACTATAAATCCCTGATATATGAGACATAACTAAACGTAATGATTATGTTCAATATAATACGCACCGCGCGACAGACCCCATGTGACATCGAGGGCTGGAGTGAATCTCCAGTGAGGTCAACTATAGCAGACGGCTACGAGTGTTATATAGAGATAAACTAAAAATTCATTAATTTAACTACGGTACATTCTATCGATCTGAAATTTTGATACAATGCATCGTTAGGTGACACAAGGCTATGTGCAAAATTTCAGCTCGATAGGATCATGGGAAGTGGGTCATTTTTTACTTTTGTTTTTCCGCGGGCCAAGCGATGACGACAAGACAGTGATGTTAATATAAGGGATTTTAAAAAAACTGAGCGATATGGGCGCTAATAAACAAGTTAATAACGCATTATACCGTTCGAAAACTGGTTACCCTTTGAACTTTAGTATTACCTTCCAGTGGGGAATACACCGTATGCCATCAAACACCAAGTCAATATACTAATCAAGAATCCAATTATATCACAAAAGTAACTTCACCATCACAATGAGGACACACGTGATAGAGTTATTGTACAAATAAGGGGAATCATCTTCAGGAGGGAACTGTAAAAATGTACCAACATTATATGTTCCCAAGTATGTAAGGAGTTACCCCCTGCCCCTGAAATACCCACCCCCTCCCGGCCAAGAGGTAACCCAATGTAAACTATTTAACTTATTACTGTCACCCAACGAATCTTTCCATTTTTGATTTCCTTGTTTTCGTTTACGATCTTTGATTTATTTATTTTTTTAATTATTTTTTTTACATTATCGAAATGCTTGTACTAAATTGTTTTAGTTGTAAAAAGGGCATTTATTAGTGTGATGAGATTGTATATTTTGTAAATTTTTATTGTTGAACTATATTGAAGTGTCTTTTCTTTATGCAGAAATTCTTGGTACGGACATGAAGGAATGGGACGTGTTATATCAAATCCAAGAAGAAAAGCTTCCAATTCTAGACAAACCGATATTCCGAATTCTTTCTGTACCTCTTTACTTGCAGCAACAATGCAGTGTTTGATGTAAAAACTATTACCATATTAGTAACTATTTTAATTGAAATATATAAATTAATTAGTATAGTAGAGAACACCCGATTAAAAATAACATTTGATGTGAAAAAATAACCAGAGAAGGTCTGATTTAATATTTCGATTGCTATTGACTAGAAAAACATCTTTAAAATATTAATTTAAAGAAAATTTCATTCAAATTCATAGATGATTATTTAAGCCATATATATATTTATATAAATGACATAATTTGCATTCTGTCACGTAGTGTCTGTCCGTGACGCTATGCGAGGTAACTCCCGATAAAAAATGAAAATAAATGTTGCGTTCGAGATTAACAAAATGTGTTTCTAGCCATAAAATATTGTGACGTGACGTCATTATTTGAGCTTTTATTAATGTGTGAAGGGAACGAAGTAAAAAGAGCCATGTTTTATTTGATTAATATTATTATTTATTTATTTTTTGTATTAAATGTCCGTTTTTGTGTATGTGTCCATGTCAATATTACGTACGTAATTATAAATTTAATTTTCTATATTAATATATAACATTCGTTTTTCGGTTATGAAATTTACAATTGGTTGTCGTTTGGTTTGTCAAGTTTCGATGCGTTTTGAACTACAAAGCCATTATTTATTACTGCAAATGAAATTTGCCAACTTATGCTTCAGTTTAGCGTTTGTTTTTCTTTTATACACTTTGAGATTGCATATTTGTATGTTTAAAAAAATAACATATTTAAAAATCGGACTCCTCCCCACAATAGTTTTTTTTAATTGTTATTTACATGTAATATTTTAATGCGTCTTAGACTAATTTGGAATAAAAAAATCTTTGCTTTTAATATAGAACTGGAAGGGGTGCTGACTTGACAATAATGAAAACGTTTATTCGAATTCCTAAAACGTGTATATTAAATTTTATATACGATTACCTGTTGATACTTTAATATTTTCTTTTATCCAGTGATTAACATTTTACTTCAAAGGTTTCATGCAAAATAAATAGTTCTTTGTTATTCATATTTGTAAATAGTTACAATTTTTTATTTACATGTTTTTGATAATGTAAAGGTAATAATGTATGGACCAATGGGCGCATAAACTGACAAGTCATAATAGATCTTGAAAAGGTGCTGACTTGACAATAATAAAAACGTTTATGTGAATTACTAACACGTTTATATTAAATTGTAAATATGATTAACAGTTGATAATTTAATCTTTTCTGTTATCCTGTGACAAACTTTGCTTACTACGTTTCATGCAAAATGAATAGTTCTTTGTTATTAACATGTGTAAAAATTACATTTTATTTTTTACATGTTTTGGTAATGTTGTGGTAATAATGTATGGACAAATGGGCGAATAAACTGACAAGTCATAATCATCAATGAAGCTTAAACTGCTTCAAATCACAGATGTGCTTGATGTGGATCACATTACAGTCACATAATTTATTTTTAACTCACTGTGCTGTATTATTGGTGCACTCATAATTGGTGCGCACTATTCAATGCCGCAAGTTAACGTCCGGCTGACTCCTCAGCAATATTTGTTAATACTTTGAACTTCAAACTTCTTTGACGTAGTATCACCTTATGCTGTGTGTAATTCACTATGCATTTACTATTATCCTGATTATATCATTATTATTCATGCAAGCTTATATAACGCGAAGCCTAAGCTTGGAGGTTTTCTCATAGCACATATATTCGTATATATAATCAAAATATATACTCTGATATGTCCGTTCGTAAAGCTAGATTTTTGAAAGAGCACCGCTAAAAAATAGCCTTGAGAAAAATACTGGGAAAAAAAAACGCTATTTTCAAACGTCCGCATAAAATTGCTCAATATGGATTTAATTTTTCTCTCTTGGTCTCTACATTTTCTGATTATTTACTATGCGGCTTTTAGGGCAAAAGGGACAATTACAAAAACAGAAATATATCCATTTTGAAAACTTCCGTCATTTTTTACGGGTAATACACTAGTATATATAGAATTCACAAAGACAAGAGCGAGTAGTGAGCAAATAAGCATAGCGAATGACCTTCGCTGGGTTCGACCAATCACAGTTTATGTTTGGCAAGCGCAGTGGGTTTTTTTTTAAAAAAAGGGGGGGGGGAGCATGTCTCGAGACCAACAATGCTTCTTGCGTTGACTTGCGTTGTTCCTTCACAGAATAACATGTGATTTGTAGTGTATTAGTTATCACGTCCACCTTACACGCGGAAGGTCCTGGGTACAACTCCATCGGAAACATTATTTTTTAATTTTTAAAAATATGTTTTTGTGCCCATTATCCCCCCCCCCTTTTATTTTTGCGAACATGGCTGACCCTTGCTATGGTCGGTAAATGATAGTTTATGGTTGACAAGCTAGGCTGGTGCAGGTTGGAGTGACAGGTAGCTAACCACAGTGCGCATGTCTCGAGACCAACAATGCGTCATAGGCTTCCCACCCCCCCCCCGACTTTCACTCGCGTTGTTCTGATTTCTTCGTGCTGTAGTTAATTTCCATTCATTCCTCCCGTTCATTGAACTATCTATGAGCAAGTCTGCGGCGTATGCTACTCTGTGGGTCGTATCTAGTTTATAATAAAACATGCAATGGAATTTCTGCTCAAGCCGATAGGTTAACATTAGGAGGTAAGGGCTGTCCATGGCGATAGGGTAACATTAGGAGGTAAGGACTGTCCATAGTGATAGGGTATTAGTACCGTATTAGCACAAGGTAATTACTACCTATACCGATACGGTAATAACAGGAGCTTAGGCCTGCCCAAAGCACTATGATATTGGAAAATTTTAGGTCATTTTTAATCCGGAAGAATTGAGCCCATCTCTTGAAAGTTGGACTCTCGTGCTATCTCCATTTGCTGGAGTTATCTTCAGATATTAATTCCCCTTATCTTAATGCCACATTCCCACACGTTTTTTCAACATTGTTATTCTTATTTGTTGCGATGATTACCCGCTTATTCCTTCTGACGTTAGATTACTGCTGGGTAAATGACAATGTAAGCCCGTGAACTCTCACCGACAAATGGAGTTTGATGATCCTCCTTGTTGATTATCGATCTTTAAATGTGTTCGCAGTAACGCAGTTTTGTTTTTGTCTTTAGCTCATTTAAAGGATGGCGACAATGTTCTATTTTTATCAAAATTGTGACAAAATTAGCATTTTAAGAATTTAAATATTATGACATATTTAAAGATATATAGAGAGACAAGTTACAAATATTGTGACATTTAAAAAAAATTGTGATGAATTTAACAACATGTAGACACATTTTAAAATAAGTACAATTTTATAAACATTTTGACACATTTAACGGAATTGTGACAATATTTTTACGATATTATGTCACTTTTAACGACATTTTATCAAATTTAACGAGCGAAAAGTTATATCAATATCATACTTTGTTCAACTGATTTAAAGAGCACCTTAGCACAACAGCAGAACTAAATGAATGACATCAAATGTCAATAATAAATAGATGCTGTTTATTTTTAAAAAAAACTTTGTCCAACTTAAAAATGTAAACACATAAATAGTTTTACATCAATATTAATCAATATACATAATTCCCGTTGTCTTTGTGGATGTAGACTAAGTTAGGTGGCGCTGCGATCGATTTTGTATAAAAATATTATATGACGTCATTGTTTTATGCTTATATTTTAATTTTTGAAAAGAGAACGATGTAAAAATAGGATTTGAGGATTTATGAAATACTTTGCGTACATTTCAGCAAGTTTAATATTTCGTATTTATCAAACAAGGATAAGTTACTTATGTTATTGATTCCCGCTGTCTGTGTGGATGTAGTGCTGTTAGGTGGCGCTGCGATCGATATTGTTTTATAGTGCTGTTTAAACCAAAAAAGATTCCGTCATTTTTGGCGGGTTAACTATAGTATAACATAAATGTTTACTCCAGAACTGTCAATATGATTTCATCAATATTATCTACACTCCTAGGGATATACATAGAATCTCCCCGAAAAGCTATCAATATCATCTTTATCCTGAACAATAAAAATCTCATCTAGAGATATAAAAAATAAACTCATACAAAACTATCAATATCATCCAACCCTTTATCCCTTGTCCCCACTAATTCCCCCGCCCATTAAGCATCATGTAACAACGGGCCCTAATCTTATTTCCCTACACCATTAAGCCCTGTAAGAGGCCTCTAATGTGTGAAAGGATCCCATTTTTTCCCCTAAGCTTCTCCTAATGGTGCCTGGTTTGTCCTTACAGTTTTTTATAAGCCGATTGAGCCATGGGCCAAAATATTAAATAAAGGGAAGACGTGAAAGGGAGAGATGTAGCCACGTCATAATAAAGGGGAGACATCATGGGGGAGAGATGTAGCCACGTCATAATAAAGAGGAGACATCATGGGGGAGAGATGTAGCCACGTCATAATAAAGGGGAGACATCATGGGGAGAGATGTAGCCACGTCATAATAAGACGTCATATGGGAGAGATTTATCCACGTCATAATAAAGGGGAGACATCATGGGGGAGAGATGTAGCCACGTCATAATAAAGAGGAGACATCATGGGGGAGAGATGTAGCCACGTCATAATAAAGGGGAGACATCATGGGGGAGAGATGTAGCCACGTCATAATAAAGGGGAGACATCATGGGGGAGAGATGTAGCCACGTCATAATAAAGGGGAGACATCATGGGGGAGAGATGTAGCCACGTCATAATAAAAGGGAGACATCATGGGGGAGAGATGTAGCCACGTCATAATAAAGGGGAGACATCATGGGGGAGAGATGTAGCCACGTCATAATAAAGGGGAGACATCATGGGGGAGAGATGTAGCCACGTCATAATAAAAGGGAGACATCATGGGGGAGAGATGTAGCCACGTCATAATAAAGGGGAGACATCATGGGGGAGAGATGTAGCCACGTCATAATAAAGGGGAGACATCATGGGGGAGAGATGTAGCCACGTCATAATAAAGGGGAGACATCATGGGGGAGAGATGTAGCCACGTCATAATAAAGGGGAGACATCATGGGGGAGAGATGTAGCCACGTCATAATAAAAGGGAGACATCATGGGGGAGAGATGTAGCCACGTCATAATAAAGGGGAGACATCATGGGGGAGAGATGTAGCCACGTCATAATAAAGGGGAGACATCATGGGGGAGAGATGTAGCCACGTCATAATAAAGGGGAGACATCATGGGGGAGAGATGTAGCCACGTCATAATAAAGGGGAGACATCATGGGGGAGAGATGTAGCCAAGTCATAATAAAGGGGAGACATCATGGGGGAGAGATGTAGCCACGTCATAATAAAAGGGAGACATCATGGGGGAGAGATGTAGCCACGTCATAATAAAGGGGAGACATCATGGGGGAGAGATGTAGCCACGTCATAATAAAGGGGAGACATCATGGGGGAGAGATGTAGCCACGTCATAATAAAGGGGAGCCATCATGGGGGAGAGATGTATCCATGTCATAATAAAGGGGAGACTTCATGTGTTAGAGACGTTTTCACAATATTAACTATAAGTTTTATACATTCAAGATTTCATGACAGCACTATAAAACAGTTACACTGGACATTTCATGACAGCACTATAAAACAGTTACACTGGACATTTCATGACAGCACTATAAAACAGTTACACTGGACATTTCATGACAGCACTATAAAACAGTTACACTGGACATTTCATGACAGCACTATAAAACAGTTACACTGGACATTTCATGACAGCACTATACAACAGTTACACTGGAATTTCATGACGTCACTATAACACAGTTACACTGGACAATTCATGACAGCACTATAAAACAGTTACACTGGACATTTCATGACAGCACTATAAAACAGTTACACTGGACATTTCCTGACGTCACTATACAACAGTTACACTGGAATTTCATGACGTCACTATAACACAGTTACACTGGACAATTCATGACAGCACTATAAAACAGTTACACTGGACATTTAATGACATCACTATAAAACAGTTACACTGGACATTTCATGACAGCACTATAAAACAGTTACACTGGACATTTCATGACATCACTATAAAACAGTTATACTGGACATTGCTGATTTCATGACCATAACTATAAAACAGTAACCCATATATGTTGATTTGAACCAAATTTCAGGACTACTTAAGGATTAAGCCGTGTTTGTAATCGATAAACATTTTTAATGGATTTTCTTTTCTACGTCCAAAACTTTCCAAACCCAAATCTGCCATACACCAATTTTCTTTAGCTGTATGGATTCATCAGAACCCCCCACAGGCCTGGCAGAAAATCTTTCTCAAATCCTTTACCTACTACATGATTGACACTTAGAGACAGGTCCTTTACAAAAAATGACGGGTTCTTTTGATTGTTTGAGCTAAGACCAGGTTTGAGGGGAGCTGGAGTTATATTACAGGGTGTTCAACCGAGTTCTCTTCCCTGGTCTTCAGTTCAATGGAGAACCACAACTGAAGCCACAGACAACAAACGTCTCGAACTTTAAGTCAGTGGGTCTAAAATCTTATAATAGGCTGGGATCAACGTTGAGATTTGACTTTAACAAGTAAGGACGGGGTCAGTGGGAAATATTTTTGTGAGACTGAGTGGGTCGATTGGGAGGTAGAGAATAACGAATAGAGAGAGAGTGAGAGAGAGAGAGAGAGAGAGAGAGAGAGAGAGAGAGAGAGGGTCGATTGGGAGGTAGAGAATAACGAAGAGAGAGAGAGAGAGAGAGAGAGAGAGAGAGAGAGAGAGAGCTAGAAAGAGAGAGAGAGAGAGAGAGAGAGAGAGAGAGAGAGAGAGAGAGCTAGAAAGAGAGAGAGAGAGAGAGAGAGAGAGAGAGAGAGAGAGAGAGAGAGAGAGAGAGAGAGGGGGTCGATTGGGAGGTAGAGAATAACGAATAGAGAGAGAGAGAGAGAGAGAGAGACGTTAAAATATAAATTATTAGCTTAAATAACATAATAAATTTATTGTTACTTATTTGAACTTCATTTTTATTATTACATCCTGTATATTAATTAACTCGTGGTGTCTGTTTGGGGCAGGCGGGCGGGCGGGCGGGCGGTGCCGATAGAGCTTTGGATCGATTTTTAACCCACTTCTTCGTAAGCTAGCGAGCTGAAATTTTGCTGGCAGACTCGTGCAGATGACAAAAATGATGTATCACAAATTCAGATAAATCGAATGTACCCTAATTAAATTAATGAATTTTAGATTATCTTTATTTATTTCTATGTAACATGTTAAATTTGTTTGCTATAGTGTGGTGGTGCGTATTATATTGAACAACACTTCCTGCCCGCAATAAGGTGCTCATTTTATTGACAATACTTTTATAAACATATTCCTGATCGCTGCGCATTATATTAAACATGTTTTACGACACATAACTACAATTTTGTGTTTTCGGATTGTCTTGCGATGCGTATTATAATGGACATTATTTTAGTTACGTCTCGTACATAAAGGATTTATAGTCAAAAACTTGTTTTTTTTTACCTTTTTGAAAATTATTTAGTTTCCTTTAAATTTTCTAAATGTTTAATTGAAAATTACATACCGCAACTCTAAATGTATAAAATGTTAATTCAAACGTATAGACATTTTCTCTGTCCGGTTGTAGAAAATGACCATTTGATGAATCCTGTTCTATGCATGTGATTGGGGTCCAAAGTCTACCGTGATCATTGTTTGAGAACCATGTTCTGTGTCAGTGACAGTTGGCTTCCACGGTATGAGAAAAGTTAATTGGTTGCAGTTGGCCCTCCCTGCGTGATCGAAGTTATTGCTCGATTAACTGACATTAAGGGGAGACGACCGAAGTCAGTCTTGATTTATTAGTAAAGACCCTTTGAATTTATTTATAGACTCGAAATTACTTTTCGTGAGATTCTTTCTTTCTCTCTCTCTCTCCTCTTTCTCTCTCTCTCTCTCTCTCTCTCTCTCTCTCTCTCTCTCTCTCTCTCTCTCTCTCTTTATTTCTCTCTTTCTCTCTCCCTCTTTATTTCTCTCTCTCTCTCTCTTTCTTTCTCTCTTTCTTTCTCTCTCTCTCTCTCTCTCTCTCTCTCTCTCTCTCTCTCTTTTATTTCTCTCTCTATCTTTCACTCCCTTCCTTCTAGCTCTTTTCTCTTTATTTATGTTTTAAATTTCAAACTGTGTCTCTATTTTCTTCTCTCGTTTAATTCCTTTTCTTTGTTAATCACAATCTCTCTTTTTCTTTTTTTCTTTTTATCACAGCCTCTCTCCAGATGTGTGGATTTCCACCATGAACTTTGCATAAATAAATAACAATACACGTGAATTAGCAGCATTAAATTATTATCACCATGTAGGTATTCTTTTTAGCTCCATTTGAGGTAGCCACCCCATGACGTCCAATATCTGTAATATCCGTTGTGGTAGCCACCCTCCCATGACGTCAAATATATGTTATATCCGTTGTGGTAGCCACCCTATGACGTCCAATATCTGTTATATCCGTTGTGGTAGCCACCATATGACGTCAAATATCTGTTATATCCGTTGTGGTAGCCACCCTATGACGTCAAATATCTGTTATATCCGTTGTGGCAGCCACCCTCCCATGACGTCCAATATCTGTTATATCCGTTGTGGTAGCCATCATATGACGTCCAATATCTGTTATATCCGTTGTGGTAGCCACCCTATGACGTCAAATATCTGTTATATCCGTTGTGGCAGCCACCCTCCCATGACGTCCAATATCTGTTATATCCGTTGTGGTAGCCACCCCATGACGTCAAATATATGTTATATCCGTTGTGGTAGCCACCCTATGATGTCAAATATATGTTATATCCGTTGTGGTAGCCACCCTATGACGTCAAATATCTGTTATATCCGTTGTGGTAGCCACCCTATGACGTCAAATATATGTTATATCCGTTGTGGTAGCCACCCTATGACGTCAAATATATGTTATATCCGTTGTGGTAGCCACCCTATGACGTCAAATATATGTTATATCCGTTGTGGTAGCCACCCCATGACGTCAAATATCTGTTATATCCGTTGTGGTAGCCACCCTATTACGTCAAATATATGTTATATCCGTTGTGGTAGCCACCCTATGACGTCAAATATCTGTTATATCCGTTGTGGTAGCCACCCTATGACGTCAAATATCTGTTATAACCGTTGTGGTAGCCACCCCATGACGTCAAATATATGTTATATCCGTTGTGGTAGCCACCCTCCCATGACGTCAAATATCTGTTATATCCGTTGTGGTAGCCACCCTATGACGTCAAATATCTGTTATATCCGTTGTGGTAGCCACCCTCCCATGACGTCCAATATCTGTTATATCCGTTGTGGTAGCCACCCTATGACGTCCAATATCTGTTATATCCGTTGTTGTAGCCACCCTCCCATGACGTCCAATATCTGTTATATCCGTTGTGGTAGCCACCCTATGACGTCAAATATTTTTTTTTAATTTCCATCGAGATAACCTAACTATGACGTCAAATACATATCACAAACTTCATTGGTAACCCTGGCAATGACGTCAAATGTATGTTATCAACTTCATTGTAGCCCAGGCGATGACGTCAATTATCTGCTATCAACAGCTTTGGTAACCCAGCCGATGACATGAAGCTTATCACATGCTGTGCTAAACTTTAAAAGAAAGAAATAATGGAATAACTGAAACTTGAAAAGTCTGGCAGCTTCAATGATAAGAAGGACGATCAATAAGTTCACTTATCTGAGATTGTGAAACTATTGCTACAGAGTGGTTAGTTGATCCAGAAGGCACACATATTTAACTATTACTGAGAGGAAGACTGACAGAATAGGAAAGACGAAGAGCAAGAACATTACAAGGGAAGTGGTTATAAGAAAGGGGGTTAAAAGTGAATGACAAGCGAGAGGGAGAGAGAAAGAGATAGAGAGTGGGGAGAGAGAAAAAATGAGTGAGGGAGATAGAAAGAGAGACGGAGATAGAGAAAGAGAGATAGGGGGAGAGAGAAAAAGAGAGAGAACGGAATAGAGAGGAGTGAGAAGGGGGAGAGAGAGAAAAAGCGCAAAGCGATCGGGAAAGAGGGCACCATAGAGAGGGGGAGAAAGAGAGCATCGGAACAAGAGTAGAGAGATACTAATATTAAAAAGAAAGAGAAATGGTATATAAGTAAGCAAGGAGTGAAGGAGATAGTAAGAAATACGGAGGCTGGAACTAGTTAAAAGATATAGAAAAATGAGAAGTAAAGAGAAAGAGAAAGAAGAAGAGGGAGAGAGGGTGAGGAGAGAAAGGGGGAGAGAAAGAGAGAAGGAAGAAAAGAAATAGAACAGCAGACGAAGAGTGGGTGGGGATAGATGGAGTGAAAAGGGGGAAAGAGAGATAAAGAGAGAGAGAGAGAGAGAGAGAGAGATAGAGAGAGAGAGATAGAGATAGAGAGAGAGAGAGAGAGAGAGAGAGAGAGAGAGATAAAGAGATAGAGAGATAGAGAGAGAGAGAGAGAGAGAGAGAGAGAGAGAGAGAGAGAGAGAGAGAGAGAGAGAGAGAGAGAGAGAGAGAGAGAGCAGGATTACCAAAGTACACTCTACCTATAAGATGCTATTGTAGGCTTACACCTTTTAGAATGAATAAGCCATTCACGATATATCCAGCCAATCATTGCACGGACCAATCAAACGAGGCACAAGTTCCAACTATTTGTAGCTGGAGTGTTTACAATCAATCTAAGCACAAAAAAAACATGGCCTCGTAACGGGGGAAGATAAGCCGGGCAGAGCTGAACAATCATTTGTAGTTCTGTGCCATAATATAACTACAGTTAGATGGAATTCTATGGGACTAAGAACTCTTTGATCCGGTAAGGTAGGAAACACACAACCATTGGCGGTAATTTGTGTGTAGTAATTTGTCTCATTAAGCAGCGTTCGCAATAACATGGGGTAATAATAGAAATATGATATCATGTAACTCATGTTATTGGGATATTCTGTCATGGTATTGGGATATTATGTCATAGTATTGGGATATTATCTCATGGTATTGGGATATTATGTCATGGTATTGGGATATTATGTCATGATATTGGGATATTATGTCATGTCATTAGGATAGCATGTCATGGTATTGGGATATTATCTCATGTCATTAGGATAGCATGTCATGGTATTGGGATATTATCTCATGTCATTAGGATAGCATGTCATGGTATTGGGATATTATCTCATGTCATTAAGATAGCATGTCATGGTATTGGGATATTATCTCATGTCATTAGGATAGCATGTCATGCACTAGTGCTTTCTAGCATTACTTTTCATTTAATCGCCCATCTAGTTAAAATTAATTTTTAAATCCTCTACATTAACTCGTGGCGTCTGCTTACTTGATTACTTGATGCCTTGCTTGCCGAATAAACTTTTGATAGATTTTAACCCACTTCCTAGTATGCTAACGAGCAGGCAGACTCGTGCTGATGATAAAAATGATCTATCAAAATTTCAGATCGATCGAATGTGCTGTAATTAAATTAATGAATTTTTAGATTATCTCTATTTATCTCTATGTAGCATCTTAATTTTTATGCTACACTGTCGCGGTGCTTATTATAGTGAACAACTTTTTAAATACTTTTTTATATTGACGATACTTTTTAAAAATATATTCCCGATCTGTAAATGTAAATGCTATTAATTGCTACTCTGTCTCACATTGCGCACTATATTTAATATGTTTTTATAACCCTTTTCCCGTGATCAAATCGAGCTGAAATTTAGTAGGCAGACTGGAGAAAAAAAATTTATAACTATAAATTCTTTATATATTTGAGACATAACTAAAATATTGGATTTTTTGATTGTCGCACGATGCGTATTATAATGCACATTCTTTTAGTGATGTCTAGTATATAAAGGACTTTTAGTCAAAAACTTGGTTTTTATGGTTTTTTTTTATTAGTCATGTTTTGTTGATGTTTTGTGTGTTTGTGGAGGGGCGGGGTGTTCAATACATCTTAGTTTATTATTCGATTAATGTGTTTTCTTCATCGGATACGTAAACAAAAATTAAAAAGATTCATACCATATGTTGAGTAGAAATTAATACACAAGTTGAAAAGGAAAACTTTTTTTTTGAAATAAAAATTCTTTAATCATTAATGATACAAAATTTGGTGAGACACAGTTTTCAATTCAGTATTCCTCCCTGCCCCATATGCTTATCTTCTCTAGAAACACTCACTGCCCCATATGCTTATCTTCTCTAGAAACACTCACTGCCCCATATGCTTATCTTCTCTAGAAACACTCACTGCCCCATATGCTTATCTTCTCTAGAAACACTCACTGCCCCATATGCTTATCTTCTCTAGAAACAATAACTCTTTGAAGAAATTACTTCATTTTTACAGTATTATAACAAATTTTGTGATTAATACTAATACCCCCCTTCTTAAATTGGTAGATAATTTTGACATCACATGCACGTATAAACCGGACTGGGATTTTAATATGACTTGGATTTTAAAGGGGAAATGTTCAATGATGAGGTTCAACTAATATATAACAACGATATGACATGAAGTCATTTTAATCAAAGATCACCTGGAATAAATGTATTCGTCGGTTTTTGTGTCAGGCTTCTATATATCGCTACTTGTCATGTAACAGTGGCACTCATAGCTTTACTAAAATCATGTATCCATGGATAAAACGGCTATCCGTGGCTTTTTGTATCGGCTTTCTATATAGCTTTACGTATGGTATAGCCCTGTGACTACATATCTGGTATCTATGGCACATAAGGTTAGATATCCATATAGTACATATCGCTATGCGTATTAGCCTATGTCTATAATACGTATTAAATATGGATAGCACCTATAGCTACACGTATCTGGTATTTATAACTTTCGCATATTTGTGCATCATATAAATATAAACCAGGTAGCTGAACGTATGTGGCGACTTTAACGAACTGCCTTGACATATGAGACACACATAGCGCGGATTGCTTCACATATCAGGTAGCTATACCTAAGCTTGGTAGAAATGTCACATATCTATTATCACACGGTACGCTGTGGGGCCAGGGATCGATCACAGAGTCGTAGGCTTTGGGACTTAACCTTATAATTGATATACCAAGGCAAAGTCTACAACCAAAGGTAGATAGACAGGACATCTACTTGGTAGACAGGACATCTACTTGGTGACAGTCTTATAACCAGCCTAACGTCATACAAAAATATCGCCACCGCACCCCCTTCGTGGACCCACGCGAGTTTCGCTTTTTAAAATAAAAATGAATCTTATCTTTCCAATGACAACCATTCCCTCCCTTTGAACAATTTTGTTGGATTAATCTACCGAGCGGTCCGTGTGACTGGGTACAATCTATAGAACTCGTGTCACCGCCGTGTCTTTAACTCAGGTACCAGCGTCATACAACCTTTCATGTTCCCGTCACAGCACGCTGTTATTATGTCAGATCCGGGGTTCAATGGTCGATTGAAAGTTTCAGAGATACTTTTGTACTTTCGAGATATGGCCCAATAACCAATCACTTGAAATCGCTCCACGTGGATACCTATAGGATAGGGTACTCTACATCAGTGCTTCTCAAAGTGGTGGTCCGCGGACCGGTGCAGGTCCGTGGGCCTTCCGATGCCGGTCTGCAGAAGTTATCAAGAAAGAACATTTCGCTACTACGACAGTACAGGGAAAATAGTTTACTGGTCCCTGGTGCAATGGAAAAAATTCCTGCCGGTCCGCCATACTAAAAAGTTTGAGAAGCACTGCTCTACATGACTCACAGTGTGCTGGGGTTTAATGCCATTTAACTGCATATAATTTTTTTTCTTGCTCTTCAAAAATATACTCTCGAAGCTGAATTAGTTACACTAATCAACTTAAATTATCTTTTTAAACTCTCAAAATGTGTGAGCTCTCAGATCGTTCTCAGATATCTATATAATTAATATTCAGTACGTGTGCTCTTAAAAAAAAACACTAAATCGCGCGCCAAATTATATATGAAAGGGAAAAGTTCTTTTATGTCACCATATAGTTATATTTCGCATGTTCACACTTCAATTTGATACTAAAATGTGCTAATCTCTTCCTGGTATCAATATACATAATTCCCGCTGTCTGTATGTGTGTATGGAATGTAATGTATTATGTGACGTGATTGTTTGATCTTATATTTAACAACGGGAATTATGTATATTTATACAAGGTGTGCATCAAAAGGTGTGCAAATTAAAGATGCGCTGTAAAACAATATTATATGACGTCATTGCTTTAGCTCATATTTTAATTTTGGAAAAAGGATCAATGTAAAAAGAGGATTTGATGATGGTTAATTATAAAATAAAAAAACAAAGGGGGCGCCGTCGGTGCCCTACAACCCATATTATAAAATACTTTGTGTACATTTCAGAAAGTTTAATATTTCGTATTTATCAAACAAGGACAAGTTAGTTGGGCTTTTGAAAAAGTTAGGCGCCGTAGGCGCCCTAAAAAAGTGCATTTTTTCAAAATAAATAGATTTCAGCTGAAAACTTCCGTCATTTTTGACGGGTAATACACTGTTTCATACAATAATTAAATGAAATACTCTCTTACCATTAAACTTTATTCATGATTATGAGTTATCATAGACATGTTCACCTAACAAAGATTTTATGAAATCTAGTTTTTTACTACAATTTTTTAAATATATATAATATATATACTTTGAAAAAAGAAATTACATCTATTTTAAACCTATATATTTATATTGTCATTATACGTGCTGGCAATAGTCCAGGAGCTATTATTAAAACCTATATATTTATATTGTCATTATACGTGCTGGCAATAGTCCAGGAGCTATTATTAAAACGTTTCCTTTGAGATATTACATACGCGCATTAATCACGTCTCTCTCTCTCTCTCAGTGCGGGTTCTCATCGGCTGACATTAGAAACACTCTCTGTGATTAAATCAAATCAATGCCCCCCCCCCTGGGCCAACCCCACTCTTTTTCAATCTGTTTTCGAGCTCTCTAAAACAAGCTTAATTCTTAGAGGAATGAATGGGTCGTGTCTTGTTGTCATGGCAACGTACAAACAGACGCAGCTAAATTTTATTTTTAAAAAAAATCAAGTGGAAGTAACTCATTTTCAAAAGTATGGTTGGGCAATCCGGTTAGCTGTCCTTACAGGGTCATATAATAAATATTAAACAACTAGTAACATTTCTAGTTTATTCACATCACCGTCTCGGATGGTTGCCTTCAAAGTTTAGCCGCTCTTCCCAACTTCTGACGAAAAAGCTCTGCAGATGGCTGATGTTGCCAGGTCTCCGTCAACAAAAGGGGAAAGACGCTGTCTTCCCACGGCCAACGGCAACTAATCCAGCAATTATATCCTAACTCTTTATCTCGCCACGTTATTTTGTTTGTCTGACTGCGTGTGTTAAGTACGAGGTGCAAATATGACTGACATGTAGTCGTCTGACACGGTGCACTGTGTTGTGACAATGTAAGTTGTTTTACTTAACCCGGGGGCTACTCATCTTTTGATTTGTTCTACTGCTGAACGAGTCGCTGGGTCAAGAACAGATTTCCATATAATAAAATCATGTCACAATAATTGAAAGTTTCTTAAGGTCTGACTACAACAACAAAACATCATTTCTCATTTCGTTCTAATGTAGATTTAAATGTCGTGTATTGATTATCAACTCAGTTAAAGTAACTTATTGGTAAATTGGCTAATCTAAAAGAAATCAAATTTATAATTGTGTAATATTTTTAAAAGCCAGAGCATTTTGTAACCCTTTGCGTGATCTCCGCCCCTGGCCCGAGTCTCTTCATATTTCTACTCTATCGTTTAAAATTATTTTGTCTGCTGTTTACCATAAATACATACCCTAATTATGCCATCACGGCTTTAAAAAGTAAGTATATTTTAAAGTTCGTAGTTGTTGGGATTGAATGTTTATTTATATCAGCTCAATATGTCTCATAGTTATGGTGTTATCATGTCTTCACGCCTTCCCAAGTCGTCAGCGAAACATTTGCTGTAACACAGCTTCGACGGTGTATTCCGATAATATCTTTGAAAATTTTGTTGTATTATTTTATTAATCAGGTTTATATTCACATCTGCGATCAACATATCAAAGTGATTATGTTTTAAATTTCAGCATTGTCCTAAATGGCTTGATGCGCACTATTTGGAGAGGTCTCTAAGTAAGGGGGCCATAATGAGGCCGAAGGCGGCCCATTCCTTGAGGGGGCCCGTCTCAACTTTATGCGACGTCATTAGGTTCGGTTACTTCCAACAGATCCGGCTCCTCGTCTCGACAGGCATCGACTTGGAATCTCGTGACGAAAACAGACGGACTCCCATAATCCTGTGCGCATTCATGCAGCCCGAGGCCTGGGGCGTGAGCACGGCCTTGACCCTCATCGAACACGGGTCGGACGTAGGCAAGACCGACTGCTGGGGGAGGAACGCCCTACACTACGCGTGTCTGTTTGAACGCATGGCCCTCGTCAGGGTCCTCCTCGGGGCTATCGATTTCGACCTCAACGAGACGGACAAATGGGGCAACACCGCCCTTCATTACGCGGCCATGTCCGGCAATTTGACGGTCACGAAGAGTATCGCCCAGACGTTCAAGAGATACCGCCTCAGCCCGAACTCACGCAACAATCAAGGCAAGACGGCGTTCGATGAGGCCGTCCAGGCCGGAAATGACGCCTGCGCGCGCATTATTCAGCAGGAACAAACGGGCAGACGACCCGGAAGTGAGGTTATGAAGGATGTTCGATTTGCTGATTCTGCGGTTAACTCCGAGAGATCTGAGGCCTTCGATTCTTGGAATGTCCCGGCCATCAAACAGGGGAGGTTACCGAGACCCAAATCTGCTGTGTTTATTACCGGACGAGAATCAGTTTCCTCCTTCGACTCAATAGATGGCGTGAGACTGACATCAGACCGAAAGGCAAGTCTTTTCCACAGGTAATTAATCTTGACATTTAAATAAAAACACACCAACGCATTTCCTCTGTGGGTCGAGACCTTTTTGGGGTCGCGACGGGTTTTATTGGTGTCACCAACTGTCGACTAAAAATGTTCATTGTAATGCAAATTTGCTACATTTTTAAAAAATCTTTTATTGAAAATGATTTATTTTCATTTAATGGGGGTCGCAAGTACCATGGCTTTTATAAAAGGAGTCGCCACCCCAAAAAGTTTGGGAACCACTGCTCTAGATTATATGAAATACGTAAGTAATTGTATAGATTTTTAACCACATTATCATAGATAGTAAGAAGTGTTTCACCCATCTACACGAATACGGTAGATGGAGGGGCGGATGGATGGATGGATGGTGGATGGATGGATGATGGATGGATGATGAATGGATGGATGGATGGATGGATGGATGGATGGATGGATGGATGGATGGATGGATGGATGTAAGTGTGGGTGTATGGATGGGTGGATGAATGGATGGATTAATGGATGGGTGGGTGGTCATTTTTATTTTTTTTAATTTTTAACAACCAATTAACTTCCATTATTATAAACGCCATGAATGACTGTTTTTTTTTCTTTAATTTAAATTCTTTTTTTCTTTTTTTTTAAGTAAGGGTAAGAATCCTTTATATACCTATGGATACAAGAACGACAACGAAGTTATTCTATGTGCCAATGAAAAAGATTTCCGTAACAAACCTGACTACGTCCTTAAGCTAGTGCACTTGACCTCTGATCCTGATCGTGGTGACCCCGTGTGCTCAACCAATCACAACCTTGGTTGGACTGATCAATCCCAACGGACCGGAAGTCTAGAAGATTGGAGATGTCAGCTTAAAGTTTTATTTGAGGTAAAGTTCACGGACATGAACATAAGATTTTTCTATATGGGAACTATTGAGTTTGTTTGGTTATCATAGAGGATTTTCATTATCTCAGAAAAGACGTAGAAAAATATTTTTTTTGGCTGGCAAACATCCAACATTATAACATTGCATTAGAAATTAAATACATTCTGCATTACCATGGCGGTGAAACTTTTTAGCCTCAATAATTTGTTCCTTCAACTAAATATAGTTTTGTAACTTAGTTGAGTTAGCAATACAGAGGGGAAACTAATAGTAATATGGATGGCACTTTATTCAGCAATTAACTAGGCGTTAAAGTTTGAAAAGTGACGAGAAACAATTTGAGAGTTAATTTCAAAAATAAAGTCAAGATTTTTTTTTAACTGTGAGAAATTTACAAAAAATAACAACTTCGTCCACACAGGTGTACGGACATCAGTGCACGCCATCCTGGAGGTCGACCAAAGTTCCAGAAATACCTGCAGAAACGCCAGAATCCGCGACCCCAGCGATTTCAGAGGAAGTGGAGGGGGAGGAGAAGTTGCGTGGCAGACGACAGAGCGTTGTATCGCGTAACTCCATTAGCAACGGTCAGTACCAATTCCACTAGTAGCGGTCAGTATTCACTAACATCAGAGAGTTTGTTTCCATATTCCGTTTGGATCAACAGTCATTGCCATTCTTCATCATAGAGCCCAGAGAGTGGCCACTGGAGTTAGGTCAAAGGTCAGGTGGTATTTATTTTTGGTGGTTACTTGAACTAGTCATTCTAATCTAAATCTTTACCCCAATGAGGGTTAGACTTTGATCAGTGCGACAGTTATTTTACAGATGTAAAGGAGTTAGTTATACATGTGACAAATACACTCACCAACAATCAAATTTTTAAAAATTTATTTTCAAATTTAATCATTACATATTTATCGGCTATATTCTTTTTTTATGACTCAATGCATCATAGTACAGCATCATAGTACAGCATCATAGTACAGCATCATAGTACAGCATCATAGTACAGCATCATAGTACAGCATCATAGTACAGCATCATAGTACAGCATCAAAGTACAGCATCATAGTACAGCATCATAGTACAGCATCATAGTACAGCATCATAGTACAGCATCATAGTACAGCATCATAGTACAGCATCATAGTACAGCATCATAGTACAGCTTGTTTCTAAAATGAATGAATAGAAATGATAGTAACGGATAAGAGAGGGTTCATATAAAACAAATGTATTATGTATGACAACACAGGTTTAATATTAATAATATATGGAAATAATAATATAGCAGATGTTGTATTATTCATATAGATGAAAATGATGATGTTGGGTTATTATGGACGGAAATATATTGACTATATACTTTTCGTTAAAAAGTAAATTTAAAAAAAAACTTTTAAAAAAAAGAATCCTCACCCCCTAATAGCATTGAGCTTTCATATCTATAGATTCCAAGCGGCGACAGTCTGCTGCGAGACTTCGTAAGATGGCGGCAAACTTTGGTTCACAGACGACAAGATAAGCAATAGCAGGGAGTTCATCTTATGATATAGCAATATCATAGCAATGCTAGAAAACTGCTAAGTATGAATAGTGCGCACTAACTGCAAAAGAAACTACAACAGAAAAGAAGCAATTCAGGCAATGCAATTTTATGGGTGGAAATGCAAGAAAACGTTTACATTTTTCAAAATTGTTTGCGGAGGTTTCGATCCCAGATGTCTGGAGCTGGTCAGTTTCTTCTTGGTGTTGACCAGTATAACCAGTGCCAGATACGTTGTTTTGTGTCTTTAAGTAAATTAATTTAATGACCTTCTCATCGACACACTTTTGGATCACCTATTTGATATTGCCACAACCAATTTTCATAAGATTCTACAGAAGGGGTTTTAAAGTGAAGCGATCTTGCATGTCCTATGTTTTTATTGAATATTAATTAGCGCTTATTAATCGAAATCGGCCTTACCGTAGTTATTCTTATAAAATTGTATGCAATTTTTAACCCTTTAACACTTCCTCTGGCTTTGTATCTAATCTCTCTCTGTAGGACAGGCTCAGACAATTCAGCTTAAAGTGAGCACTGGATTTATGCGTCTGGTGAGCACGAGTTGCAGAACTTGTTGTTGTTGTTGTTTTGTGTGTGTGTGTGCAAAGTCCTAGCTTTTTACAATTTAAAAAAAAAGAGTTTGCAAGTTCAAAAGTACAGTGATTGACTACAAGTTCTAGATTGTATCTTGAGATTCCTTCCCAGTAACTAGTCATGCCTTAGGTCTCCTAAAATCTGTGAACCTTTTTTTTCATTCAGTTATCTCAACACGCATGCCTTATTTTTACAGATAAGTAAAAGGGAAACAACTAAAATAACTCTGATAAAAAGGGAGTTACTTTTCTTTTAATTAAATAGTGACTTTTTTCGTGTGCGGTTAGCGAGTGATGGATGAAACACTAGACTGAATTCATTGAATGCTATGGTTGAAAATGTTTGCTCACACAAATGACATATAAACGTGTACAAATCAATACTGTAAGTATATATTTATAAGGATAGCATCAATTTCTGAAAGTCAACAAATAACAAGGCGATAACTTCATGTCACCTTTTGGCGTTAACGTGCGAATGAAAATATCGATAAATTATTCACAGAATTTTAAAATTTCAATATTCCATTATTAGTACATATGATTAATTTTAACAAATAAACTGCACATATTTAATATTTATACATATACACATTTAGATCAAATTTTCTTATTTTTAAAACAGGTTTAAACATATGAAATGTAATAAAGTATATTTTAAAATATATAACTCATGTTGTTTATTTATTAATATTTTTTAAAAAAATATTTGTTTTCTCATGTGATGAATAATTTAATAAAATAATTTGATCAACTCATCAAAACATCATGGTAACAAAGAGGTGTTCGGTTCTAAACGTGGAAACGAGTCCCAAAGGGACATAATGTTACAATGGTGATGGGATCTCAAAGGTAAAGGGTTACAATCAGAGCCGTCTTTACACCAGTTTGGGCCCCCGGGCAAAGAAATAGTGTTGGGCCCCTCCCCCGCAGGAATAAAAAATAAAAATACATAATATATATAAATAAACATATTCCCATGGGGCCCCTATGCTCGTGGGCCCCCGGGCAAATGCCCAATGGGCCTATGCGTTAAGACGGCCCTGGTTACAATTGAGCAACTAGATCTCTTTTATATGAAAAATGCTGGTTTAATATATAAATCATATAGAACAAAAGGTTGCAACCGTAACAGTTGCAATATTTGTCCATATATGATCGAAATAGACAGCGTGTCTTTCCCTCTGGAAAAATTTAAAATAAAACATCGTTTTACTTGCTCAAGTAGCAACGTGATTTATGCAATTCTTTGCAAGAGGTGCGATAAAATCTACGTGGGTGAGACAGATCGTCGCCTGGAGGATCGGTTTAAAGAACACCCGTACTTTATAATTAAACATACCCTGTGTAGAATATTTTTTACAGTTGTGGTTTTGACTGTAACATTTGATACTTTGTTCTTCTTGTTTTTTCCTGTATTTTAAAAAGTTATTGTGCCCAACTTTATTTTTTACTTTTCTGTGTTTTTTAAAATCTTTACTTATTTATTATTTTGCTCATTAATTAGCACTGATTAAGGCATGTGCCGAAACCCCTACTTGTTTATTAGTCTATTAAAATAGCTTAAATTTAATGTTTTGATCACACATGTGTTTTGTTTTTGTTGTTGTTTTTGTTTTTTTGTGTTTTTTTGGCATCTTTGGGTGATAGCAACCAGGCGTATGACACATGTCTGTGGCAGGTCTTGACTCATTATTCAAATATATTTTAGAATGATTAAAGAATGTGAATGGTTCTTGATATCATTCCAAATGATAATAATAAATAATTTTCATAATTAAGTGAGCATCAGCATGTTTCCGCATTTCACTAGAAATATTTCTTTGCTCAAGAATTATCTGATCTATTACATACGCTCCTTCTATACAGAAGATCAGACGCTCCTTCTATACAGAAGATCAGACGCTCCTTCTATACAGAAGATCAGACGCTCCTTCTATACAGAAGATCAGACGCTCCTTCTATACAGAAGATCAGACGCTCCTTCTATACAGAAGATCAGACGCGCCTTCTATACAGAAGATCAGACGCTCCTTCTATACAGAAGATCAGACGCTCCTTCTATACAGAAGATCAGACGCTCCTTCTATACAGAAGATTATTGCGCCCTCTTTTTGTCAAGTCTTGCATTTTTATTAGAGTTTTGAATGTTGATAGTGTGTTGGTTTTCCTGGTTTGATCAGACACGCCATTCCACGTCTGAATTCCAGACCGGAAGAACGGGAATTTTAATGTACTTGTTATTGCATAAAGAATAAGATAAGAGTTTTGTCCCTATTTCTATGTGAGGGTTGTGTTATTAGTAGTAATTAATTAATTCCAAGTTCTCCAATACATTGTCCATTGAAGAGGAAATAAACAGTAGAATTGGCAAGGCAGCTGCCACAATGGCTAAATTAAGCAAACGGGTCTGGCAAAACACCCAGTTAGCAGAGAAAACTGTGTGTCTATCGAGCCTGCGTCATTAGTACACTGCTATACGGGAGTGAGACATGGACCACTTACACATCCCAAGAGTGCAAGCTTAATAGCTTCCACTCAAGATGCCTGCGTCGCATCCTTGGCATTAAATGGCAGGACAAGGTGCCTAATACTGAGTTCCTAATGCGTGCCAATACCCAAAGCATGTTCTCAATCCTTAGTGAAAGACGCCTGAGATGGCTAGGACATGTTAAAAGGATGAGCCCTGGCCGAATCCCCAAGGACCTGCTATATGTAGAACTGGCATTGGGAAAGAGGAAGACAGGTCGCCCATGTCTGCGATTTAAAGATGTCTGCCAAATGGACATGAAAGCAGCCAGAATACGCACAAACGACTGGGAGTGTAAGGCAGAAGACCAATCTACTGGCGCACAGTTGTCAAAGAGGGCGTATAGTAGCCGAGGAGCGAAGGATGGAGGAGGCTACTGAAAGAAGAGCTAGGAGAAAGGCCAAAACAATTGGAAGAACAGAACTCGTATGTAAAAGCTGTGGTAAAGACTGTCACTCAAGGATAGGACTGCACAGCCACTCGAGGAAATGCAACCCAACTCAACAGTGATGCACCATCGTCTCGCGAGTTGCGAGACAGAAGGATGCCAATTATAATGGACTTAATTGATTAAATTATTCAATTAATAGTGTAAAGAACATTAATTGACGTTCGTATGCGATCAATTCAAATTCATTGATTAAATTTGAAGCCCACCTTCATTTATGTGCTATTTTTCTTGGCGTACAACTTTTTAAGAAATTCTAATGATACTTTTCACTTTTTTATGCTTAAACCTATTTCAAAAATAATATTTAATTTGTAATTATTTTGCACACCTCCTGATGCACACCTTGTATTAAAATATAAGCTCAATCAATGACATTATATTGTTTATAATCTTTAATTTATAATTATTTGCATACCTCCTGATGCACACCTTGTATTATAAGCTCAAACAATGACGTCATAGCGTTACGGAATGAGCTAGTGAGCCAGTGAGTGACTTGGACTATTATATTGCTTATAATTTTCGTAGTATCGAATGCAGCATTTTTTTAATGCAGAAAATATTTCGTTGAAGGTGATGCTAAAATTCTAGGATTGCCACGTAGCTACGCCCTTTGAGACATTGTTCGGAATGACTTCGTATGAGTTTTCTCTCACGCTTCCAATGACATGAGCATTGCGATATGTTGATTATAATAATTATTGTTTTCTTTGTTTACAATTGGGGTATGATAGGACTACCCACGCTTCTGATATTAAGCATTCAAACTATAATTTTTTTATTTTTTTTTAAATATCTCTCTGCTGCAAAAGGACCCTCCTTGCGTCACACATACTGCGCAAGGAAAGGACCCCAAGGACCGTAATCCTCTATTATCAGGTTTATTACCTCGAGTTAACGCCGCTTAAACCCAATATTGACAAGTCGATCACCTCCTGCCTGAGCGACAGTACAGCTGAGACGTTTGTGATATAAACGTGTGCGCATAAACGCTGAGTTCGACTGGTGGGATACTAGTAGGATACATACAGGTTGTGGCTGACTCGTTGAAACATTGATTGATCAAACCAATGGACTCCCCCAAGGCTGGCCATTGAACGGACTCCCGTGGAAGGTGGGTTTTAAAAAAAAATTGTCATTGACAAAACTCTTGGGGGTCCTCCGTGGCTGTGCAGGACTTAGAACATTGTGTAGGACTTTGGGCACCTGTAGGACTGAACTTGAGTGTAGGATTTCAGATGTATAACGTTCTTTGGAAACTTTAATGTATGTAAGACTTTAAAATTGTGTTAGGGATTTTAAATATCGGAGGGATTTTACAACATTTATTTAGGACTTTAACTATTGTGTAGGTCTTAACATCTGTGTAAGATTTAACTATTGTGTAGGTCTTAACATCTGTGTAAGATTGTAGATATCTATACGGCTTGACATTTAAATATAATTGGAGATATACGTGAGCCTTTAAATGTAGGTCTTACAGATATGATGGGCTTTTTACGTTGTTACACTTTATCTTTCTAGGACATAATATTGTATTATTGAATAGGTTTGTTTAACGTATATGACGTAATATTATATTCGAAATTCGAGTGTTTTGTATTTTACTTGTTTGTCGTTTTGTGTAATTGACCAAGAGTTTAACAATTGCTTACTAAAACGGCCTAATAGACAAGTATTTTGTCTTTAGACATTATTCTTAAACCAACGCTGAATGCATGTCTACTATTTTAAAAAATTCGAAATGTCAAATGTCATCTACATTAAAATCAATAGACAATAAGTAATCGTGTATAAAATGTTAGAATATGTTGGATTGTATATTATGATTTTTTAATCCATTATGGCAAGGGTAGGCAAACTACGACTCGCGGGCCGCATGCGGCCCGCTGAGGAGTTCTTTGCTGCCCGCGGAAACCTACGGTAATATTTTAAAAAATCAATAAATTTATGTTAAAGGTGAATGTTTTTACTTGAATCGAGGCTTCTCTTCAGTTAGGTGCGGCCCCTTCATGCTTCATTTCTTACTCATGCGTCCCTCGCCCTTAAAGGTTTGCCCAACCCTTCATTACGGTATGTCCGATGGTGGGGAAATTGAACGGTTCCAAGCAGTGAACAACAGATTTCAAGTAGCCAAGAAAATAGGATCCATTTAAATACCATTGTAGAATCCCAGTTTGATAAATTCCTGATTACTCATGCACGTAATGAGCCAGAGCTTCTCAAAATCGGGTGCTCATAACCCAACGTCAGTGGGTTATCATAAAAGAGGTAACGGCAGCTTTTAAATCATGATGTTCAATATAACTCAATTTTCATAATTGTTTATCAACTTTTCCTATAACTATAGACTAAGGGGCATCACTAAGTAACACGTATATTTTCTCTAACTCACGCTGAAGTTTATTTTTTCCTTTAAAGCGCATTATTCTCACATTTATGTTTTATTAGTTTCTTAGAAACTGAGAGATTTATGGGTAGTGAACAAATTCGAAGAGATGCGAGACTATGCCATTAATTCAAAGGGGTGCTAGACTAGTCGAAAAATTCGAAGGGGTGTGCAGTACGGGAAAAAAAGACATGGGGAAGCACTGCTTAAACCCATATAGACACCAGCCCATCTCTAACGAGGGGTCGGCGAGTCCCTGTGTGCTTTAAACCTCGTGGGATTGTGACCTGTCACCGTTGGGCGTTCACAAACACAAGGCGGGACATCCGCCTCAAGAGCAGGGGAAATCTGGGGATTGGGCGACGGGAAAAAAACAAAAAGGACAAGAGGAAACATTTAGCAAGTGTTCACGAAATTCTGGTGAGCAGTGGAAACAATGGCGTTGTATTTTGTTCAGTTCATCGGTTCTAGGGATTTCTAGTCAAATCTGGCCAAGTTGTCGGTTATATATAGAGAATAAGTGTCATTACTGTTTATTTTGTGGACTCAACTTGGTGGATATTCCACGGCAAACAGTGTAATGAATGTTATTGGTTGTTTTGAATTATTCTCTTGTTATTTATATGCTAATATCTTTCAACTTACTTTCATATTGTCTGTCTCACCTTAACTCCATTCATTTTAGGTGAATCTTTTGTACTATAATTAGCCATCATTATCGTGCGTTAATCTCATCTATTTTACTCTACAACAACGTATTGTAATGTAATTTCTCATCAATTATTTTTACGATTCTTTCTTAAATGTATATATTATATCTTAATTTAATTTATGGTATCTTTAATTGATCTATAGTTTTTTAAAATTATTTTATGACGTCTGTAATCAATCTATGGCATTCTATTGCATGTAAAGTTAATTTATGGTATATTTTATTATAGTATATGTATAGTTAATTTATGATATGTCAAATCATTATATAGCATAAAACTTTAATTTTATGTTATCTTTAACTAATCTCAAGTTTTGGATTATCCCGTCTTCGTGCATCCCACTACTGCAAGAGAAATTAGTTGAAAATTAAATGTATCGACATCACTGTCTAACTCTAACTTTAACCCTGAGCAATACGTCATCAGTAGCTAACGGCTGGGACTGCCAGGTCATGCTGACCAGCAATTGACGTACGTGGCTAGTGGTTTAAGTTAAACTGGCTTTATGACAAAGTTGGATCATTTGTTGTTTTGGTTTCGACTTAAGATTTGGTGTTTGGGTCGAGGGTTGAAGTTCGTTTCGTGAGATGTTTCTAATAGAAGATGTGATCTGCCATATTGATGTTAAATCTGGTGATAACGTATCTGGTTATCGTGATGCAGGGAGTTTTCTTTTAATGACAGTGTTAACTACGAGCTACACACCTTCTTACTGGAAAGTATATTTGTAATAATATTGTGAGCTACACACCATCATATTATAACATGTAACGTCTTAACGATTAAACGGCGCCTGGCGTTACAACAATCAACTTACAGCTTTGTTGTTATAGGTAAAAACGTTGACCGACGTACCAATCGATAGCTCGACTCACAGGATTGTGAAATATGTCAACTATTAATGTTGTCACTCTCCTCTCTCTCTCTCTCTCTCCCTCTCTCTCTCTCCCTCTCTCTCTCCCTCTCTCTATCTATATCTCTCTCCCTCTCTCTCTATCCCTCTCTTTCTACCTCTCTCCCTCTTTCTCTCTCTCGCTCTCTCTCTCTACCTCTCTCTCTCTACCTCTCTCTCTCTCGATCCCTCTCTCTCTATCCCTCTCTCTCTCTCTACCCCTCTCTCTCTCTCTACCTCTCTCACTCTCTCTCTACCTCTCTCACTCTCTCTCTCTATCCCCATCTCTCTCTCTATCCCACTCTACCTCTCTCTCTCTACCTCTCTCACTCTCTCTCCCTCTCTCACTCTCTCTATCTCTCTACCCCTCTCTCTCTACCTCTCTTTCTACCTCTCTCACTCTCTCTATCTCTCTCTCTCTCTACCTCTATCACTCTCTCTCTACCTCCCTCTCTCTCTACCTCTCTCTCTCTACCTATCTCTCTCTACCCCGCTCTCTACATCTCTCTCTACCTCTCTCTCTCTACCTATCTCTCTCTACCTATCTCTCTCTACCCCGCTCTCTACATCTCTCTCTACCTCTCTCTCTACATCTCTCTCTACCTGTCTCTCTCTACCCCTCTCACTGTCTCTCTTTCTACCTCTCTCACTCTATCTCTATCACTCTCTTTCTCTATCCCTCTCTCTCTACCTCTCTCTCTCTACCTCTCTCTACCTCTCTCACTCTCTACCTCTCTCACTCCCTCTCTCACTATCCCTCTCTCTCTATCCCTTTCTCTCTCTCTATCCCTCTTTCTCTCTACCTCTCTCTCTACCTCTCTCTCTACCTCTCTCTCTACCTCTCTCTCTACCTCTCTCTCTACCTCTCTCTCTTTCTACCTCTCTCTCTTTCTACCTCTCTCTATTTCTACCTCTCTCTCTCTACATCTCTCTACCTCTCTCTCTCTCTACCTCTCTCTCTCTACCTCTCTCTCTCGCTACCGCTCTCTACCTCTATCTACCTCTCTCTCTACCTCTCTCTCTCTCTCTACCTATATCTCTCTATACCTCGCTCACTCTCTACCTCTCTCACTCTCTCTCTACCTCTCTCTCTACCTCTCTCTCTACCTCTCTCTCTACCTCTCTCTCTACCTCTCTCTCTACCTCTCTCTCTACCTCTCTCTCTCTACCCCTCTCTCTCTACCCCTCTCTCTCTCTACCTCTCTCACTATCTCTATACCTCTCTCTCTCTATACCTCTCTCTCTCTTTCTACCTCTCTCACTCTCTCTGCCTCTCTCTCTACCTCTCTCACTCTCTACCTCTCTCACTCTCTCTCTCTCTACCTCTCTCACTCTCTCTGTACCCCTCTCTCTCTCACTCTCTCTATACCTCTCTCTCTCTACCTCTCTCTCTCTCTCTACCTCTCTCTCACTCTCTCGCTCTCCACCTCTCTCACTCTCTCTCTCTCTCTACCTCTCTCACTCTTTCTCTCTATCTCCCTCTCTCTCTCTCTCTCTCTCTCTCTCTCTCTCTCTCTCTCTCTCTCTCTCTCTCTCTCTCAGAGGTAATTGAGACGGATATATATGCAACAGATTTATTGTTGTGTTAACGTAAATGTAATTTTACCTGAAACTTGATGTTACAATTTTTCTTTCCTATTCACAAGTTGATATCTTATTCCAGCTGTTAACTGAACCAGCTCAAAACGTGCTCAAAATCAAGATCAGGTGGGTCATTGCATTGATGTTGTGATGGTCATATCTCACAGTCTTTTGACATAAAGACAACACAAGGATGTTTTCAAAAGAGAGGTCAAGGCCAGCTCTCGCGCTCGTGATGTTTTCAAACACCCAAACTTAAGAGCCTCGCCATGCCCTCGGACACTGTCCGCCACGAGTCCAGCAGCCACAGCGTCTCGACGATGTTTCCATCCACCGCTCGGCCGGACAAGGTAGAAGTCGTTACGTCGCCGCCGCTGAATCCCAAACTTTACAAATCTTCCAGGAATCCGCCCTCGACTCTGGCGGTTCCCCCACAATGCTTCCCTTCTGCTCGGATTCCAAGCGTTCAACTGGAGTCGCGCGACGCTCCAATTTTTTACTGCAATGGCTTAGAACAAAGACTCAGTGACTCCAGCTGTGACTCGGAGTCCGGAAGGTCGGAATATTTGTTTCCACACCCTTCGGTGTCGTTGCCGTGTAGATACAGGGCAAGTCTGGCCGGGTCATGTGACAGTCTGACGTCACCGAACAGGAATTTGACGTCACCGGCCTGTGACGAGGAAACAGGTCAAGATGACATGACCTCCAGAGAAGAAGATCTGAGTACGGCACTTAGATGGATTCGACAAGAAATTGTGAGTTGTTTGGTTTATATATTAAATAACATAATTTGCAATCTGTCACGCAAGTAGTTTCTGTCCCTGATGCTACTAATTTCAGAAAGCAGCGCACCACATTACTGCACCGATGCATCAAAAGGTGTGCAAATTAAAGATGCGCTGTTAAAAAAAATTTAAAAAAATAATAATATGACGTCATTGTTTTAGCTCATATTTTAATTTTGGAAAAGGGATCAATGTAAAAAGAGGATTTGATGATGGTTAATTATAAAATCAAAAAAACAAAAGGGGCGCCTAAGGCGCCCTACAACCCCTATTAAAAATACTTTGTGTGCATTTCAGAAAGTTTAATATTTCGTATTTATCAAACAAGGACAAGTTAGTTGGGCTTTTGAAAAAGGTGGGCGCCGTAAGCGCCATAAAAAAATGGCATTTTTTCAAAATAAATAGATTTCAGCTGAAAACTTCCGTCATTGTTGACGGGTGATACCCTAGTAAATATATATTTAGTTTACCATTTGAGAGAATTTGATAAATAGATAGATTGCAAACTTAAAACTCATAACAATAAAATAACGCATAAGACACAAATATTACGGTAAACAGGATAAACATTGACCTCTTTGTACTTACACTAAAAGAACGTCAGCCGTCGTAGATCGTAAGCCCCATAAAACGTCGACCCAATATAAAGTAGATACCATTATAACGTAGATGTCATAGGCCATAGAGCGCAGTTCCCACACAAAGTACAACCCATAAAAAGAACACCTATAGAACGAGGAAGCCATTGTACAGAACCATCCACCCTTTAGATGAATAGAATCTTGTAACCCATGTCCCCATAGATTGGAAGGAAATAATAATAAAGGGGTGAGACTGCAATCAGACAAGCTATAAAGAAATCTGTTGTACAAGTTGTCGCTTACGTCAGCAAACAGTAAAACAAACCAACAGAACAAAGTAAAAACGTTCGTGCAATTTAACAAGGAAACCGGGCGGAAAGTCTGAATTGTTGGGGCCCTGGAAAAGCCACGCCATGAAAAAACTTTTGAATTAACTCGTTTTTTTAAATTTAAATAAATTTATTTTGCGTGTGGGCGCTTTTTCATTGATCTTCCGACAGTTAAGACTTTAAATTTTTTTAAAAATTTAAAAAAAAACGTGTTACAGACTGTACCAGCAATCCAAATTCGTATGTAGAAATAATTTTTAAAAATAAAGTTAATAAATTTTGAAGTTAATAATCAAGTAGCTAGTTAAATGTATCTACATGACCAATTGGCATATGCGGACATTTGTCAACTCTCGCACTCTACACCCGTTGACGCAACATGTCATGTTATTTTAATGGTGTTTCGATTTATTTTTTAATATTTAACATATACGATTGTCAAAGGTGAACTATAAAATACATCTTTCTCGTGTTTAAAGTGCTTTTTGACATGAACCCTTCAATTATTAAAGGAAAAAACATTTTGCGGTCGTGACAAATGTTTCTGAAGACTTTCTTAACACTCCGTCACTTTGTACAACGCTAGAGCTGCATGAATTTCTCCAGCCGTGGAGACACAAACAGATAAACAGACACATTTATAGCCAAAGACATGTCTACGGAGATGCAGACAGACATTGATGATCATCCTTTGTTAATCATCCACCTATGCACCTAAATTTGTTTTTTTCAAGCATCATACAAATAGGAAGAAAAACATTTTTTTTGTGGTTTTATTTAGAGCAGTGCTTCTCAAAGTGGTGGTTCGCGCATCGGTGCCGGTCCGTGGGCCATCCGATGCCAGTCCGCAGAAGTTACCAAGAAAGGACATTTCACTACCACGTTGGTACAGGGAAAATAGTTCACCGGTCCCTGGTGCAATGGAAAAAATTCCTGCCGGTCCGCAATACTAAAACGTTTGAGAAGCACTGATTTAGAGCATGCCAAATTTTGCAAAGTATTTGTCAACTTTACATACATTAACACAAGCATAACTATTACTGGGAATGATATTTGTGTTATTTCTAATTTTTGCATATGGTCTGGATAAACAGCATTAAATTAACAAAATATCTTACTGACACCCAGGAGCGGCCTTTGGGGGTTGGCAGCTGGGGCAATCGACCCAGGCCCCGCGCTTAGGGGGGCCCCGCGTTTCAGACTTGAGACTATATTTTAGTAACAAAAGAGCAGGCAGATATTGCACTACTGAGTTTGCGCAAGAATTGATCTAATCTAGGGGGGCCCCGCGGGGTCATTGTTGCACCAGGCCTCGCGCGTACCTAACGCAGCCTCTGCTGACACCCCCCCCCGACACACTCAAGCACAATGCTGTTTTATTTACATTAACGTGTTATGTTTTGTCTATAATTTTAATCTTTTCACTTGAATCTACGCTTCTCATACCAGACTCAGGGACCCCATTGTTTACACAAAACTTTTTTTCAAGTGTCACACTCGTGTTGTTGTCGCATATTCTGGGATTAGAAAGGGTGAATGATTGAACGATCTATCAAAGACTGATCTTACTATATGGGAAGGATTAAACAAACAAACAAAAACCCTTTTCAACCAACTCCCCACGCATGCTTCTCACTCTCCCTATGTGAACAAGGATCTACGCCCAATGACGCAGTGTTCGAAGACGTTGATCAATCACTTGTCATTCCCTGATCACGCCTGACCTGTCACCGGTGTTCTCACGGCCACTGGGCAGGTAGGCGACATGTGACGTAATGGGAGACGCTCGAACCCGTTTTAGCACTCGATTAGTCTCGTGTTCCTCACTGCATCCCTTGTGCCACGCCATGTTCCAACTAAGGGTGTGTCTCACTGTATCTTATGAGTGTCGCCATGTCTCAGCTAGAGTTGTCTCTCACTGTATCTTATGTGTGTCTCGCCATGTCTCAGCTAGAGTTGTGTCTCACTGTATCGTATGTGTGTCTCGCCATGTTCAGCTAGAGTTGTGTCTCACTGTATCTTATTTGTGTCTCGCCATGTCTCAGCTAGAGTTGTGTCTCACTGTATCGTATGTGTGTCTCGCCATGTCTCAGCTAGAGATGTGTCTCACTGTATCCCAGCGGGAGCTAATGATGTCATTCCACCCCGCCCCCACGAATACTGCATAGATTTCTGGGGGACGCGGTGGTCGAGTGGCAGCGCACTGGACTGTCGTACCGATGGTCACGGGTTCGAATCCGTGTGAAGGCAAGGGTTTGTTCCCGGGGCCTAGGGCGTCCCTGAGTCACCCCGCTCCTAATGGGTACCTAACACTACATGTAGTTAGGCGGCTGGGTAATGCGTGGAACCCACAAAGCCGTGGCTTGTGAATGCTGCATCACTTGCCAACAGATCATCTGTCATGGTCTGTGGACGCAACTATCTTCTGCTTAGAAGGAGCGTCTGTATAGATAAGATAAGAAGATAGATTTCCTCCGAGTCTGCACGTGCTAAATAACTAGAAAATACGTAATTTTACACGTTGGTTTCACCCCTTTGATGGCGTCACACGGTGCAGTCTGCACCCTCCACACCCTCCTAGTGACTCCTCAGGGTTTTAGTAGCCAATACATGTAATGAGTTATCAAAATTAAGACTGATACTTCTGACATTGTTAAGCATCGCATTGTAGACAATTTTATTGCTAACTTAAATTATAAGTAATAAATATAATAAAGTTCTTTATGAAATTTTCCTTTCTTTACAAAAATTTGACTAACCAGGTTTTTTTTAACATTTGTTAAGAAAGATTTAATTATCCTACATAAACTGATTATTTTTAATTTAACAACTTTTTAATTGACAGCTTTAACTTGAAAATAAGAAAAGACAGTACGGTAATAACTATTAGAAACCTATTCTCAAAATTCGTTCTCATCTATTTATAATATAGAGACATGTGGTCTGAGAGACCATCATAAATGATCTCTCCCGATCTGATTTAAGACCATTCTTATGATGGTCTTACTATTGCTGAAATAAACGGCAAGTTTTATCCATTCCTGTTGAAAGTTTTGGATAAGATAAAGCTGATTTTTAAACACCTGGCTGAAATCTGGGATTAATAACGCTTACTTTGAGATTAACCTCAGATAACAGGTGGCTGCCTTGAGCCTGGAAGTAGGCTCACAAGGTTTCAATCCAATAAGATGGAAGGGATTATTATTAAATAGTTATAAAACTCAACACAGTTGTGTAATAGGAATGAAGGTGTAGAATAAAACTCTGGTGTAGTCCAAATAGAATTGACAGATTCTGCAATGAAAATAAAGTCGACGAAAGAATGAGCCATAAAAAAAACATTTCAAATATACTTTTTATGAGCCAAACAAACTTATCCATTTCCATAATATAGGATAGAGAATATATCACAGAAGAGAAAATGTATTGACACATTTTAACTGATCAAGAGCAGAAGCATGGCAGCGGATGGTGCCAACTGAGAGAGTTTGTTTTTTTAAACGTGTATTGAAAATAAAAACTATGACTTTGACTGAAATTCAGCCCATCCGGAAAGAGATTGTGTCTGTGTGTGTGTGAGATAGAGAGATAGATAGAGAGAGAGAGAGAGAGAGAGAGAGAGAGAGAGAGAGCGAAAAAGAGGGACAGACAATTTGCATCCAGGGGTCCAAACCTCTGCAACCCCAACTGTTTCTCAAGACCGCGACGACTCCTAGCCTTAAACTTAAAACAGCATCAACTTTAACAGACGATTCACCTGGGACCTAATTAGCCTCACAGCCAGGCGTCTTGTTGAGTTAGATCAATACCCGACATGCACGGCTTAAACCACTCATTTGTACAAATCAATCATTTTTAACAGGTTCTACATTTTGCTATTTACCTTCATTTCTATTACAAATAACCATTGCTATTACCATAAACCATTACATTCTTCCCAGTATGTTAAATGCCTTGTGTGCCATTTTCACTGTGTGTGTGGGGGGCGGGGAGGTCGGAGTGGGGGTGGGAGTTAAGTTCTCGAGATTTGCTCCCTTATTTAATATTATTAAATCCCTTATATTAAATTCGAAATCTTGTCGTCATCTCTGTCAGTCATTCGCGGGTGGGAAGAAAAACAACTGTAAATAAAACAAACCCGTAAAAACAAAGTTTTTGACTATAAATCCCTTATATATGAGACATAACTAACAGTATTGATTATTTTCAAACATTTACAGACTGAATCTGTCTTAACTCAAATTTGCTTCATAACCCTAGGGGGGAGGGGTGGGTGGGAGGGGGACAGGGGAAAAGTCTGGTCACCGATTCGCTTGACCGAGCTCAGAGTGACACGTAAAATGTAAACAAAAGCGCCCCGTCGCTTCGTTGGGTCGCCTCAATGCGTCAGCTCAAAATTTCACGTGGGAAAAAAACAATAACAAACCGTGAATTTGAATTACATACCTCATATAAGGATAAACTAAAAATGCATTAATTTAATTACGGTACGTTCGATCGATCTGAAACTTTGATACGATGCATTGTTAGGTCAGACGGGTCAGTGTGCCAAATTTCAGCTCGATCGAATCACGGGAAGTGGGTCATTTTCGACTTTTGTTTTTCCGCCCGCCCATGAGATGATGAGATGATGAGACGGCCGCGAAGTTAATATAAGGGATTTAAAAACGACACACTTCCCGTGATGCTATCGAGCTGAAATTTTGCACATAGACTCGTGTTACCTAACAATGCCTGGTTTCAAAATTTCAGATCGATCAAACGTACGTAATTAAATTAATGCATTTTTAGTTTATCTCTATATAACATATGTAATTCAATTTCACGTTTTTTTCCCCCACGTGCCAGCTGAGTTCAAGCGTTCACGCCACCCATCGATGTTCCCACCCCCTTTCCCCACTTTCCCCCTGTTTTAAAGCCAGTGCAGATAATTCGGTTTCAGTCTGTAAATGTTCGTCGCGTTTGAACATAATCAATACTTTTAGTTATGTCTCATATATAAGGGATTTATAGTCAAAAACTTTGTTTTTACGGGGTTGTTTTTATTTTAAACATTAAAAACAGCACGGGAAAAAATTCAAGTGGGGATGTGGAATGTCATCTAAGTGTATTTTCAACGTCTTTATGTCAAAGAAGAATGTTATAATTAAAAATATTTCTTTTAATTTCTATTCGTGGAACTAATAGTAACCGTTTAATAACAATGTTTAATTATTTATCTACTAGTGGTAGTTAGTTATTCCTCCGTCCAGCCCTTCGCTCGTGGGGACAAAGCTTCTATCACCGCGCCCTTCCACGAGAAGTCTCCTCATTCAGGTATTGGAGCGCTGGCATAGAATATAAAGAGAGACGAGAAAAGTTCGGAATGCGGTTTAAAATGGTGAGCAGAAATAACCCACCAAACTATTGTGGCAAAATGTAACCTACCAGAATATGGTGGCCACCAAATCAACCCCACTACTTAAATTACTCAACAAACGTGAACTCAGGTGACGTAATTTTAAAAAAATACAAACACCGTCTCTACACATCTAATCGCACCAAATGGTCTTTTGTTTTGAATGATACTACAGTTTACTACACACCAAAACGCGCTTGTTATTTATATTGTCAGTAATGTGGATGAAGGCTGTCATTTTTTCTTCTTGTTGTTTTATATTTTCGTTTCTGTGATGGTTATTTGAATGTACATTCAATGTATGTGTTAACATGAATGTATAATGTGTCTCGGACGCGGCCTTGATAGAGTTCAAGAATTGTCAAGTATATCCGGACCAGAAGACACTCGTTATGCGTCATGCTGCTAACGAAGTTTCAACAAACAGGGGGAGACTATTCAAGCGTTGACAAGGGACGTCAAAAATTTGCAGGTGGCCGACAAAATTTGCCGGTCACTTGAAGGTTGGACGAGAGCTGTTGACTCAATTTGTGTCAATGTTCACGCGGGATTTGTTAGGTGTCTGGCAGAAATCTGTTCGTGAACTACAACTGGCTGTCAGGTCCTGGCCGTTCGTGAAAATGATGTCACTATTGACCTATCACGTGTAAAATGTCTGAGATATATTTCGTCGCTTCGGTTCGAATGTTACAATATAATTCTGTAGCGTATACAGTAACTTACATTTGTACTAGCATGTTATTCAATTGTTATTGTAACATAAGGTCGATAAGAATGTTCCACACATTTATTCTATCAGCCAGCCAGTGTGTCTGTGATTTCTTTGTCAAGCAAATTAAACTCACATATGCCCAGGTAGTCGATTCAGATTCTCACCGCTGATGATAATAGATTATGTAAATGAATTTTTCTTTTTTTTTAAATCTTAAACTTCAACCGTCAAAATTCCGATTGAATTCACAATCGATAACCACAGTACCTAAACATTGGAGAAAAAAAATTAAAGAAATAAAAAAAAACATCAAAAAAAAACCACGGAATATCTCGATAGCCACTAATCCTCTATCGAAGTGGTCGGCAACGATATTATATATTAGAAATAAATGAAAGTAAGTTTACTCCTTAGTACACTACAAAGATTTTTAACATAATTTCCTTTGAACTTTAACATTTCTCTAATGGATCATGCAGAGAAAAAATAGGCAGGATATTTTTTATTTAAAAAATGAGACGTACAAAACATTTTTAACTTTGACAAAATTAAATTGGATTCCCTTTGTATTCATACATAAGTTTAAACCCATCGTGTACAAATGCGATCCGAGGCAGATCCCGAGTCGCGGGTTCGAGCCCAGGTACTGGCAAGGCCCCTGGGGCATTGTGCTGGCCACACATTCCCCTGCTCGTTAGTGGTGGCTAAAAACTTGTGAACGCTACATCACTTGCCCCATAGTCCGTCATGGACTGGAAAGGGGGTCATTGTGTACAACCTTTCTCTGTGTTCAACTCGTGCCTCTCCCCTACAAACATTCAACCCAGCCTTCCCCAGTACAAAGTCATCTATGACCTGACAGCCAAGACATTGACAGTCGAATCTACGTCAAGTGTCTCTTTCCTCCACGGGAGGTTGACAAGAAAGCAAAGAACTGTGCACTGGATCAATCGATTTATTCAGGAATTCCCTTCAAACCAGTGTCAATAAAATCAATACTGTATATAAAAATGTGCAGCTTACCAAATAAAAACACTTTAAAAACTAAAATCAATGTTCTGTCATGAAGTTGTCACTCTCAGCCTCAAGCATTCGCCATGTTGTGTTACACAGGTCTGAGACACTGTCGTGCTACAGCCATAGTTCATAGGAGGTTTTGTGTAGTCAAAGGGGATTGTGCAGTATGAGGTGCTGGTATAAAACGAGGTGTTTGTGCAGTATGAGGTGCTGGTACAGTATGAGGTGCTGGTATAAAACGAGGTGTCTGTGCAGTATGAGGTGCTGGTACAGTATGAGGTGCTGGTATAAAACGAGGTGTTTGTGCAGTATGAGGTGCTAGTGTAAAATGAGGTGTTGATGCAGTATGAGGTGCTGGTGTAGTATGAGGTGCTGGTATAAAACGAGGTGTCTGTGCAGTATGAGGTGCTGGTACAGTATGAGGTGCTGGTATAAAATGAGGTGTTTGTGCAGTATGAGGTGCTAGTGTAAAATGAGGTGTTGATGCAGTATGAGGTGCTGGTGTAGTATGAGGTGCTGGTATAAAACGAAGTGTTTGTGCAGTATGAGGTTTTGGTGTAAAATTAATGCGGTGATTTTGCAGTATGAGTTGCTAAAGTAATATGAGGTGATTTTGCAATATGAGGTGTTTATGGAGTATGAGTTCTAGCGTAAAATGAGGTGATTTCGAAATATAAGGTGCAGGGTAAAATGAGATGATTTTTCTATGAGATGTTTGTGCACTATAAGATGCCAAAGTAAATGAAGTGATTTCTTAGTAGGAGGTGCTAGTGTAAAATAAGGTGATTTTGCCATATGATGTGCATGAGTATCATTTAGCAGTATGGAGTGTTTTTTATAAAATGAGGTGATTTTGAAGTATGAGATTTTTGTTTTGTATGAGATGCCTATGAGGTATGTGTGTTGTATGTAATACGAAATGTTAATTTTTGAAGATAAATCTTTTAATACCCTGGTATCAGTGATATAAAATTTCGTCAAAATCACGTCACAGCATTAAAATCACGTCACAGCATTAAAATCACGCAATCTTCATGTTGATTTACAAAGTCACAAATCCAAAAGACCAGATTGTTTCTGATAAAATTAGAGGCATGCGTTGGCAGTTTGAATTGTGAGAAGCTTTTCTGACATTCATACATCCCCTTGACATCAAACGACTTTCCAACATTTCAGAATAAAAAAATGTAATACTAATATCATATCCAGCGTCTTCCTTCAGGGAGATATCATTAAGCATATTAGAAAATATGAGACTAGTAATTTGTAATTTGTTCTAGTTACAATTTGTACAGCTTGATTAAATAGTTAAAGTAAGATTTCTCCTCATCATGTTCTGCTCCCTCTTTTTATATTCCTGTCCTTATCAGTTTCATTTTTAATGTTTTTTTCTCCAATTTCCTAACTTGATTGTGTAATGGCCTATAACTGTAACGGCCTATAACTGTATTGGCCTGTAACTGTAATGGCCTATAACTGTAATGACCTTTAACTGTAATGGCCTATAACTGTAATGACCTATAACTGTAATGGCCTATAACGTCTCTTGTTTAATGTCCCACAGTTACTGATGAAAGAGCAAGACAAGTCACTCCAGAGACAATTCATTGAACTGAGGACAAGCATCTTACAGCTGAGGTGATGGCAGCTTCTATTTGTCTGCTTTAAATCTCAATGCTTGTTTTGTAACATATCTCCAATGGCTTCGTTTTGTCCTCTGTTGCTCTATAACTGCCATGTTGTTACATATATTCCTATATCAGCCATATTTTCCCCAATGTCTCCCTAAATTTTAACAAAGCCACTTTTTAACTTACACCCATCTGATCATTTAAAGTGTTTTAATGCTCAATCAACACTGATAAGATGGAGGATAAAATAGAGGTCTCACTGCTGTGGTACAGTTTAGGTATACATGTATTTTAATTCAATGATCAATGTTAGCAATGTTTAGGGTTCATGTTTTGCAATATCCCATAGCTTGATTGATGTAATGAAAGAATTTAGCAATATTTTAAAAAAAATTAATTATGTGAAGACATTGAATTACTTTCTCATATAAATAAAATAAATAATTTTTATCGCTTGTTCCTATGTATATGTATCAAACTATTCTGTGCCCTATAGATAACAAATTGACGCCATTTTAGAGTTCAAAAAAGGGGAAGCACACAACGAAAATCATTTCTTTTTATTGAAACTGTGATTACTTCTGTAACAAGGATTTATTTTTATTTGAATATTTATACAAAATTATTTTAACCCCGTTCTTTAAATGATGGCCATTTTAATTGAAATAAGCCAAATCTTAGCAGTGCACATCTGTAGTTCATGGCAGTTTTACCTCTTCCTTAAAAAATATTGCAAGAAATCTGCCACACTAGGAGAGAATGTCTCCTAAACAAAACAACTGAACAGTAAAAAAATCTCAATAAATACATGTAGTAAGATTTTTTGGACAAGACACAAACAAATAAATTATACGTGGGTCCCTTACAGCTGACAATTCGGTCTCATTCTCCTGACAAATTTGACTTTGGGACCAAACATTTCTTTGTTTTTTTCTACATAAAACCTCATTTATACATGACTGAAATTGTGTATTTTTCCAGATGTTTGTATGCTGTACAGGGCTCCTACTCTGACATCAGCAGCCTAGAGGGCAGCACCTACTCCTTGAATGAACCAATCAAGTCACCCAAAATGCAACATTTAGTTTTGGAGGGTGATCGTTTCTTGAACAAACTGTCCATATCTCTGCCTAGTTCGCCCATAGTGGAACGTTTTAAATGGCGGAATGATGACTATATCTAGCCTGACAAAGTGATGCTTTTGTTAAAAACACTCTTCAACAGATTTCAGTATATTTTTAGCTGTTACAGCTTACATAAACGGGGTAATTTTAAAGAACAATTAAAATTAAATGTTCATGACAAAATTTATAAATATTTGCTGCTATTTTATTCTTTACTTATATTTTACGGTGCTCTTCTATAAGATTTAATGCAAATAGAGACATATCTTTTATCAATAAGCGCAACAATCTTCTGTAAGGCAGGAGCATCTGTAATAGATAAGTTCTCATTTGACTACATTTGATCAAGTTCTAGTACTCAACCAGGATCTAAACAGCATTGAGTCCCTTGACTTCACAGCAACTACATTTATTCCTAAGATAATATTATAACTATAACATTTCCCTTTCAATTCTAAGTCATTGTTTCATACCAAGAAGGGCATTCCATACTTCAAGGGAGGTAACACACGCATTCTTGGTACAAGTACTGAAAGTGCAGAGGGTCTTGCATTATAAAATTTCTAGCTAAAAAAAAACCTGAAACAATAAAAGTATTTTCCACTTTTAAATGCTCTGAACCATTTCAACACGTTTTATTACACAATATTTGATTTAAAAAAATAAAAATTGAATAGTTTAGAAAATAAGTTTTAAATGTATTTTTTAAAATACAGTCGAACCCACTTACCTCGAGCTCGGTTAGCTCGACCACCCTATTATGTCGACGTTTTTATTGGAACCGCCAAATTCTCTCTTTGTCTTAGCATTTTTCATCGGCTAATTCGATTTTTTTAAGTCGCCGAAACCTAGTACCTCGAGCACAAAAGATGGCCAAATTTGCAACTTAACTTGGTTAGCTCGATTTTCGTCGGTTGAAAATAAAGGTTTGTATCGAGAATCGACGGTGGTTTTTATATAATTAAATAAAAAAATTAATAAATTATTATTCTTTTAAAAGTTTGTTGTTGTTGCTTTGTTACCAGTAACGGGACTGTGACACTAACACGCGCTTGACGATGAAATGAAATCATTTCTGATTAACACAGTACACACAGCCCACAGCGTGCTGTGATCAACGGTCAAGGCCACAATAGTTTTATTTATATTACAAGTTTGGTTGACTGAGGAAATTCGAGAACGTTCTGATAGTTAAGTAACAGATATTCTGCACGTCAAAAGCATTAAACTTAAAATAACCATATTGATTTGTTTATTTGTATTTTAAATTCGCTGATACGAAGGCAAACGCGACTGTGACACGGCGAAGCGTAAACTTTGACCTTTTAGCGCATGCGCAGACAATTATAAACTGGTAACTTATTTTTCATTAAATAAATGGAATCGAAACATGACAGAGACGTAATCAAAGTCCTTTACTTCGGCATAAATATATATACATCAAAAGCATTAAACTTAAAATAACCATATTGATTTGTTTATTTGTATTTTAAATTCGCTGATGCGACTGTGACACGGCGAAGCGTAAACTTTGACCTTTTAGCGCATGCGCAGACAATTATAAACTGGTACCTTATTTTTCATTAAATAAATGGAATCGAAACATGACAGAGACGTAATCAAAGTCCTTTACTTCGGCATAAATATATATACACCAAAGGCATTAAACTTAAAATAACCATATTGATTTGTTTATTTGTATTTTAAATTCACTGATGCGACTGTGACACGGCGAAGCGTAAACTTTGACCTTTTAGCGCATGCGCAGACAATTATAAACTGGTACCTTATTTTTCATTAAATAAATGGAATCGAAAGAGACGTAATCAAAGTCCTTTACTTCGGCATAAATATATATACATGTGTATATATATGTATATATATATATATAAATTCCCGATTAGTCATAACTTTTCCCGACTTTCAAGGCCGAGAATTTATTTTTAAGAATTCCCGACTTTTTCCTGTTTTCCTGAATGGGAACCATGGTTATGGTTATATTTAAATTTTAAACGGTCCTTAAAAACGAACGGTCATTACAACCTTAGACTTAGGAAAGAGTGAAGAAATATTAGGGTTCCGATACGATTCCGATAAATCATCCCATCACTAATTAACGCTAACTAATTAATCATGTACATAAAGAAATTTCAAGCACATGTTAACATTTTGCCGCCATATTGGTTTTCGTTTTAACTCGATCATCGGTTATGTCGACGCCATTTTTCATACCCCAACGCCGTCGACTTAAGCGGTTTCGACTGTACTTAAATAGAGAGCTTAAAAAATCTTAGGCACACAAAGAGCAAACCCTCAGTGATGTGTTTAAATTTTATTTGTAATCTACTAAACTCTAACTATGAAATAACAGGCTCTGATATCAAAGGGGTACTGTGTACATTGCTGAGTTTACTCAAGGCATCTGCGTATTGAAACTGTTCACTGTTCTCATATTCACTCATGTCCAGCGCCACTATGGCACTCTCTCTGACAACTCTCTCAGTGTCCTTGACATAGTTCTCCAAGATGGCCGTGGCTTCTGGGGTGGCTATGGAGCCCAGGGCCTCAGCACATTCATGTCTGACCATGGGGCTCTCTGACACATCCTCCAGGTTCTCTTTCAGTTGCTGCACACAGGCGTCACTCTGGATCTGTCCCAACACGTAGGCTATCTCATGACGGAATAATGCACCTTTACATTTCAGACCTGGGTGAATATTGAAAACACAAGGGATCAGATGAATTTTCTGATAAAATTGTAAAAGCACAAGTGTAATTTTTTTACATAGATTGTTTTTCATGGAGTGAAATTTTTATGATAGTAGGCTGATTATGTTCCTGAAATTTAGCTCTAATCATCATTATTTATTAATATATGAGCCTATCTATCCGGGTATCCGGAAAAATACCACACACAGCTTTTAAGTAAGATCTAATTAAGGCTTCTGCCTTAAAAAAATATGAACTCAATCAATTTTAAAGAAATACCTATTTTAAACACATTTAAAATTGTTTGTTAATAAATTTCTTCCCCCAACAGGATCTCATACTCTGATATACATGTAATATGATCATGTTTTCAAGTAAAATTTCATTCCCTGTTGTGGTACCAATCTTTGTACCGTTTCTTGAAGGGAGACTATTTCACATGGGGCCTCATTCTCTATTAGATCTTGTTTGAGTTCGATTAAATTTTATTGAGTGATACCTTTAAAGGTCAGATTATGTAAGTATCTACCATATATGGCTAAGATTCAACAACACACAAATTCAGGTTTGCCGTCATTACACACCTTCATAAAAAAAAATTATTAAAATTTTCTAGAGATTTTCAAAATAACATTCAAAATATATTTTATAGTATTCAAGAAAACGAATGAAAAATAAAGAATCATTTAAAGAAAGCATGATGACAATTATATAATTCTCAAATGGTTCAAGGAAAAGAGAAAAAAAGAACATTCTAGAATAATGTAGAAACTTCATACATGATGAAAATGGAACTCCCCATGGTATTTAGAAAATTCAAAGTGAGGTATAGAGATTTTAGAACTAAACCAACATTTTGTAAGGATGTTACTTTAATTTAAACTTTAATTTAAAAACTTGGATTTAAAAATTCATACATTCTAGAGTAACCTTGATACTGAAGAAATTGATACATTATACTAATAAATTGAGTAAATTCTCAACAAGGCATAGGAAAATATAGAATTAATAAACATTTTTTTTTACTTTTTAAAATTTCTAAATCCTGTATTTGCCCATACACTATTTTTTGTAATGTATTAGAAAATTCTAGAATTAATTTTTAAATATTAGGCTGTTTCAACTTGCACAGTTGAAGTTATTGCTTGAACAAGAAAGAATTTTCAGCCTTACCATCCGCCAGGGCTAAAACAGAATCAGTTGTAGCGAGGTTCCTGAGGGTAAACATGGCACGATATCTCTGGAAGAGAGGGAGGGACTCATCCAATAAATTATTCCTTAAATCTTCAACTTTAGCCACCTTTGCTGGGGGTGTGGGGTCAACAGAACAGTAAGGGTTGCCAGACAGGTCTGTTTCATTCTTGGTCTGGTCAGCTAACCACTGAAGGCGTCCTATAGCTAACTGACAAGTTTCTGCAACCTATGATTTATTATTTCAACAATTAAGTTTTGAATATCATAGTGAAAATTTTATATTTTTCAAATAATATTAACTAAAAATAAATTTAAAGCTTTTAACTTTAATTCTTTTTAATTTAAAGATTGTTCTATCTTAAAAATTTATAAATTGCAGATGCTGGAAATTTTTATATTTTGACAAAAAGATCTTTTTGTACCTCCACAATGGGATCATCAATAAAAGTTTTCAGAACCTCAAGCGCTGAAAAATCTCCAATGGCCCCTAAAGCCTCACCTAAAACAAAATAAAAATATTTCAGAATAAAAATGTAAATTTTTCAGAGCTCTCAAAACGAAAAAATATTAAGTATAGAATCTATTGGATTTACGAAGCAGTTTTATTAGTCTGATATGATAATTCTCATTTCCAACACACCTAAGTTTTTGGTTAGATTTATGATGATCCTTAGTGTCTCCAATAAAAGTGAAAAGTGAAGTCAATTTTGTAGCTTGGTAAATATAACTATAACATAACACGATTTACCACCAAAACTTCTTCATGCTAAAATGATTATTAGAATAACACTGAATGTATTTAAATACCAGAACTCTTAAAATAATCTGAGACAGAAAAATAAAAATTGGTATTTTTTAACCAGATCAGTGTGTTTGTTAACATGTAAAACAGCATAAAATGTAGTGAGATTAAACAGCTAATATGCTTCACATTGACTAGATTACTAACAGGTTAAATATGTAAAAACAGATAGGTATAAACCATACCTGCTTCGTGTCTAACCATAGCTTCCTGAGACCTGTCTTCAAGCACTCTAATGAGATATGGCAAGGCATGTGTGTTTTGCATCTGGCCCAGGCAGTAAGCAAGTTCATGTTTTAACAAAGCTGATTCATCATCAAAACATGCAGCTATAGCTTCAACGGCTTCATTACCACCAAGATTTCTTAGGGTAAACAAGGCCCTAAACCTATCTTTCAGGGGTGCTGTCTTGTTCTGTAAGAGTTGTCCTACCTGACTGATTGATGAAGGCATTCTATGGAAAAACATATTTTCAGTTTATTTTCAGAGGTCATGGTATATTCAAAAGTTTAACACTAAACTAATGCCGTTTAAAACTACCATCTTAACTTAAATTACTTAAAAATCTTACTGAGGAACATGGTTGCAAACATCAAAAATTTAATCTATTAGAGCAGAATGTATGGAGTGGAACTCTTGCGACAGTGACCAATAATAATATCAATTGTTTAAAAAGAACCTTCATTGTTTGTTAATGTATCTGTTTTTAACCATATCAGTATAGGAATTCAAGGGCTTAAAGAAGGAGATAATTCCTTAAGAGTTCCAACAAATTTTTATTAAAAGCAAGTGTTTAACCTTTCTACACTCGGACCTCGCTAAGTCAACTAAAAAAAAATCAACTTACTGAGCTTTCGAGTCAGGGAAAATAGGCCCAGATTAATCAAGGAATTTGGCCAGGACCTAACAATTAATTCTATATAGGGAGGTTTTCAACTTAGGGAAGTTCGACTTAGCGAGATCCGACCGTATAAAAAATATGTTCAATATTATTAATTTCAAATTATACTTGCCTAATTTTAGACAAGATTTTAATTTCATTACAAAAATCACAGGCAGACATGTATTTTGTCAAATCAATAATTGAGGGCATATAATTTATCCTACTTCATTTGTATTGCATACAATGTCTATAAAGTAGATGAAATAGTGAGTTTTGACATTAATATAAAAGTCTTTTTTCCTATTATTATAAATATTTCAAACTTCTTAAAAATAGTTAATACAACATATTTACTAACCACTAAGTCATGAATGTTGTGACTAAAATTAATATTACAATAAATAGTAAAAAATGTTTTAAAAATGCAATGAATGGTATATGAACAACACCAACACATCATCAGCTTTACTTTTCATAAAAATAGTTATTTGACCTGAGTATCTTTCTTATCAACATGCTTCTTCCAATGCATGTGGAATACGAGTGCTGACCTTCCCATTGTTCGGATATCTATAGATTTATTACAAACTGTACAATATGCTCAATGTACAAATTTGTCCCATGAAAGCCACTGCTTGAAATTAAGATGGTCTAGCCAGGAATACTCAATGTTGAGGAAAAATTTTCCAAAAAGGAAGGGGTTAGGGTTAGGTTTGTTTTTTAATTTAGGGTTATGGTTAGGTTTAGTTATAGAATTTTTAATTGTGAATGAAGAGTTAGGGTTAGGTTTAGAATTTTAATAGTTGATTTTCCAAAATGGAAGGTCTTAGGTTTAGGGTTAGTTATAGTGGTTAAGATGCAACAACTCATTTTTCGCTGTTTTTACAAAATCTGCCTTTTGCTAAAATAACCTAAAATTTAAGAATCTCCACCACCGCTCCCCCTCCCATATTTTTCTTCGCATTTCCGCAAATTTTCAAAATCACTGTCTCGCTAAAAATACTGAAATATGAGAATCTCCATTTCCCCACCCCCCTAAATACCTGTGTTTGGCACTACTTTTTCCCTAGATCATGTGCCTTAGCGACAAAGATGGCGCCCGGAAACGACCTTATTTTGGGCCCGTCCGTCATAACGCTAATTTACCATTATATTAATTTGGGTGCATTGATATAATTATAAACAACTATTTAAAATAAACAGAGAAAAGTTAATTTTATAGCGCAAAATAAAATGACTGCCACACTCTAGGCCTAGAATGCTATTAAAGGGCGCCATAAAAATGCCATAATGCCATGGGCATGGACCATAGGGACCCAAAATCTGTAAATGATTATTAATGGTAAACTTAAACAATAATGAATAATGATTATAATGTCAGTGAGTAATATTAGTAATAATAACTACTATGTTAATATTGTTAACTATGTTATATGTTTTTACTGTCCAACTGTTACTAGTCTAGTAAGGCATGTTACTGTTCCTAAAACTAAAACGATAATTCTGCAGTTTTTACACGTATATTATTTCACAGCAAAATTTAATTTTCTCGTGAGAACTTACATTTTTAATTTATTAAATGCATTATTATATGTTGTATTTTAGCTATTACAGCGCTAATTTGTAATTTCTAAGTCTTTTTTCGGCCCTTGAAGCTACATAATCGAAGTAGGATACATCCATTTTGTTTATCTAGCACCCTACTTGCAGGGTTGTCAGAGTAAGATGCCAAATGAAAATTTCTCACTTAAAAACAAAAAAAATAAGAATCAAACATCTAGTAACAAAATAAAAAATTATATTGTCTTTAAAATATTTATTTATCTTCTAAGAACATTAAAATAGATTAATAATACTTTTTTTTTAAAATCTTCAGTCAGTAAATTTATTTTAGCATGGGTAAAAAACTTCTGGCAAGCAGGGCGCTAGATAAACAAAATGGACGTATCGTGATCAGATTATGTATCATAGAGAGCCGAAAAAATGCCTTAGAAATTAATAAAACTTACAAATTAGCGCTGTAATACCTAAAATACAAGATATAATAATGCATTTAATAAATTTGAAAATGTAAGTTCTCACAAGAATATTAAATTTCGCTGTGAAATAATATACGTGTAGAAACTGCAGGATTACCACTAAAACTAATAATAAGAAGACTTTAACTTTAAATATTAAAAGTATTAAAAGTTACTTAAATATAATATCTATACCGTGATTTAGTATATCTATACCGTGATTTAGTTTCCTCTTTTAGTTATATAATATAATTACAGTGGGGCCCGCTTAAGTTGACGGCCTCGGGGTATGAAAAATGGCGCCGAGATTACCGATCACCGAGTTCAACGAAAACCAATATGGCTGCAAAATATTAACATGCGCTTGAAATTTCTTTATAATTATATACATGATGTGCGTTAATTAGTGATGAGATGATTAATCGGAATCGTAACGGAATTTCGGGACCCTATTTCTTCACTCTTTCCTAAGGTTGTTAAGACCGTTTGTTTTTAAGGACCGTTTAAGTTTAAATATAACCCTTTATTGCGTTAGAGCAGGTTTTTTTTCCTAGTACATAACTACATGTATATAGAATTCATCTAGTCCTGCCCGACACACCTCGTGCACGCGCAGGGTCCGCTGGTGACTGGTGACTTTCCTTACAAGCTACAAAAATACATAACCCACCCCGTCGCCTCAGCTTATAATGGACTCAGAATTCCTTCGGTAACTTGAGTGCTAATCGGACTAACCAACAACAATGGTGTGGGAGATTGAGATTGGGGGTGGGTAAACTGTCTGTAGTCTGTTATATTATATATTTTAAAATCTGTGGAGCCTTGTTTACAGTAAGCACCCTATGATTTTTCGTCCCATCACTAGCGTTAATAAATGAGAATGTACATTTACATGATTTTGGAGGGGGTTTCTTTTACACAAAGGCGTTGCCGTTATTTTTTTATCATGACCTATATATGACTCATAACAAAGCAAACTCTTCTCTATAAAAGTGTACAAAAATAAATTAGGAACTCCTTTTGAACCTTCAACTTTGATACATTTTAATTAATTCTAACCAATAGTTAAATGGCTTTTGCACACTGCCACTTCTTATGAATGAAACAATGAGAACAAAGAAGTAGTAATAGACAGTGGAGTCACTAGGGGGGGCGGGGGGGGGGCGGGCCGCCCCGGGTGACACCCATCAGGGGGTGACACCCGAGCCTAAAATTTTACTGTGTACGATTTTATGTCAGAAAACAAAAGATGACACATTTTTTAATCTAGAAAGAAATTAAGAAATACAATGAAATACGTGAAACTTCTTATTAAAAAATATCAGTTAACTTGCAATAATAAAACAGTCCCAACACACGAACAACATTAAAACAAATTAGGAAAATAAGAAAAGAAATAGTCGCAGCAGAGAGATCTTTAAAAAACGGCTGGAATGAAAGAGGCAGTGTCTTTTGTTTTAAAAGATATAAAGCCATGAACGATTCCCACCTCACGAATCCCTCCACCACAGTGGGGTGGGGGGGAATACGATTTTATCACCACCCCCCCCCAACCCCACCCCACCCCCAAAGAAAAAAAAATCAAATGATGGGTTTTCTTTGTTGATGTTTTTCTTGAGGAAAATTATGATTTCAATGTCTTTGAGTTAATATTTTATATATATATATTTATTAAAGGCGTGAAAGCATAGATATGCATGTTTATATACAGGTAGTCCTCCGGTTACGACGGTCCCATCCCGACTTACGCTGTTTAGTGCTTACGAACGCGCCCCCTTAAAGAATAGTATTACGTGTTATTCCGTATTTAAAAAAAATAAAAATTCATGAGGTAACGAATTCTTTTCTCTATTTAAAATAACAAAAATTATTGAAAAATATGTATGATTATTATTTCAACCAACAACTTTCGTTTGCGAATTTTTCAAATGGCGAAGTTTTCAATCAAGTCAATAAAGCTGAGTAAGCTTATAAGTTCTTTTTCAATGCTCATTAGAGAGAGCATATTCAGCCTTTTTCGTCCCATGCAAATTCTCATTATATATTCTTTTCAACTTTGAAAAGGATCGCTCTTAGCTGCAGTTTGATGTCATCATTGAAAGATAGATGTGAAGTGCGATGTGTACATTTGTAAAGGACTGTGTGAAATATAGCTCATTCAAAAGCAGCAAAATTTTTAGCTCTGTGCAAGTTTTTTGAGTTTTGCTTTGTGCTAATTCCTTTTCCTAACCCTGAGCCTGGACAATAACTTTTTTAAGAGTTCTGAAAATTGGACTAATTCTGAAGGTAAGCAGTCTTCGAAATCACTCATGAACCTACATGTGGAAGAAAATCAGAAGCCCCGAGCCTAGTGCTCTTTATGGGTCTTCCCGGAAGATCCCCTTAGCCATCTGGCCACCAAAGGGACGTAACAGCTGAGGAACAAAAGCGGTAGTTTCTGAAGCAGCCAGCTGGGCATCCAGGACATACAGTCGAAGATGCCTCCCACTAAGTTGCCCTCACAAGGAGGTGGTGGAATTTCCTACTACGACCCGCTACCACTTTGGCGCCATCCCGGCAAAGCACACGGGTCTCCATGGTTAGGACCGCCGTAGACCGGGTGATCATCAAAGACCTACCTAGGGTGCAACCCCCACTGGAAGGTTTCTTCAGAGCTGGCGTCCAATGCGTTCTTCGTGGCACTTTTTTGCTAATCCGTACAAGCGCTCCTGGCCCTAAACCAGCACCGCTCGATGGCCTTGCTAGTAAATTGAGGGGGGACGAAACGGTTGCTTCGGATTTACCCGACCCCTTCTTCGAAATCACTTGAATGTTCTTCCATTACTTGGCTGCTGCCCATCGGGTGGCGAAAGTGCTGAGCTCAGTTAGGTTTGTCAGAAAGCCAAATTTCTCATGGATGTATTTATATGCACCTAACCAATGTTGTAGGGCTTAAGAAAGTTTGTCAATGATTACCAGAAATACCTCAATCTTGAATTTTTTTCTTCAGGAGAATGCTGTTTTGTTGATGTCCCTTTATCAAACTGACGCTTTCTTTTTTGTTTGATAGTATTGAAGATTGTTTACACTGTTTTAACCACGGACTTTTCCTTTCCTTTGTCTTCATAGGAATAAAATTAAGAATGCTATTTTTTAACAAACTCAATGAGAGACTTCCTTTCTAAAATTGTTTCCCAAATTTCAAGTTAAATAGCGACTTCCAGTTGTTCAATTTCCTTTAGAAATCCTTCTTCTTCAAGTCGGCAGTCACGTGGCTGATTTTCATTCGTTGCTAATTCTTCTAGTGCTGCGATATTCTCATGGTATGAGCTATTAACAGACCTTACAGCATAATGTCAGGCTGACCATCTTGTGTCAGACAAGGCTTTGTTAGCATGTATCAATTTCATATGTTTTTGAAGTACCTGTCAACGATGAGTAGATGCAACAAGTCGGGTATAAAGATTTTGCAGAAGACAAAAAAGTCTGACCGCAGTAGGACAACCTGCTGCTCTTTTCCCAACCAAATTAAAGGAATGAGCTGTGCACGTCACATAATGAGCTACAATGCACTTCTCACGAAGAATAGCCTGGTTTCCGTTATACTTCCTACTCATTTGCAGCATTGCCGTATGACTGTCCAAGGCATTTTCAGGGATTCGTACAAACATAATGGCCTGCATCTTTATTATACACTATAATTCATAAAACGTTTGGGGGCCCTTAAATTATTGGGGGCTTTAGCCCGTTCAGCACCCCCCCCTTTTAATCCGCCATAGGGGTCCACGCATCTGTGACGATGTGGTACGAGGAGGGGGGTGTTTAAGAAATGTGACGTCACATCAAAACTTTAAATAAAAGTTCCACTTAAATATTTGATTGCTTACAAATTTATTTAATTACGTTTTCAATGACTTCACGCGTGTTATGATATTTCAGTGCAGACTTACCCTAAATACATATTTAAATGACAAAAAATAATTTGCAACATGCTAACTTTTATTGAGAAAATACGGCTTGGGGGAGAGGTGTCAAAGCTTTGTGACGTCATATCGTAAAAAAGGGGTGGGGTCTAAGTTTTTGTGACAAAGTATGACGCTGGGGGAGGGTGGGGTAAAAATCGGTATGCTCGCGTGACGTCATTTATGGATGGCCCCTTCAGTCGTGAAGGGGTGACACCATGAGCTACCGCCCCGGGTGACACCAACCCTAGTGACGCCTCTGGTAATAGAGTCAAAATGAGGTTGAAGGATGAATGGTTGCCAATGACAAGTCTGCACACAGTACATTATGTTATTCCATACGAAACTAAATGTTTTAGACATGCGATTCTGCGTGCATCTTTGCTTAGGTTTCCCCTCCCCTTGTTTGCCTTCACATTACCGCAAAATGCAGAACTATATGGTATGTGGACTTGACATGGTGTTCCGCGGTTTTACCCGGGAATTTTTTGCCTTAGGACATTCGTTTTGATTTCACATGGAGGTGCGCCAACATCTTTGGGAACGAAATGTGAATTTTCCAATATGGAAGGTTTTAGGGTTAGGTTTAGTTTTCGAATTTTTATTTGTGAATTTAGGGTTATGGTTAAGTTTAGTTATGAAATATTTAATTTTGTGAATTTAGGGTTAGTTAGGTTTAGAATTTTAATAGTTGAATTTTCCAAAATGGAAGGTTTTAGGGTTAGGTTTAGTTGTAGTGATTCGGACGCAGAAACTGTGAGTACAATTTTTTCACATTTTGCTGGTTTTCAATATCACCGCTTCCTTAAAAATCCCGCACAATTTAGAAACTCCACCCCTCCCCACTTTTTTTTTCTTCCCATTCTCGCTGCTGTTTCAAAATCACAGCGTCCATTCCTTCCCCATCCCCCTAAAACGCACTACTTTACCCCTAAGTCTAAGTCACATTCACATGCCTGCCTTATCAATTAGCAACAAACAAGGCGCCCGGAAATAACCTTATTTTGGTATAAGTTATACTATAACGATAATTTACCAACTATTTTATTAAAATTCTAAAAATAAACCTAATGCTAAATAATATTCTATAACTAAACCTAACCCCAACGCTAAATAAACTAAATTCACAAATAAAAATTCTAAAACTAAAAACCTGAACAACAAATTTGAACAAAGCTAGGTAGACATTAGGACAGACGTCCGGAAGTATTTCGGAAGCATTCTGTAGTTTATTTATTATTTTTTAGTCTACTTCCTGTTTCACAGCTGCAGTTCTCAATTATTTAAAAATGTACCCCTTGTCTACATTTTTACTTATTGTTATAGGGCCTCAAACTATATAAATATTTAAGATAGAACACTATCCAGTGAGTCTAAAATTGTCGTTTCCGACAAAATAAAATTGTGTGTGTCTTCTAACCTCGATGTTGTTTGTTTATTGTGTTTTTAAATATATTTGTTGTTATTTTTTATTAAATAAATAGGCTATTTTGTTTAATTTTTAGAATGATCATCAATATCTCTCTTTCAGTAACAGTCACAAGCAATGAGTAATATATACACTTAAATTGTGAAAAATGCCAGATTTCTTATTTTTAATAATAATAATAACATATTTTTTTCACAACTTATACTTATAGTAAACAAACCAAATAAGCTTTGGAAATAAAAACAAACAGAAAATAATGTAATTTTTTTTAAATCAAGAATTTTAGAAATATACAACCAGATATTCGCATGGAATAGCAAAATGTACCGTGTGCATAATTGTTGTCATTGGCAACTATTCATCCTTAAACCTCATTTTGACACTACTACTATTGCCTTGTTCTCATTGTTTCATTCATAAAAAGTGCCGTGTTCAAAAGCCATTTAATTTTAACATAGGTTACAATTAATTATGAGTCAAAGTTGTAGGTCCACAAGGAGTTCCTAATTTTATTTGTACATGTTTATAGTATAGAGGACAGTTCGTTTTGTCATGAGTCATTTTAAAATAATTGAGAACTGCAACTGTGAAACAGGAAGTAGACTAAAAAATAATAAATAAACTACAGAATGCTTCCGAAATACTTCCGGACGTCTGTCCTAATGTCTACCCAAACCTAGAGAACGCATAATTAATTGCTACGTAGGCCTAACTATGTATCTCATTTAGGAACGTACAATCTGATTCAACCAAATAAATACCTTTCAAACGTTAAAAATTCAGAATAAGTGGCTAATTAGAGTATCAATTGAATTAGTTGACTCAAATCATTTTTCATGTGTCTATTCGGTTTTGTAATAACAGCACTTCAACGGAAGTGGAGCTCTTGGGAAAATGTAAGCTATAAAATCTTCTGTAATACGTTATAGCGAAAGTACATTTACGATGCAGTTTGCTACGTATACTGTTTTGCAATTGTGTTAAATATTTTAGTGATTTCTGTCACTATAAAGCCTCAAGATCTTTTTTAAAACAAAATATTTAATTACAGTGAATTACAGATAATAATTTGGGGTAATCCCTTATTTTAGCGCATTTTAAACTTTTAGATTAAAATAACTTACTTTTACTTATTTAAACACTTAGATCAGAAATAAAAAAGTATTTAATCCTTTACAATTAGCTTTTCGTGTGTTTTGTTGAGTTTAACGTGGTATTTAACTTAAATAAAGGTTTTTAAAATAAGACTTCCAACAACAATGGCGCCATAAGTCACAGAAGATAGTGAAAATTTACAAATTTTTATTTCGTACAAGTCGTAAAATAGTACTTTTATTTCAACAAATAAATAATGTTTAAAATAGATTTCATAATAATTATTGAGGTAAGTTTAAAAAAAGTGTTTTTTGATGACTTGAAATATAAAATGCACTGAAATAAGGGATTACCTAATTTAGTAAAAGTGCTCTTCATGTGTGTATACTATTTCTCAGTGAATTTTAAATTTCTCATGCAAACTAAATAAATAAATTTGTTTTTGAAGCAGGGTATGCTTATGCCTGTCAAAACGTCACAGAGCAAAGAACCTTTCGGCAAAAAGCCTTCGTTGACGAATAAATAGACAAAAACAAATAAAACCAATAAAATGAAAACTTATCTGCGGTGTTATCCAAAGCAGCCAGAAAGAGCACTAGGGGGGGGAGTAATATCAAGGTTATATAGTTATGAGAAGAGTAGGCGTGGCGAATCTTTAACATGTCAGAGTGAATAAAACATTCATCATTCAACATTCATCATTCAACATTCATCATTCAACATTCATCATTCATCCCATGTGGTGCAAGGGTTCCATATTCTTGAATAAGCCTATTCTCAAGACTGACTGTCGAGTGTGTTTGTGCTGGAGACCATGTCCGTGGCAGATAGGTCATTCACACCCAAATGGTCGTGACCATTGAAATGTTTGAAGACAGGACACTGTCTTGTGTAATCGATCGTAAATGCTCTGAGATACGACATAAAAGGATCCATATGAGAAATATAAAATGCACCGATATTTGTTTAAATAGAAATAAATTAATGAATATTAAAGAGTTTAATTACACGAAGATGTTTTACGCAAATAACGTAATTTTCAAAAAAAAATTATTACTAAATGCGAATTGATATATACTTAACTATCCTAGGCCAAAAAATATGACGCCGTAGATTTAGCAAATTTATATTTGATATACAAACATTGTTAATTTAATTAACTAACAAATGTATTAATAAATTAAATAAAATATATAATGACCTGTCAAAATGGAAATGCATGAAGGGCATTTGAGGTGTATGAAATTGAATATTCATTAAGACTTGACTTATCTATGCAGACGATTATTGCTTCCACATACCATGCCGGACTGTTGGCAAGTGATGCAGCGTTAACAGGCTGCGGCTATGAGGGTTCCATACTATTCCCAGCCCCCTTTGTTTCCCTAACTAGTGTCAGGTGCCTATTAGGAGCTGGCTGGACTGACACACCGTTGGTCCCGGGAACAAATCCCTGCTTTTCATGGAGATTCAAACCCATGACCATTGGTACGCCAGCTGAGCGTGCATGCTTCTCGACCATCGTGATCAAGTCACTATACTGTTGTACAGAATCTATACAAACTGTCTAATATCTGTTATATAATATGAAAAAACACAAATCACTGGTAATCCATAAATTATCCTTGCATTATTTGTTCAAGTGTTTTTGTATACAAGTCTGTTTTTATGAGAAGTTATAGCCTCTGGAGTAACTTCAGTGAGTCTTTTTGCCATAGCAAAATGTCTAAAAGGAGGAACACGTCAAAGTCTATAAGTCACTAATCATATCATGAATATCAACTAATTGAAAAAAAAATACTGACTGTGCATTTAGATAGCAAATCTTAAAATCTATTGGGATATAATTCTTCTGGACAAAGCTATCACATAAAAACTAACTGGTAGTGTGTCTGAAAACATCTCCAAGAGTCACAACTTGGAATATTCTTACTCGCTACCTCTTTCTTCTCTTTGTTTCTTATAGTACACTACTACACATAGTCGCTTGCACAAAGACCATACTCATCAAACTTTCCTAGCACACGCTGATCTATTTTAGTTCAGAACAAGACTTCTGTAGTCTTCAATTTATTACAAATAAATAGATGGTGAAAAAATTAGAAAAGGCTTTGAAATTTTCAACTCAGATTTACTAATACACTAAAAACAAAAGAGTACCACCAGGATCACCAATGAAGGAGGAAATCAAAAGGTACAAAGAACTAGAAGAAAAATTAAGCATTAAAAGACACCCAAAATTTTTGTGCAGATCCAAAGACACTGTTGAAAAAATCAATGCGAAACACACACCGCTTGGCATATATCCTAGCATCCTTAAATAGTGTTATTTATTAATCTTTACAATACTTCTAAACTATCAATTTGACTAGTCGACCATCTTACTGTTACATCAATATTTAAACAATTTATTTATTGTATTTATTGTAATGGAAAACAAAGACCAAAGTAACTTTAAGACTTTTGGAATGTTGTTAAATGACAAAAATACTTGTATTTACTTTAACTCCTAATTGATCTTTTTCTTGTAGAAGAAATTGTTTACAATCAAATAATTTGTTTATATAACCATTAAAAAAGGAGGACTGATAATTGTGCGCCAGCTGGTCCCGATGTGGCCGCCGGGTCTTGAGTTTGACATATTTGCTATATAACTGTAAGTAATATGATTGTGTCCAATTCAGTTTTCTAACCTATTTGCAATTAATAATGGCAACTGCACCTGTAAATTTGAATTTGGAGGTAATAAATCTGCTAAAGGGAAGCACATCACTTTTGGGCCCGTGCATCCCACTCATTTAATTCCTGGAGTTATGCCCAAGCTTTGTCTACATGCAGCTTGAACCGTGAGCATGTTAAAAAATAAAAGGTCAAACAAACATAGTACATTCAATTAAATGCAATAACAATATATAAAAAAAACAAGTACTGATAATGAGAATGATTTATTTTAGACGTTGACATATATCAGATCCCTTTTCCTTTTTACTATCCATTTTTGCAATTTTTGAACCAAATTGGATGGCACGTTTTGGCTGCAAGGCTGTCAAGTGGAGTCCAAGCTTGTAGGCACATAAACGAAGCAACAATTTTTCTCCAACACCCCTGGGAAGAGTTAAATCTGCCTGTAAAATAAAATAATCATAATGATTACAAATAATTGTCTAAAATAAAAAAATTAGACAATTTTATCGCAATACAATAACAAAACTTATTTTCTTCTAAATACATAAAATAAAATATTTAGCTACAGGTTTTGATTAATTCTCAATAATCATTAGGACCATCCTCGTTGTGATTAAAAATAAACTTCATTTCAGCTCTTACCCGTTTAAAAACTGGTATGGAGCTACAAAAACGTATAAAAGTCTCATCAAGGAAAGGGAATCTTGATTCCTTGCCATGATCAGTTATAATTCTGGCGATTACAAAAGTAGGATTACCTTATTTTTTAATGCATCTATTAAATTAAAATCTTAATTGTAAAAAACAAATATTTTATCTTTTAATTTTAATAAGATAATAAAATCGATCCTAAGTTTATGCAAGATGACTATTTCAACAAAATAACAATCTTTTGTTTAATATGTTCTAATTCTAATGATACACTCAACATAAATCAAAATCATATAAAAGGGAAATATCTTATAGAATATAAGCCTAGCAGTATTAAAAATTCAATCAAAAGAAATAAAACCTGTCATCTCTTCCAAGATTTCTTGATGATATTCTCCACATTTCTTCCTGTAATTCCTTGACCAGTCCATCATATCCTTTGGTTTTAAATGTGACACGATGACGAGAGTAGCCAGCAAACTGTTCATCGGCTGCCATACCACACAGGATGACCTGAAAACTTTCATGATAATCAAAATCATTTTTTCTTAACACAAATCATCAATGTTCTTTTATATAAAACCTTTTCATTGAAAATAGTATTATGTGTGCAAGGTAAAGATTGTTTAAATTAGTTTACCTAAAAATTTAATGATGATGATATTTATTTTGTGTTTCAAACATCAACAATTTTATTTTATCACACCCAATATGATGATGTTTTATTATTTATCAGAAAAAAATTATTGTAACTCATTAACACGTTTCTGTTAATTCTCCCCGCACTGCAGGTGTTTAGAGTGGATTATAACTGAAGTTGAAAAAACTATTGGTTTTGATGAAAAGTCTACACAGATATTTTAATGCTTTAGAGACTATATATTATAATCATAATATATTATATGGAATAGCTCTTCCAAAAATTAATTTAAAAAATGCATATTAATAATCTATTTTTTTATTTGTTGATAACTGTAGTTTATTTGCCAAGTTTAGTGGATGGATATGTATTAAAAGGCACCAAACTGCTAGTCAGAGTTCTTACCCTTGCTTTACTTGTAAAGTCTTGGCCTTTATCACTGGCTAGAATACCAGAACCACGAGCAGCAAACCAAACAGCACATCCAATGCTGTCATCCAAAACAGTGTGCAGGGGGTAAATCAATTTGCGAATGCGAGACTGCCTGACTGCTTGAACCTCGGCCTGTGAGATGTTCATTTCAATGAAGTTCCACTTGCGATTTGGATTCAACTCTGAAAGAGCAACTCTGGCGGTTAGCCTGTCTGGGACATTGAAGGCATCAAATATTCTATTCTCACCTGCACATGGCTCATTGCCAGGTGATAGGTCAGGTATGTCATATTTCTGACTGTGACCATTGATGATTTGAAAAGGACAGAAATTATTGTAAGCTTTATCAGAGGGTGAATCATTTGTCCTACTTAACAAGTGTGAATTAACTGGAATAGAATTATTTGTTGACACATCAGTTGCTATTTGTGTACATGTAGAATTGTTGTGTTGACAAACTTCAGGGGATGCCTCTGATAACATGGATGGTGTGCTGGTCTGGACATCATCATCAAGCGAATGTACTTTGAGGCCAGTGCCTTTGTGCTTATTTTTACCTTGTCTTAATTTGACTCTTTGTATTGGTTTGGATTGGTCAAAAGCTACGTTAAGGAGGTCAATAGTCTCATGTGGTGGCACACATCTAAAAATAAAATATAAACATTAAATTTATATCTTTTACCAAAATGTTTAAAGGGGACTAGGGCCACTTAACTTAACTACAGATCTTCTGGATAAATTTACATTAAAAAATTACATCATACAGGATAAGTCTAAATTATGGAGTTAGACATTAACTAATCTTCTAGCCATGTAGGGCCTCTTGATAGAGAAAGACCATGGTTCTAAATAATCAGCAATAAAATAGTTATTGATAGACATTTTCTATGTATTCATATGTATTTAGGTATAGCAATAGTTATAACTCATTTACTTGTCAGCCAATGCTGCCAGAACAGTAGAGTCCAGTCCACCAGAAAAAAGTATGGCTACATTTGCTGGAGGCCTTATGGTGTCTGAAAATTAAAATAATTATAAAGATAAGTTAAATAATATGATGATAAATTTTGAGCAAGTATTTGTAAACATTTCTATAGAGAAAATTTATTCATTTAGCTTTATTAAATATGCCGTACTAAGACTTCAGCAGGTAGACATATTCCAACCAGACAACAATATCAAAGGAAATATACATTTTCAAGTAAATTTGAGATACCTGATTTTACAATCAGTTTAAACATACTGAAGTATTTAGCTTAAAAACAAAAGCCACCTGCTATCTAAATTTTGTTGTACCTGAGAGTGTTTCTTTCTTTCTCGGCAAGTTGGTAACCCTCTTCTTTACAGCATCTAACAGAACATCAATGAGTTCATCAGCTAATACATCCAAGTCTTTATTTTCTTCTATTATTTTTCTCATAATATCTTTTAAATCTCCACATTTTTTCCCATCAATATCTGGAATGAATGAAGAAAATGTGGGCCTTTCTTCATTAATGGCGGGGATCCAAGAATTTAGAACTACTTTTGTGTCTATGTTTACAAGAAGGCGAGTTGATGCTGATGGGTACAAATAGGTCAATAGATTCTCTTGTGGAGTGTCTATTACTTTTTCAGTTGTTGCAGGCCATCGACAATCCTTCCATGGATAAACGGTTAATGATGGAGCACTGTTATCTGTATCACAGTTACTAAAGTTCAAACAGAAGATACCCACGCAAGGAATTTCTGTATACACCTGTCAACAAAAATAATTATCACATTGAATACTTTATGCATGAACTAATTATTTAATGAATTAAATGATACAAAAATTGAATTAATATCAAAGCATAACATGTTTTCTTTAAGTAAAACAGGTAGGTCTCCCCTTTGGATTGTACAGCACACAATAAGAGACTATTAGTATTAGTTAAATTGTACAAACCATATCTGTTGTTGAAACAGAGGACAGAATAAACTGGTCATTTGGAAATGAAGGAAGGTGCCACAGAAGACTTCTTCTACCAAACATGTCTCTTCCAAACCACAACTTCTGTGCTTTGGCCTTTAAAAAAAATATAATTGCGTTAACAGATCACATTAAATATAAATAAATAAACTTTAAGGAAAAAGAGAAGGACTTTCCTAAACAGTTATGTGAAGATTCATCCTCAAAGGAATTAAAGGGAAGAAAGATTGTAGTTAGAAACAAAAGTCAATAGTTTTTACTTTACTGATAATAATCTTAATACTTGACCTGCCAGTAAATGAATGCCCAAGGGCCGTCTATCTGTTTTAAAGTATTTAAAATGTTTTCATCTGTAACAGATGAAACCAGAATGTCAAACAGAATCTGTGTATCATTTTCATCTTCTTTTACCTGTTTAAGAAAAAATTAAATTAAAAAAACATATCCGAGTGAAAGAAAATATAAATTAATTTAAAAAAAAGAAATATGATCACAATTTATTCTCAGTTTCTAACACTTGGTGATGCATGATTTTAACTATCGAAACTTTTTGGAATTTACTGTACATGATAATACGACCATTTAGCTAATTAACTTATTACTATTACATTTGTTAACATCTCTATGGGTGTGATTTGGTGTGAAGTGAAATTCTTACCCAAAGTTATTTTAACCATGAGGCCAACTAACCAACAAGATACAGCAGTTATACATTAGGCCCGTGGTGGCAAACCTTTTTGGGGCAGCGTGCCCAAAATTCAAACAAAACCCACTTATTAATAGCAAAGCGCCAACACTTCAATGAAATCCGAAAATGTGGGTTGCGCTTAGCTGGTTTGATTAAGAAAGTAATATTTTAGACACGTGCCGCTGACGAGGGTCCGCGTGCCGTCTTTGGCACGCGTGCCATAGGTTCGCCATCACTGCACTTGGCTAACTAGTTATAGTCACACCTTACAGTTAAACCAACTAATTGAAACTCACAATAATTCCATCAAAAATTTCTCCATTCCACAAAAGTGCATTTCCAATTTGATCAGTCACTGGCTGAGGTGTTAAATCTCCCCGTAAATGAAGAACACAACCTTGCATAATGCCTTGACATGTCTTGTTTATTTGGACAGTATGAAGTAGAGTTACATCAGGTCCACGATTGTTTAGCAATGACTCCTTATCAAAGTCAACCTGAAATGGTTATTATCTCAAAATTATATCAAGTTATATAATGTAAAACACACAGATTTTATGGATATACTATGTAGGTCTATATTATTACAGAGTTGAATTATTTCACAAACAGGATGTATTTTTTAAGTAAATTAGTATAAGGCTAATCTGTTAAAACTAATCTTAACTTTTGGAATCATCAGGTACGCGTTAGTAGACTTTATAGTGCATTTAAAAACCATAAGGAGTGTAATAATTCCATGGGATACGCCGGTCCCGACTTACTCTGTTTTGTGGTTACAAGCGCGCCCCCATAATAATGCACACACAAAAAATTAGGCATCATTCCGTCTTTTTTATTTTTTTTTAATGTCGTAAGGAATTGTTTTCTTTTTTTTTAAATACTTTTTTTTATGTCATTAACTGTTACATTTTAAAATTTATAGCACTATACGTACAGTACTTTACAGTATATATATATATTAATGTTCTGACTTACAATGAAATTCAGGTTACAACGCTTCTTAACAACAGATCAACGTCGTAACCTGAGGACCCCCTGTGGCCTGTATATAATTCACCAGAAATTAGAAGAAGGGCAAGCACAAGACGCAAGCTAGCAAGAATGAGCCTCGCTTGGGTAGAACAATCCCAGTTTATGGTTAGCGAGCGAGGATGGTGCAAAGGGGGTGGGTGGTAGTACTGGTAGCTGAACCGTAGAGTGCATGTCTCGAGACCAAAAATGTGTCGGCAGTCCCCCCAATGCCCAATGTTCACTCCCGTTGTTTCCATTTCTTCGTGCTGCTGTTTGTGTCCGTTCTTTCCCTCCTTTTTTTGCACTATCTATGAATTCTATGTTCAAGTCTGCGGTGTATGATACGCCGCAGGTCCCATCTAGACAATCTAGATCTAGTTACTGACTTTTATTTTTCTGCCTTTTTTTTTATTTGTACCCACACTAAAAATTAACTGCCCCCAAATTGTTCCATATTTACTCTAATATTTAGCTTCAACTGAAAGAAAAGGTGGTCTTAATTTATTTTACGTTATAATTTTAAGTATATTTTACAAATATGCGGTGGTCGAGTGGCAGCGCACTGGACTGTCGTACCGATGGTCACGGGTTCGAATCCGTGTGAAGGCAAGGATTTGTTCCCGGGGCCTAGGGCGTCCCTGAGTCTGGGTCACCCCGCTCCGAATGGGTACCTAACACTACATGTAGTTAGGCGGCTGGGTAATGCGTGGAACCCACAAAAAGCCGTCGCCTGTGAACTCTGCATCACTTGCCAACAGATCATCTGTCATGGTCTGTGGACGCAACTATCTTCTGCATAGAAGGAGCGTCTGTATAGATAAGATAAATTACAAACCTGTGACAGCGGTCCTGATGGCCCTGGTGCCGTGAGAATAGCTGGACTTTTTTCGAGTTTTTTACTTTCAGCAGTAATAGGGGATTGAAAACAGCACATAAAACATATTCCACACATTTTTTACTTAATGTTAAGTGTAGTTATTCAAAATATAAAATAAATAAACATTCATAACATTTAACGAAAGCTAGATCTCTTCGTTCTACACGACCACGGCCATGATCTACAACCAACCCGACCCAAACAACAACTAACTTTCGAAAACAAATGAACCACACCCACAAAACTACTTTAAAACACTGATTTAATAAAAAATTATTTTTAGTTCTTTAGTAAGTTAATTGTCCTGTTCCAAAATGATAAGTATAAATTATCTGATCACGGTTAGTTCAGTTTTTGAACTTTTCTCTAACACAAAAAGTTGAGTGAGGTATTTTCTTTTACATTCGGGGCCGTCCATAAATGACGTCACGCGATTTTTGCCGATTTTTTACCCCCCCCCCTCGTCACGCGTCGTCACAAAAACTTAGACCCCCCCCCTCTAAAAATAGGTCACAAATCTTTTAACCTCTAAAAAACACATTTTATTTTCTATTTGAAAATAAGTATGTTTCAAATCACTTTTATTGTCATTAAAGTATTTATTATTTATTTAGTGAAGATCTACATCGTAATATCGTAACCCGCGTGAAGCATTTTTTTAAAACGTTTAAACGGCCTTGAGAAAACGAACTGTGTTAATATCCTTACATTATATTTTATTTTAATGCATACAAATTAAACATTGATTTAATCATCACGGTTAACGTCTTTGTTTAGAAAAAAATTTATTTAAAAATAACATTTTTAAAATGTATTTTTTTTTAAATCCCTCAATTGACTGACGGGCATCCTGTAAGACAGAGGTCGGCGAACAGAGGTAAATAACCTGAACTGGGGTCAAAAAGGGAATTCTTGGGGTTAATGCAGACTCATTTGGGACATATAACATCCACTACAATCCACTAGATATATTAAAATACGTCATGTGTACATGTACGCTTGGAACATATGCCCATTATTAAACAGGTTCCTTCCAGAAAATGCATTTTTTTAAAATTTGACAACTATGTAGATTTCTTACCTACGCACTATATGAAGACACCTAAATCTACCCTACTTTCATTTATATTGACACGAGTGACAATAATCTTAATCCACATGACTTGCCTGTATAACGTATCCTTTCCGTGATATTTAAAATAATGCCTTAAAAACTGAGCTAAGAAGAAAAGTTGTTTTGTGCTCCTCTCGAATTGCAATGTCAAGAATTTGATGCATTCAATAAGTTAATGAATACTTGAATAATTTTAAATGGGCCCATTTACCATTATATCTAGAACAGTACTTCTCAAACTTTTTAGTATGACGGACCGGCAGGAATTTTTTCCATTGCACCAGCCACAGGTGCACTATTTTCCCTGCACTGAAAATTTCTTCTCTCCTTTTTTTAGAACATCTGAGGACCGGCAGCGGATGGCCCACAGACCGGCACTGGTCCGCGGACCACCACTTTGAGAAGCACTGATCTAGAAGACTAGAATGGCCAGGGGCGTTTGACCAAAAACCCTCGGACAATTATATAAAATTTAAAACGTTTTTAATTCTATCAAATAGATTCCCTCCCCCCTCCCTCCCCTTTTAAAGAAAAAGGATATTCCGTGTCGTTTTGACTTAAAATATCTACACATAATCCTATTCAGATCATTTTTAGACACTTGTCATGCTTGTAAAACTCACCAGTAGCATTTTCGGGGTGGGTGGGGGCTAACGACGCTCACCCTAATCCCCGAGTCATGTGAGCAGGACCTAGAGTCTGAGGGTTGGGGGCGGGGGGGAGTAACGCATACATAAACTTGTATATTTTGGGGTAACGGTCAAAAAATTTGGACGACTCCTGCCATGAGAGAACCAAACGGAGCTGCGGTTACATCACAAATGCTTTGATGTCAACATCAAACGACGCAGTGTAACAATTTCATATGTAATCTTGTGGATTCTCAAACTTAAGGATTATAATTAGATTTAATTTTCGTGTCTTGATAGCTTACGCCAACCAGCGTCTGATGGCCTAACGACCGGCACATTGAGAAGCACTGATTTTAAAAAAAAGAAAAAAAAGTCATTAAATAAATTGTAAGGGACCAAATATTTCAGTGGAAGTTTTATTTAAAGTTACCATTATGATGTGACGTCACATTTCTTCAACCCCCCTCCCTCCCCCTCGTCACGCATCGTCACAAAAGTGTGACGCTAGGTGCGTGACGTCATTTATGGACGGCCCCTTTACACTCTGAAACTATTTTTTTGGTTGGAAAAGGGGGGGGGGTCAAAAGGGGTAGGGGTGGGGTTTATTTTATAACATGACATATCCAGTTACGTAGGAAGGGGAGCTGCAATTGTTGGTGCTTTTGTGCTTTTTTTCACTAAATAGTAGGTGGGATTTTAGGCAGTCTACCAGAAAGGAATTGATAGGGCTTGTCTTGTCTTATCAATACACAATTCGTCTATGCATTTTGTATTTTATTTACAAAGCTTTATCGCAGCCCCATTCTATATGACTTATCAATACAGACGCCCTTTTTATATAGAAGATTATTGCGTCCTTCGTTCTGATAAGAACGAATTAGCAAGTGACGCAGCGTTCACAGGCTACGGTTGAGGGAGCACGCAATTTCCCAGGCGCCTTTGTTTCCATTCAGAGGCTGGGTGGACTCGGGGGCACCCTTGGCCCAGGGAACAAATTCCTGCCTTCACGGAGTTTCACTAGACCACCGCTTTGTCTTACTTTTATGTTACCTTGAATTACTACACAATTAATAAGATACCAAAGCCAAAACTCCATTTACTATTTGCTGTATATTTTCATTGTTTTTTCTTTATATTCAAACCAAATTCAATTTGGATATTATGATAATTTAATAATAAAAGGAAACAAAAATAATTAGATAGATATTTTTTTAAAGTAGCTAGAGTTGTAGTTAATGAAAGAAAGGTGTTTGAATTAAATTCATCTTTTTAATTATTTGAGGTGATATAAAATAACAGGACGATCGCCAAGAGGTCAGCCAATCAACAGGTTTCATTACGACCTCCATCAGTTGGCTGAGTGAAGAAAAGCTTGAGGTGGGGCTAGGATTTTCCTGACAAATAGAAACCTTCCACACAACACATACGAAATCCATGCTCTAATGCTTGAGACATTTGAGCTAAGATTACCATAGTGACTCTGAGTGCAGTCGGACAATAAAGACCCTAGGTTTCCTATGACGAACGCTAAGAATCTTCAATTTAATGTAAAATAAGACCAAATAATACCTTCGTCCATCTACTTTGAAAGAATGTATTTACAGTTTTGCCGCAAAAGGTAAATAAATTAATAGATTGTTCTTTAAAGGAGATTTTTTTTAAAACTCAAATTCTGGTCACGCGTGACACAGCCTCTTGAAAAACTGTATATTACTACAATTAAACCTTGTCAAACGCCGGGGTTAGCTTTCGATGGGTACACAGCGTCAAGAATCGGAGGATATGTTAATTCTTGAAGGCCATTAAAGTGAGATTAAAGCCCGTGCCCAAGTCCCACGTTTACGCTAGAAATGGTTCTGAAAAAAAAGTATCACAGAATATTATTATATATTCGAGCAGGAGCTAATACACACTTGCATTTGTATCCGCTGCCAGCAACAAGGAGCTACTACATACTTGTATTTGTATCCGCTGTCAGCAACAAGGAGCTACTACACACTTGTATTTGTATCCGCTGTCAGCAACAACGAGCTACTACACACTTGTATTTGTATCCGCTGTCAGCAACAAGGAGCTACTACACACTTGTATTTGTATCCGCTGTCAGCAACAAGGAGCTACTACATACTTGTATTTGTATCCGCTGTCAGCAACAAGGAGCTACTACACACTTGTATTTGTATCCGCTGTCAGCAACAACGAGCTACTACACACTTGTATTTGTATCCGCTGTCAGCAACAAGGAGCTACTACACACTTGTATTTGTATCCGCTGTCAGCAACAAGGAGCTACTACATACTTGTATTTGTATCCGCTGTCAGCAACAAGGAGCTACTACATACTTGTATTTGTATCCGCTGTCAGCAACAAGGAGCTAATACATTCATGTATTTTTTTACCACTGCCGTAAACTCCAAATAACAGAGGTAGGTCACCAATGTTTCCTTTAAGCTACGCGGCAGCGCAGATGTTTGACCGACGTCGCGCAGCAGTTTAAAATTATCGTGCAGCAAATTTTAATAAGGATATTATGTATGTGATTGTGAGGTGTACAATTTTGCACATAAAATGGATGGTGTGCAACTTTGCACATGAGTTTGCTATTTTTCACAAGGACCAGCGAACAGCGGAGAGTACATTGGTGACAACACCCCCCCTCCCACGCCCACAATATGTTTTAAAATCTAAGTATTATGCTATTTTCTGTTTCTTGAGCGCATTGCATGTGCACATTTTTCTCACACATGACAATTTCGACATAGCCATAGAGTCTTAGCAAAGATAACTATATAAACTATATACACAATGATACACAACTTCAGTAATCTAAGTGGATAGATCAGGGAACCCTCAAGGCAATAATCCAGGCTTCAGGATTTCAATGCTCATCCTTTTATGTTCTGAGATTAGCTGACCTGCGGCTGTTAATCCGCTTTAATTAGAACCTCCATGTGTTCTTGTTAGGGTCTTAATTGAACATCTTATCAACGTGCCTCCTGGCTCGGACAGCCTCACCACATTTTCAATTAATAACAAATTACCGAATGGGCCGAAGAGTGGATTAACTTTTAATTAATTGACCCCTTGACCAGTGCTGGGGCCCCCAAAGTCTCTTCCGGAAAGCCGAATTCGTTTTACAGATTTGCATGCACAAAGTCCGGCCGGGGTCACCACGTTAATTTGCATGTAGAGTGCTCATTGTTTCATGCGCACCCCATCCTAGACTGCACGAAACTGCACTGTTGGCTCTGCTGCATGGTCCCGCTAGCACTTTACATGAAACTGATAGACACGATTGGTTGCTTGGAAGTTAGGAACATATTTAAAGTAATCAAATAGCCGTGCAAAAATCTGCATCACAATTGTATGAGTGTAGAGATGCTAGAGTCTGGCTAGAGATACCACCGTTATGAAGCATCAGCTGAGGATGATATTGCTATGGTAAAGAAAAAACTTTGTTGATGTAAAAAGAAATATTTAAATAAAAAATTTTTTGTGAAAATGTTCATTTGGCGTTTATTATGTACCGGTTTATATTTTATTTCGACTCTAAAGTGTATTTCATCACAATTCCACAATTTGATCTAAACAAGAAAATACTCTCGACCAAGATTCTCCGAGGAGGATGCTGTGGCCACAAATAACCCATTTTTGATCACCGACTATCTGAGTGTCCATGGGTCGGAGAGTAATTTGTCTGATATGGTGATTAGGATTGAAACCTCTCAAGTACTGGCAGGAAATTATCCTCTTCAATTTGGGGTGGTGGTTTGCGGGGGGGAGGGGGGTTTATTCCTCCCACCGACTAAAGCGTACTACTGGAAATGTTTTCACGAATGGCCTTGACCTTACCTGAGAAGTAACTTTCGAATATATGACATGTACTTCTACAATGTGTAAAAAATAAATAACTAAATAATAGAATCTTAATTTTAAAACGTATATAATCTGAGAATGATAACAGTTAAAACGTTAAATTGACGGATTCTCTTTAGAAACTATACATCTCATAAGATAGTCTCATGCTTTCACCAAATTTTATTTTAAATTTTCTGTGCTGGTTTAGGAATATTTGGGGAGGGCTGAGTACAAGCCGTGTGAGGTTAATAAATAGTAAAAATAGTCCCATCCCCTCCCCCCATTCACAAAATGCCGTAATTAGCAGCAGAGGTGTAACTAGGTTTTTTTGCAACCTTGGCTAATTTGTTTTTGGCGCCCTTGATAAATTGATAAGTTTAAGCTTTGCTATTTGTTTTTCATTTGTTAGAAAAATACTTGAATTTCTCTTATTTTATTTATGACAATAATTACGTAGTCTGACAGTCATACAACGTGAATATAAAAAAATGCATAAGACAGTAACAATACTAATTTTCAGTTTATTATTTTAATAAATAATGCCGTTAGCTGGCGTATTGGCGTGTTGCTAATACAGTCGGACCTTTCTAACTCGAACTCAAGATTCAACTTACGGAGTTTTCGAGTTCGGGAAACTGGCGTAATAGGCGCACATTAATCAAGGACAGTGTTGATATTGAGAGGGGGGACAGCCATAGCCGATAGAAGGCTTGACAGGAAAGAGGCGCGCGATGTTAATATGAAAAGAGCCAACTTTATTTGACATACCGACACAAGCACATGTGAGGAGACACCTTCCCTCCCCTCCCCCACTTTACTCCCTCTCTTTCCTTTCAAGCCTACTAGCCAGTATGGCTGTTCCCCCAACTCTCAATATCTACATTGTCCTTGATTACTCGGCGCCTATTACGCCATTTTCCCTAACTCAAAAACTCCGTAAGTCGAATTTTTTTCGGGTCCTTTTGAGCTCGACTTAGAGAGGTCCGGCTGTATTTATTTAAATACAAATTTAAAAATTAGAGATTTAGTGGCGCCCTTTTGAGCTTGCGCCCTTGGCAACTGCTCTGATGCCAACCCTTTGTTACGCCACTGATTAGCAGACAAGACATAAGAATGTTTTTAAAAAAATATACAAAAAAAAACAACTTAACTTTTGTGTGTGTGTGTGTGTGTGTGTGTGTGTGTGTGTGTTAGATGCTTTTGGTTTATCAATACGCAACAAAGATGCATCAGAAATAGAAGTTAATGTGTTGCGATTTTCGTATCATGTTTTATTAGGATACGAATGTTTTAAATTGAATGCATTTATAATAGAAGTCTTACTACATTTATATGAAGCGATGTAAAACTAGCTGCTCTCTGGGGTACTACGCTATAGATTTTATCAAATTGTTATTGTTGTTAAAAAGAACTTTAGCTTAACTAAGTGACATTTGTCATATATCATATATTACAGAGTATGCTCATGCCATCAACTCCATCTGGCGGCCGTGTATCATGAATAAAACTCGTATCCCGCGTGATCGCGTCCATGGCGACAAGATGGCGACGGGATGAAGCTTTGCTGGCTTTGTGGACCGAGCCAATACTGTCAGTGGCAGGCCGTGAATGGAATAGCCAATCAATGTTCACACTGACCCCGTCTTGGCATCCAGGAGTGACTCACTAATTTCATCAAGGGTTCCGGCCATGCCCCGGGACAAATAGCTTCACAAGGAATGAAAACTTCTCACTCGAAAAAACGTTTGTTTTCTCGTTCAGACATGGCGACACAAGCTCATCATTACGCCCCGGTGAGGAGGGGCGTACAAAAATTTGCTTCCAGGGCGCCCCCTCCCACATACTTGAAACTTCCCGAGAGCCTTATCGCTTCCGAGACGTTTATCGCTACTGTAGAGTCTAAGTGAAGGCCGGTAATGATATTTTGGTGTATCTGGAGAGTTTTGTTTAGGAGAGGAGTCTGTATTCCTGGACCCTACATAGCGGTCAGTCCAAGACCTATGATTGTAACAAAGTTTGACTCAATGGATCTTTATTGAATTATTCGAAAATTTGTGACATGTTTGCATTTTTGACAATAAATACATTTTGAAATATGTGATATTTCACAACGGTTTCTAATGTCGAAAAGATATTTAACAAATTATTATTAAAAAAATAATTAAAAAATATATAAAAAATTTCACTTTGATATTGGAATTCCTTCACGTTAAATATTCACAATATTTTTTTTAATTATTCAAGAATATTATTAAACATGTCGTTCATGTCACTGACATGCTAATCTTATTTTTTTAAAAAGAATAATTAAATAAACAATATGAATTCTTTGGAAGCACTGACATTTAAGTATTGTACAACTTAGCTAGGGCGCCCAAGTTTGTGAATTTTCTTCATCATTCCGCGAAGGATCTCTTCGGTGAGGAAAAAATGCTTGCCTTTAATATAATGGAGAGAAAAAGTGTCACCATATTTTTTGTGGGGGTGGGGGACTGGGAGGGGGTAAATAATGGGCTTCCAAAGCTATGGTGAACTATCTAGTCTACTGAAGTTAAATAATAAAATTTGTTTTAACATTCAGTAACCTTAACATTTCAATCAGGTTTAAATCTACCCTTTACCCAGGTACACCGTCGCACACTTTCATGTACCAACTTTATTACACAACAATAAAATACTAATATTTGAAATAAAAGAAATCGCAATAAGTATAAGACGCTCCGAGTAAAAAAACAACAATATTTCTCACAGGACGCATCAAAAGTTCATAGAGCTTTCAGCGTCATTGATGATGGTGAACATATTTTAAATAAAATTAAATTTAAGTAAAATAAATGGGGAAAAAAACTCCCCTTGATGATATTGGAGGATCATTTAACAAAATGGAGAGAAAAAATGTATTTCCTTCTATTTCCTGCAATTTACGTCAGAAGACACTGGTTCAAGCCTGTTCAATGCTCCAGTCATTAGCAGATGCTAGCACTGCGCCTCCCCCCCCCCACATGAAACAAAGCAGTGAAAAGACACCCGTTAGGGCTCGCAGAAAGAAGAAATTCTGCGGGTGTGATTAGCCCGGGACAGGAGAGGAAAGCTCGGGTATTGTTCTTCACAGGATGAGGCCCCAGCGAGTCAGGAGTCGGAACAAATGATTTAATCACGGACGTACGGATTCTATTTTTATTTCTAGTTTACTGGTTTCCTTGAATCATATCGTCTTGTAAATTTGAGCTGAGTTGGAGACTGAGCATGCCTGTGGGGGGTGGGGAATGGGGGCGTAGTGTAGGTGTGTGTGTGTGTGTGTGTGAGAGAGAGGATTTATGTTGTTGCCTCGTATGTGTTTTTTTTTACTCATTGTTTTTTTTTCTCTCATTGAAAAAAAAATGGAACTTAGGAATCACTGGAAGAAACACGAGTTTTCAACATTATTTCAAGGAGTTTTCATTAAAGTTAATGAGTTTTTAATTTATAGAAGAACGAAGTGGCTTCGACACGTGAGATTGTGATTACTGTTGGTCCACTTCCCTTCAATGGACAAAGAGAAATGCGTCGTGAAAACCCTAAGAGGTAATTTTGTTTTAAGAATTTAAAACTTGTGATTGGTTTTCAAATGTTTTTTCTCAACTGATTTTCGCTCATTGCTCGCTACGTTGGCCAATAATTACTTTGGAGATCAGACAAGAAGACGATCAGAGTTGTGTTAGCCTCTCCCTCCATCCCCCCCCCCAGACCCCCAAACCTCTGCGCCGTGTCTTTTGTCTCCCGTCAAAGCTGCTTACACCAGGTCACAGTTTGAGTGAGGTACGCTGGTTGATTGTCATGTCTTGATGACTCGGTTCTGTTAGTATTGTACAAGTAATATAACACTCCGTAGGTCATTGCGTAACCTGACCGCTCCAGGATGTCTTAGATAGGCAGGCAAATGTTTCTGGGTGCTGTTTTTTTTTCTTGTCTGGAAATGAGAGAAAAAACTGGCATGGAAAAATCCAACTGCAATGACAACGTTTCATTTTTTTAAAATGTAAATTAAAATTCCAACCAAAAAAAAATAATAATATAAAATTTTTTAAAATGTTTTTATAAAACAAATAAATAAAAATTTTTACAAAAAGGAAATAAAAAAAACACAACTAATTACTTTTACGTCTCTGTTTCAGTGACTGTAAAATAAGAATGTTTTTTAAATTTGATATCCTTTTTCCTTATAAAAAGTGAAGCAAAATCTACATGACTTTTCCGACAAAAGATTATTTTCAACTTATGTTTTGATCTAAATTGTTTATCTAAAAGTAAAATGATGATGTTGGTTGGTGTTGGTCATGGTTGGGTGGGGGGGGGGAGTAGAGTAGATGAAACAGAGAATATTTGAAGGAGAAAATGCAAACAAAATGTAAATTTACTAAATCTATCATGAAATTCTTAGAATGTGCATCACAAGTCAATCTTTCTCTTCAATACCCTGCAATTGTGTACGCAGAAAATTAAAATATGAACACATTTTGTTTATTATTATTTTTTTATTGTTATATTTTATTGTTTACATAAAAGTTGTGCTACTTAAGTAACGATTTGTTTGGTGGATTTTGTGTTTTAAATAGTTTTTTTTTAAATTTTCATTTGTTTGTTTAATTCATTAATTGCCGTAAAAAAATCTAAACTATCTATCCCCTTGGATTAATCAATATTTTAACGAAACAAACCAAACTCTGCCATTTGATTGATGACTGGTGTTTGTAAAAACAGGACTGTAGGTGATAAAGAGATTACGAATGCAGAGAAAACAGATAAAAAATATTTGCAGATCCAATCCCCTTGCGGTGATAATGACTTAATTAATAATCAATAAGATTTATTTTTAATATCCTTCGGCCCTAACTAAATAAAGGGAAATAATTCTCTCTGATCTAGTCGAACACAGTTATCTGTGTTGAACACGATGGGGTGTGCCGTAAAACTACAGTATATACTCCTTCTAAAGCCCGTTCGTTCATAAGCCGACCCCCCCCCCTCTTTATGGTAGAGAATAGTATAGAAAGTGTGTAACCCGCTCGTAAGCCAAAACCAAGAGTTACCGGTATTTTTTTTTACTTTCGGTAAACAGTGGCGAAAGCGCGCACATTCAAATTCGTTGTTGAAAACAAAATTTGTAAAAAATTCACAAAAATAAATAAAATGAATAAACAAGGTAAGTGCAGGTGTTTAATAATATTTTATAGCTTCTGTTAGAGCAGTCAAATCTTGTAGAATGTAGACAAAAAACTTGATGATCTACAATAACAACACCAATATTCAATGCAGAGCCGTCTTTACACCATTTTGGGCCCCGGGCAATGAAATAGTGTTGGGCCCCTGGGCAAAAAAGAGTGCGCCCCCCAGGAATAAAAAAATAAATATACATAATATATATAAATAAACATATTCTTGCGGGGCCCCTATGCTCGTGGGCCCCCGGGCAAATGCCCAACGGGCCTATGCGTTAAGACGGCCCTGATTCAATGTACATGCAGAAATCACCTATGAACCGCTCGTAAGCCGACCCCCAACATTTTCCCCTAGATTTTGTCCCCAAAAAAAGCCGGCTTTAGAACGAGTATATAAGGTATTCATTTTCTAGCATAACATTTTTCTACAAACGCTTCAACAAGTAAAACATGCTTAGTTTGTGAAATGTTTTGGGAGTTCTTTATACAACTTTTTATTTTCTAGTGTAACAACATTTTTGCTACAAACAGTTCTACAAGTAAAACATGGTTAGTTTGTGAAATGATGTTACCTCTCTTCATAAATATATGTAATACATGTTTGATGCCAGACGATGAATTTACCTTTACCCTCGCCCCCTCACATTTACTTAACACCTACAGGTAACAGTGAAGTTTTGTAAGCTTCAAATTCTTACAATGTTGCAAAAAGTTACTTCTTCCTTGTTGACGACAAATTTCTACTAAATATCACCTTAAGCACCACTACCCCAATTTTTACAAAAAATTAAGCAATGTTTCGTTTAATGACATAATATGGGTTTAATCTTAAAAACAATATAGTTTTAAATGAAAAATTGCATGAATAATTTCTAAATAGTTTGAATTAATTGTAATAAAGCTTTTTAATAATGTTTATAAAACCACGAAAGAAAATAGAGCTTAATTTATATTGAATAATGTTTTGTTTCAAGTAAAAATGTTTAAAATATTCTTTCATTTAACAGAACCCTGACAATCATGATTTTTGTTTAAAAATGGACAATGACTTTAAATAACAATAACAAGTTGACTAAATCCTTCATGTTCTAACAAGATACTGTCCCCTTTTGTGGATACTTTAAAATTAATGAAAGGATTAATTGTGGTCTCGGGGTGGTCATGAAGTACATCCAGGCACCTCAGACTTGGAGTTATTTTCTCTCATCTCAGCTCCGAAATTCGCACCCCGGGCACACCCCATTACTGGGCAGAGATAGATAATTAGAGGGGCCAATTAAAGCAACATTAGTCACTGCCTGGCGGCCACACCAGGACTGACAACAAAGAAAGTGGCTTCATTCCCCCCCCCCTTCACTCCCGCCCCCAGTACAAACGTCTGAGCCCAAGTTTGTTCCAGGTGCGTACAGAACCCCAACAATATGGAACTGTCTATGGTACATGTCTTGTATTGTGATAAGATTTGAAGTAAATCAGTAGCTTGTACTGAGTACACATTTTTTCTATTGAATAAAAAAATGACTTAATTTTTTTTTCCCAAATAAAGAGCCTCTATCTAAAAAATGTGTTGTAGGGGTGTGGGAGAGGGGGGGGCAAGTCTAAAAATTGGATTTATTAATTCTATTTTAAAAATATCTTTTCCGTTTTGTATTAGCTAGCATGTAAGCAGAAGCCAAGATTAACTTGTCGCAAATTTTAAAACAGAAATGTGCGACATTTTTATGTACTCAAATATGATATTGCTTATCATGAAAGAACACACTTGATTAAAACAAATTGATCAGAAAACAATTACAGAACGTTTTTAAAAACAATCGACATACGTTGTAACGGAAAACTAAAATGACGGCTAGAGAGTTTAGCCAACTGTATCGGGAGGTTATCCTATATATCCTACACGCGTTCTCTCTGTTCCTACGACACGCACCAAAACGTTTGGTGAAAGGTCATTCTCTTTTTGTGCAGCCAAACAATGGAATTCTCTACCATTACACATACGTAGTATTCAAACAACCAAGTCTTTCAAGACTGCACTTAAGACACATCTTTTCACAATTTATTTTTAAAATTGATGAAACAACATTTCTTGTAAATGATTAACGTAGCTTATGTATAATGTATTGTAATTTTTTTGTGTTTGTTGTGATATGAAAGTTAATTTAATACTTATAAGTATGTTATTTCTTTCATGTAAAGCGCTGTGAGCCCAGTTCCTTACTGGGATACAGCGCTATATAAATAATCAATTTATTATTATTATTATTATATAATAATCCTCTTTAATAAAAGGCAATGTTCTGTCCGGTCATCGATAGCGATTGGTCCCTCAAACACATATGACTCCTACAGCCAATCATATTGAACACGTATATGCGGACGTTCAAAACGAGTTATTTTTGGTGCAGTATTTCCTCCAATACTTTATTTTGAGTTATGCGCGTTGGGATTTATACTCAAAAAGCTCTGTTTTTACGAGTTATTTATTTTAACAATAATGAATAGTATTTTTGACGCGATGCACATGTATGCAGGTCGAGACTGCTGTTGGAGGGGAGTTACAACATGCCACCGAACTGTTGCGGAACGTCCTTGGACGGGCTTTGTTGCTCGTATATATATAAATTGTATTCTTCTAGTAACTTACATCAAATATTTTTTTTTCCAAAAGGCTTTACTGCAGCATTCCATTGAAAAAGTTAATAATTATATTAACAGTGGTTTGTTACAACATATAAGAGTATAGTGAGCCGAAGAAAACATGCCTACAATGCATTGTTGAATATTTTGAAGTATGGCTTTATTTCAGCAACATGAAATAGTATTTTACCTATGTGTCTTCTGTGTAATAAAACAATGTCAAATGATTCAATGAAATCTTCCAAGCTTAAGAAATATTTTTAAAAAATCCAAGTGACAAAAAGATAACGATTTAACGTTTCTTCAAAAAGTCAAAGAAAAATATTTGAAAACATCGTCACTGCAAAAACTCGCGGGGACAACATATAAGCGAGATGAAGAAGGACTGCGAGTTTCTTGTAACATTAATACATTTCTTTATTGATTCCAAAGTGCCGAAAGGCTTACAATATTGGTGGGGGGAAAAACAGCTTTCAACAATATAAAAATAATTTCACTGCTTAACAATACAGTCCAAAGAAAGATTGACGAAATTACTCAGTTCATAGAAAATGCTTTATGTGAATACTTAAAACATCTAAATTCTCCATATAGCTTGATGAGTCCCATTTACTTTTAGCTTAAGAAGATTTGTGAAAGAGAAAACATTTTGCCAAAAATTGTTATTTGCTAAATGTTTGGAAACAGATACAAAGGGGGAAACGTTATTTACTTAATTAAAAAGATTTTTTGATGTTAAAGCTATAACCTTGGCTAATATCATTTCTGTTACATCATTTAGTCGCAAAAAACCACAGTGAAGGTTTGCATGGATCACTTGAGTATGTCATAGCAGCTAATAAAATAAAAAAGTATGCCTTCAATTAGAGATTGTTTGCTAAACTGTGTTTGGTAAATGACGAATTGACGAAGACTATAATCGTTTACTAATTAACACAGAAGCACATTGGTTATCTAAAAGTGCATGTTTAAATCGATTTTATGCTCTCTTTGATTCATTGTGGGAATTCCTGAAAAGCAAAGACAATCATTTGCGATAAACTTCAATGAACTCAAAAAGTGAAACCGCTGATAAGACCGATTTATTTGCTAAATTTTACGAAACTAAATGGTGGCAAATTAAAATAAATCAAATTTAGAAGCGTAAAATTTGCGTTTGTTACAAAACTTTTGCACCTGGCTCTCAGACAGATATTCGATTATTAAAAACAAAAAGGTTTATTCAGACTTCTTTGATCTACATATTATTTGCATATAAAACAGCATAACAATGTTATTAAAAAGAATTCAGAGACATAATTGTTTTTTTTTACTTTTAGTGTTGAAATTACACAAAATGCACACATTTACTTGAATTTTTAGTTTTAAACTTATTTTATGGCTCTCGCAGAATTACTTTTCAAAATGTGTGGTGTTTATGGCTCTCTCAGCCAAAAAGTTTCCCGACTCCTAGACTAGAAACTGGTGCTCTTGTGGATTTGCGGTTGCTTCTCACAAACATTGAGTCGGACGAAAATACACTCATAAAATCAAATCACATTTATCCAAATCATTAATTGCTTTAAATTTTTTTTATAAATAAAGGCAATAATTTCAATAAATACTTCTTCATCAACATGTTTGTTTTTTCGGATTTGTATGTGTTGTACTATGCATTTATGTAGGTTTTTCACTTGGGGGTCCGTGGGCAAGTTTTGTTTTAAAAAAGGGGTCCCTGAGCAAACATTTTTTGGGAACCACTGCACTGGAGGATAGAAGAACCAAGAGTAAAGTAGTAATTATACATAAAGCAATTAATTCTAACTTAGAAATACAACACAAAGATAACTTAATACAACCCTCAGATAGACATAAGGATAAAAACACCTTTCTTATTCCGAATGCAAGAACAAACACATACAAATTTTCGTTCTTCCCGTCCGGAATTCGGGCGTGGAATGGGTTGCCTGAATAAATCAGGAAAACCAACACTTTATCAACATTAAAAACTCAAATAAGACAGCAGGACTAAACACAAATCATAGATAAGCGTAGGACGCAATAATCTTCTGTATAGAAGTAGCGTCTGTAACAGATAAGATAAGATACAATAAGATGTACGTTCAACCTCTTTTAGTTTTGCGTCATAATAATTTTTAGTCAAATGAATACGACAGACCTTAAATGTTTACTAACGGTGGATATGATAGCCTTCGTAAAATTGATTGCTGATAAAAAATATTCAAAATAAACAAAAAGTTTTTTTATTTTTTATTTTATTTATTAATTTTTTAAAATATTTTTTTTCAGGGACGTGATTTTCTTATAATAACAAAACCACCAATAGCAAAGAAAACAATTAATTTTGTTATTGATTATTTCGAACATCATTTTTAGTGAACATTTTGGCAAGAAGTAACGTATGCCAGTGTTGAGAACCTGGTCGGCTGTCCACTACCAACCACTTAAACCTGACAAACCAAACATGAAGAGTCTCCTCAAAGTTTATGAGACCTTGAGTCCCCGCACCACTCTTCCGAAAATCCTTGTCACCAAATTTGTTGCCCGTCGGGTGTGGTGGCCATCTTTCTCCCCCGGTTTAGCTTCGGAGAGAAAATGGACTATAATACACTCATGAAATTCAATAAGGGACAAAGGGACGGTACTCTAGGCCATTAGTCCGGGGCCGGGCCCCGTGATTTACGGGGTGGCTAATGAGCCTGACATTTCATTAGTTGTTGATGGCGCACGCAGCCGCCGGCGAAATTCTCCGAGTATGAACACAGCGGCACCGACATGGGTCGTCCAGCGGTGGTCCACGGCTTCCATCGTTTCATGCGCGATTACGTTTAATTTCTGTGTGCCGCCTGCCATCTATCTACTTGCCTTTAGCCATCATTTGCCAGGCTAGGCAAAAATATCCCTTCGGCTGCTGGGCGAAAGCTGTGTGTGGGGGGAGGGGCGGGGGAGGGGTTGGGTGGAGGGGGAGACACCAGAGCCCTCTGCTGGGCCGAGACTTCATTAAGCCATTAATATAAGGTTGATCAAGGTCTTCCCCACTTGGCCATGTGACTCACGAAGTTGGCCAGGTTTTCTTAAAAGCAAATCAGTTGTTAGCTTTAAGGTATCCAGCAGCCCACAAAGACGGGCGGGTGTGAGGCGGTGAACTCTTTACATGACATTTTTAGTTTTGAAAATTTTTAGTTAAGAAAATAGGCAGTCATAGTTGTTCAATACAAATTTAAACATCAATATGCTTATGAAAAATTTGGTTAACTAAATCTTGAGGAATGTGTTCAACAAATGAAACATACTACAACACAACGGAGACGCTTTTACCTGAGAAAATGACCATGAAATACTTCGCCAGTTAAGATGAAATACAACAAGATGTCAAGTATATTTTCAATTGAGAAGTTTTTTTAAAACCATCGCCTGGAATACCTGGTTCGAATCATCAGTAGACAACTTACTTAAATGACGTTTGAAAATTTTCATACACCGAAATTTGGGGGCGGGTCATCGCGTTATTGTTTTCATCATGTATTGTCACGAATGTAGAGGGAGGACACACACATATTTCATCGCAGTAACCAAACATCTTACAATGTATATTTGAAAAAAATATTTGTGTACATTTAAAAGCGTGGGGAAATCAATTGAGGCATCTATGTTCTCCAACTAAACATGAGACGTAGGTGTTCTTCAAATGTCATAAATTCAACTAAACATGAGACGCAGGTGTTCTTCAAATGTCATAAATTCAACTAAACATGAGACGTAGGTGTTCTTCAAATGTCATAAATTCAACTAAACATGAGACGTAGGTGTTCTTCAAATGTCATAAATTCAACTAAACATGAGACGTAGGTGTTCTTCAAATGTCATAAATTCAACTAAACATGAGACGCAGGTGTTCTTCAAATGTCATAAATTCAACTAAACATGAGACGTAGGTGTTCTTCAAATGTCATAAATTCAACTAAACATGAGACGTAGGTGTTCTTCAAATGTCATAAATTCAACTAAACATGAGACGCAGGTGTTCTTCAAATGTCATAAATTCAACTAAACATGAGACGCAGGTGTTCTTCAAATGTCATAAATTCAACTAAACATGAGACGCAGGTGTTCTTCAAATGTCATAAATTCAACTAAACATGAGACGCAGGTGTTCTTCAAATGTCATAAATTCAACTAAACATGAGACGCAGGTGTTCTTCAAATGTCATAAATTCAACTAAACATGAGACGCAGGTGTTCTTCAAATGTCATAAATTCAACTAAACATGAGACGCAGGTGTTCTTCAAATGTCATAAATTCAACTAAACATGAGACGTAGGTGTTCTTCAAATGTCATAAATTCAACTAAACATGAGACGCAGGTGTTCTTCAAATGTCATAAATTCAACTAAACATGAGACGTAGGTGTTCTTCAAATGTCATAAATTCAACTAAACATGAGACGCAGGTGTTCTTCAAATGTCATAAATTCAACTAAACATGAGACGTAGGTGTTCTTCAAATGTCATAAATTCAACTAAACATGAGACGTAGGTGTTCTTCAAATGTCATAAATTCAACTAAACATAAGACGTAGGTGTTCTTCAAATGTCATAAATTCAACTAAACATAAGACGTAGGTGTTCTTCAAATGTCATAAATTCAACTAAACATAAGACGTAGGTGTTCTTCAAATGTCATAAATCCAACTAAACACGAGACGCAGGTGTTCTTCAAATGTCATAAATTCAACTAAACATGAGACGTAGGTGTTCTTCAAATGTCATAAATTCAACTAAACATGAGACGCAGGTGTTCTTCAAATGTCATAAATTCAACTAAACATGAGACGTAGGTGTTCTTCAAATGTCATAAATTCAACTAAACATGAGACGTAGGTGTTCTTCAAATGTCATAAATTCAACTAAACATGAGACGCAGGTGTTCTTCAAATGTCATAAATTCAACTAAACATGAGACGCAGGTGTTCTTCAAATGTCATAAATTCAACTAAACATGAGACGCAGGTGTTCTTCAAATGTCATAAATTCAACTAAACATGAGACGTAGGTGTTCTTCAAATGTCATAAATTCAACTAAACATGAGACGTAGGTGTTCTTCAAATGTCATAAATTCAAATAATTTACTAAATCTATCATATGACGTAACAAAAAAGAAAGAAGTACTTTTTCTCAGCTGACTGTGAAAATGAAATTTTTAAAGCTTAAAACGAAAGATTGGGGCTCTCACGACTAATGACATTCTGTGTTAAGTCTATTTAAAGACATGTACGACACTCTACACTTCCGTGTGAAGATAATGACCCCTTTAACATGATCATTAAGAAGAGCTTATGAAATTTTGGTTAATTTAAAAAAAAATTTTGCCACTTAAGGTATTTAAGTCTTAACAAAATTTTATTATAAGAGGGTAGCAGATTTTTTTAAAAAATGTGTTTTTTCTTTTTTTTTCTCATGCGAGCTACGGCACATGAACGTTTTTTTTTAAAATCACTTTGTTTTTTTTTAGTTTTAAGAAAGGATTTGTATAATTATAAACTTCCATAAATATGATATTTTACACATGGTTGACTATTGGGATCGAACGCGGGTCTACGGGTCTCTTATGTCACAAGGCTAATACTCTACCCTACGCCACCGAGCTCTCTGAGCAACTCGCAAAATACAAATATAATAAAAATAGCTGCAGAACTTATCATTATTAATTGACTTAGACTGATTCATACATCGGCATCGGCAATGGATAAGAAATCAAAATTTCTGTTCAGTCAGGCTGCGGGAAGTGTGTGTGTGTGTGTGTGGGGGGGGGGATATTGCTTGCGATTTAAATACTAAATCTATCATATGACGTAACAAAAAAAAAGAATATATCTCAAACGGAATTTTTCTTTGCGACTGGGTCACGTGACCCATGGTGCTTTGATGCGGCTCTCTACAATATTTTTTATTCTTAAAATGGCTCCCAGTTACTACAGTTTTGGCCACCCCTGGCTTAAACAACTTTAAAGGACTGAGAAGACCAATACTTAACAGCTTCAAGTTCAGTATGATAAAAATAATAAATGTCACAGTACACTACCGTACAGTAACCTTATAGTGCAGGGGTGCTCAACCTGCGGCCGTGGACACGAAAATGTGTGGCCGTGGAAATCTTTTTAAATTATAATAACATGTGGCCGTCAAATATGTGCAATTTGGCAAAATATTATGTAAAAGTAAAGTTGTAAACGAAATATCGAATATTCATGAACACTCTTAAGCACTTGTTATTGCGAAACAAATTACGACTCCGGCAGCTGTAGCGTTAGCTGCAGTTTTTTTTAGCGCTCATAGACATTGAAATAGCTCTTGTCGCGCTGGTGTTAGGCTGCAGCTGTAGCTAATGAGGGCAGGCCATGAAATTTAGCAGCCTAATATTGAAGCGCGCCAAGACCGTGTGATGCGCACATTCGCTGTATCGTGCTTGCTCTGTGTAACCTTGTAACCCTTTCGGTCAACTCCAGTAGCTGTTACAGTAATCAATAAAACAACCCCGTAAAAACAAAGTTTTTGACTATAAATCCCTTATATATGAGACATAACTAAAAGTATTGATTATGTTCAAACGCGACAAACATTTACATACTTTATATGTCTTAACTCCCCGTTGCTTTTAACCCTGGGTGGGAGGGGAAAGGTCTTGTCACCGATCGCTGGACCGAGCTCAGCGTGACAGGTAAAATGTAAACAAAAGCACGCCGGTTCACCTGGTTAAAACATGAGATGTGTTCACCGGTGGCTGGCCTGAAGTCAAGTGACCCGTAAAGTGTAAACAATAGAGTTCGCTACATATAATTTATATAGATAAACTAAAAATGCATTAATTTAGTAAATGTACTTTCGATCGATCAGAAATTTTGAAGCGATGCATTGTTAGGTGACACGAGCCTATGTGCCAAATTTCAACTCGATGGCATTACGGGAAGTGGGTCATTTTCGACTTTTATTTTTCCGCGTGCCTGACCAAGACAGAGTCGGCGGTGAAGTTAATATAAGGGATTTAATAAAAACAAACCCGTAAAAACAAAGTTTTTGACTATAAATCCCTTATATATGAGACATAACTAAAAGTATTGATTATTTTCAAACGCGACAAGCATTTACAGACTGAATCTGTCTTAACTCAACTTTGCTTCATAACCCTGGACTGAGCTCAGCATGACACGTAAAATGTAAACAAAAGCACGCGGGTACGTCGATGAGTCGCGTCAACGCATCAGCTCAAACTCTCACGTGGGGAAAAAACAATAACAAACAGTGAATTTGAATTACATACCTCATATAAGGATAAACTAAAAATGCATTAATTTAATTACGGTACGTTCGATCGATCTGAAATTTTGATACGATGCACTGTTAGGTGAGACGGGCCCGTGTTCCAAATTTCAGCTCGATCGGATCTCGGTAAGTGGTTCATTGTTTACTTTTGTTTTTCCGCCCGCCCGCCCAAGACATACAGAGACGGCCGCGAAGTTAATATAAGGGATTTAATGAAAACAAACCCGTAAAAACAAAGTTTTTGACTATAAATCCCTTATATATATGAGACATAACTAACAGTATTGATTATTTTCAAACGTTACAAACATTTACAGACTGAATCTGTCTTAACTCTACTTTGCTTCATAACCCTGGGGGGGTGGAGAGGGGGAAAAGTCTGGTCACCGATTCGCTTGACCGAGCTCAGCGTGCCACGTAAAATGTAAACAAAAGCACGCGGGTACGTCGATGGATCGCCTCAACGCGTCAACTCAAACTTTCACGTGGAAAAAAAACAATAACAAACAGTGAATCTGAATTACATACCTCATATAAGGATAAACTAAAAATGCATTAATTTAATTACGGTACGATCGATCGATCTGAAATTTTTATACTATGCATTGTTCGGTGAGACGGGCCTACGTGCCAAATTTCAGCTCGATCGGATCACGGGAAGAGGGTCAATTTCGACTTTTGTTTTTTCGCCCGCCCGCCCAAGACAGAGAGACAGAGACGCCGGTGAAGTTAATATAAGGAATTTAAAAATACTCAGAGGCCTGTGTACAAGTATCACTCTTAGCTAGCAGCTGCACCAGAAATCCACACAGATTTTTGACATAGCAGTGAATAAACATAACAGTGAAAAAGCGTTTTCCTATCATACAGCTCAATCTCTATCATTTCCCGCAACTCACCGCTCTAATCGAGATCCATGAAGTAAGAAAAGGTGAAATTCCGGCTACGTCCTTTTCTGGCGTCCTCGGAGCGCTGTTGCTAGAATTCGCAGAACGTTTTCAGGATTACGACAAGATCTTAGAAAATATGAGACTCTTTGCTTCTCCACATTTGGCTGAAACAGAGAGTGCGCCGTTGGAAGTCCAAATGGAACTCATCAAACTAAAAAATAACGCGCAGCTTGTGAAGAAATACGAGGACGAAAACGATCTACTGGAGACATGGAAACATGTGGAGTATCCCAAGCTTCGCGAAATAGCAAGAAACACTCTAGTGCTGTTTGGAAGCACTTACATGTGCGAAACGTCATTTTAACGAATGAAATATCTCAAGAACAAACATAGAACCGGACTGGTGGACACCAATCTGACGTCAGGAATACGACTGATGCTCTCCAGCGAAAGCTCGAACTTTGCGCGACCCTCGGCAAACATCCAAAAGCAAGGCAGCCACTAATTTCTGGACTCTGGACTGCTGAGTAACATGGGCAGTGTTAGTGCAGCAGCTTATCACTTATTCAATTATTGTGTTCTCAGTGTACTAATGCCACTGAAAAATATACTCATGCTGTACGTGTGTGACATAATGTTAGGTTTACATGACCATGTTCAATTAAGTAGAAATATAAGAGAATATAGATGGAAATGTTTTTGCTTGTAATTAAGCACTGTGTTTGCCTACAATTCATTATGATTATGTCATTATTATATCGCATTGATTATTACGAGAGGTAAATTTTTTATAGTGACCGTTTCGTTTTTCAGTGAAAATTTTTTGGCGGCCGTTGCAAAAGTAATTTGTTTTTATGCGGCCGGAAATAGCCCAAAGGTTGCGCACGCCTGTTATAGTGGAACATAATAGATTGATGGTTTTTATTAATTGAAATTCGTTAACAAACTGTTTTTTTGATAAGGGAGTTAATGTGTCCTTGAATATCATATAAACGTTTTCAGTAGATGACTATATAACTAACGGATCGTACTGAAAGCGAAATACCAACTATTTTCTGCAATTATACTGATATCATCTACTTTTTGCTATCATGCATTATTAGCACTGACATGAAACTACTGATTTTACTGAAAGCATCCATCTGCTCAGTGGCGTCACTAGGGGGGGCGAGGGGGGCGGGCCGCCCCGGGTGACACCCAAAGGGGGTGACACCCGAGCCCAAAATTTTACTGTGTACGATTTTATGTCCGAAAAAAAAATAAAGACACATTTTTTTTCATCTAGAAAGAAATTAAAAAATACAAAGGAATACGTTAAAAGCGAAAACTTTTTATTAAAAAAAATATCAGTTTACTTTCAATAATAAAACAGTCCCAACACACAAACAAAATAAAAACGATTTAGGAAAAAAAGAAAAGAAACGTCGCAGCTGAGAGGTCTTAAATAAAAACAACCCGTAAAAACCAAGTTTTTGACTATAAATCCTTTACGTATGAGACGTAACTAAAAGAATGTTCATTATAACACGCAGCGCAAGACCATCCAAAAATACAAAATTGCAGTTGTGTCGTAAAACGTGTTTAATATAATGCGCACCGATCAGGAATATGTTTATAAAAAGTGCCGTCAATAAAATACGCACCTTATTGCGCGACAGAAAGGTTGTTCAATATAATACGCACCGCGACGCTCTATCTCAAAAAATAGCATGATACATAGGAATAAATAAAATAATATAAAAAATCAATAGTTTAATTACGGTACATGCGATCGATTTGAAATTTTGATACATTGTTTTTATTATTGTTACGAAACTGCCTGCAAAATTTCAACTCGCTGGCTTACGAGCAAGTGGGTTAAAAATCGATCAAAAGTTTTGGCGACAAGGTCGGGTGGTCGGTCGGCCGCAGACACCACGAGTAAATATAAAGAATTTAAAAAAAAACCCGTAAAAACAAAGTTTTTGACTATAAATCCCTTATATATGAGACATAACTAACAGTATTGATTATTTTCAAACATTTACAGACTGAATCTGTCTTAACTCAAGTTTGCTTCATAACCCTAGGGGGGAGGGGTGGGTGGGAGGGGGAGAGGGGAAAAGTCTGGTCACTGATTCGCTTGACCGAGCTCAGAGTGACACGTAAAATGTAAACAAAAGCGCCCCGTCGCTTCGTTGGGTCGCCTCAATGCGTCAGCTCAAAATTTCACGTGGGAAAAAACAATAACAAACCGTGAATTTTAATTACATACCTCATATAAGGATAAACTAAAAATGCATTAATTTAATTACAGTACGTTCCATAGATCTGAAATTTTGATACGATGCATTGTTAGGTTAGACGGGTCCGTGTGCCAAATTTCAGTTCGATCGGATCATGGGAATTGGGTCATTTTTTACTTCTGTTTTTCCGCCCGCCCAAGACCGAGAGAGAGAGAGAGACGCCGGTGAAGTTAATATAAGAGATTTAAAAAGGCTGGACATGAAAGAGGCAGTGTCTTATGTTTTAAAAGATATAAAGCTATTTGGGCTTTGACAAACCGACACCATGGACGAATCCCTCCTCACGACTCCCCCCACAACAGTAGGGTGGGGGGGGGATAAAATTTTTACCAAAAAATAAATATCAAAAGACGGGTTTTCTTTGTTGATGTTTTTTCTAGACGAAAATTATGAATTCAATGTCTTTGAGTTAATATTTTGTTTTATATATATTTATTAAAGGCATGATATGCATGTTTATATACAGGTAGTCCCCCGGTTACGACGGTCCCATCCCGACTTTCGCTGTTTCGTGGTTACGAACGCTCCCCCATAAAGAAAAATATTACGCGTTATTCCGTATTTTTTAAATTTGTTTTTAAAAACTTTTTTTTTCATGGGATAACGAATTGTTTTATCTAATTGAAATAAAAAAATTATTGAAAAATATGTATTATTATTATTTGAACCTACAACTTTCGTTTGCGAATTTTTCTCATGGTGAAGTTTTCAATCAAGTCAGTAAAGCAAAGAAAGCTTACAAGTAAGTTCCTTTTCAATGCTCATTAGAGAGAGCATATTCAGTCTTTGTTGTCCCATGCAAATTCTAAATCATTTTATATTCTTTTCAACTTTGAAAAGGATTGCTCTCAGTTGCAGTTTGATGTCATCATTGAGAGATAGATGAGAAGTGCGATGTGTACATTTGTAAAGAGCTGTGTGAAATTTAGCTCATTCAAAAGCATCAAAATGTTTAGCTCTGTGCACTTATTTTGAGTTTGGCATTTGGGTACTTCCTTTTCCTTACCCTCCGCCTGGACAATAACTCTTTTAAAGAGTTTTGAAAATTGGACTAATTCTGAAGGTAAGCAGTCTTCGAAATCACTTGAATATTCTTCCATTATCTTGGCTGCTGTCCATCAGATGGCGAAATTTCTGAGCTCAGATAGGTTTGTAAGAAAGCCAAATTTCTCATGGGCCTAACCGATGTTGTAGGGCTCAAGAAAGTTTGTCAATGATTACCAGAAATACCTGAACCTTGAAACTTTTGTCTCGGGGAGAATACTGTTTTAGTGATGTCCCTTTATCAAACTGACGCCCTTTTTTTTCCTCTTTTTTTTGTTTTTGTTGATAGCATTGAACTTTTGAAGATTGTTCATACTCTTATTTACCAAAGACTTTTCCTTTCCTTTGTTTTCATAGGAATCAAATTAAGAATGCTGTCTTTTAACAAACTCAATGAGAGACTTCCTTTCTAAAATTGTTTCCCGAATTTCAAGTAATATAGCGACTTCCAGTTGTTCAAGCTCTTTTAGAAATCCTTCTGCTTCAAGTAAACAGTCACGTGGCTGATTTTAGATTGCCGTATGAATTTCCAAGGCATTTTCAGGGATTCATACAAACATGTGCCTGCATCTTTATTAAACACTATAATAAGTTTGGAGTACCTTAAATTATTAGTGGCCCCTGGCTTTAGCCCGATCAGCACCCCCCTTTTAATCCGTAATAGGGTGTAGGGGTCACGCATCGGTGACGATGTGTAACGAGGGGGTGGGGTTAAAAATGTGACGTCACATAAAAAACGCGCAACTTTAAATAAAAGTTCCACTTAAATATTTGATTGTTTACCGTTTTTTTAATGACGTTTTCGATGGCTTCACGCGTGTTACGACATCAGAGCGCATACTTACATTTTTAAATGCCAAAAAATAATTTGCAACATGCTAATTTTTATTTATAAAATACGGCTTGGGGGGGGGGTGTCAAAGCTTTGTGACGTCATATCGTGAAAAGGGGTGGGGGTATAAGCATGGAGCTGGGGGATGGTGGGTTAAAAATCGGCATGCTCGCGTGACGTCATTTATGGACGGCTCCTTCAGTCGTGAGGGGTGACACCATGAGCTACCGCCCCGGGTGACACCAACCCTAGTGACGCCTCTGCATCTGCTAGCATGTATTAGTAGCACTACCCTCAAACTAATGCTTCTACTGATAGCAACTAGCTGCTAGCATGTATTAGTAGCACTACCCTCAAACTACTGCTTCTACTGATAGCATCTAGCTGCTAGCATGTATTAGTAGCACTACTATCAAACTACTGATTTTACTGAAAGCATCCATCTGCTAGCATGTATTAGTAGCACTACCCTCAAACTACTGCTTCTACTGATAGCATCTAGCTGCTAGCATGTATTAGTAGCACTACCCTCAAACTAATGCTTCTACTGATAGCAACTAGCTGCTAGCATGTATTAGTAGCACTACCCTCAAACTACTGCTTCTACTGATAGCGTCTAGCTGCTAGCATGTATTAGTAGCACTACTATCAAACTACTGCTTCTACTGATAGCATCTAGCTGCTAGCATGTATTAGTAGCACTACCCTCAAACTACTGCTTCTACTGATAGCATCTTTCTGCTAGCATGTTTTAACAGTACTACCATCCAAGTACTGATTTTACTGATACTGATAGCATCCAGCTGCTAAATGTATTAGTAGCACCACCATCGAACTACTGCTTTTACTGATAGCATCCAGCTGCTAGCACATATTAGTAACACTACCATCAAACTACTGCTTCTACTGATAGCATACAGCTAACATGTATGAGTAACACTACCATCTCAACGCATAAAGCATTGGCTGATGTCGACAAGGCGACTTTGCAACGTGACACCGCTGTGACAGGAGTTCCGTGACATGTGTACGAATCTAACAGAAATCGCCGTGCCGTGACATGATGCTTGATTCGTCCGTACAACGCGCCTATTTGACCACGCCGCCATGTCGCATCTTTAGGGAGCTTGACATTTCGACTTTCCGACATGTCGCCATCATCGCGCCATTCAGGTCTTCCCTGGTGGAAGACCGTAAACAGCTTAGGGCGGGAAAGGTATCGACGTCTCACCCGACGGCCTGGGCTTGTTATAGACATCTGCCGCCCTCTTCGCCTCATCAAGGCTCCATTTTCCTGCTTTTTTTTTCCTTCAAACTTTTATCTTTTTGTAGTCGAGTGGGCTGCTTGATGTAAGCTGACATCACGTGACAGGTGCAACCAATCATAAGCTTCGTTTGCACGATCGCCCGTGTTGGTCTTGGCGGAGAGGCCAATGAGAAAAGTTCTACCAGAGGGCATATACAGCTAGAGCTTTCAATAATGAGAACAGAAATGCATTTGTTCAAACGAGGCCATAAAAATTTGATAATTCGTCTATTAAGTCATGAAAAGATAATACTAAATGGCATTTGCTGTTGGAGACAACAATTTATTTTAAAATAAGGCTATAAGCTATTTTTTTCAGTTACTTTACCTTTTAGTTACAGAGCAGCAAATTTAAATATATCAAGTAGAAGGGTGGAAGGTTATCATTTTATTAAACTGTAGGGCTGTACGGATTCAAATTTTTGAAAATCCGGCTATAGCCGGATTTGGCTGGATTTATTAAATGAAATCCGACCGCAGCCACATTTGTAAAAATGGCTGGATTTAGGATTTGCCGGAGCCGAAATTCTGTACAACCCTATTAAAATTGTGATATTATTTTATCAAGGATGAGGGAGGGTGTAGTGGAAAAAACAATGCTATTTAACAATTTTTCAAATAATTTTTTTTAAAAACTGCATTAATTATTTCTTTTGGACGAAGTTTAACTATTAATGAGAGATTTAATTATTTTTTCCAAAAACTATTTACATTATTATTTCGTTAAAAACAATGAACATTGCTATTTATTTTATCAAAAGGAACCAATTTTTTTTAAAAAATGTGATGTAAGGGTAGGTTGTGGTGGGTTGACCCCAAAAATAAATTTGAACAAATGACCCCTGGCAACCTTAGAATTTTAAAACTTTTTCCTATAGCTCTGTTTTGGGGTTGACGTTCATCCTATCAGAGACCGAACCTTTCGTTGGTCGGCTGCATTTTAACACCACCAAGTAAATCGATACGTCTAAGACTGATGCCATATTTTATCACAGTGCTCCCTTCAAATAACTGACCAGCTGTGATCTATGACCACACTAAGCACTAGATATTTACGCCATACGCCAGTGAACTGACCTGTAAGTTCATCCCGTTTTCACTACATTAGGAGTGCTAACCAGCAAACAAAAAAGTAATAAAAACTCGAATGAGTGTTTAAGCGTAATTTCCAATTTGTCCTTAATAATTTTTTGAGACAAATCACTAAATAGTGTTCAGCAAGTAAAAACGATCACACATAGTTTTAATAACATCGATTCAAACGCTTCTTTTGCGGTGAAAACACGTTGAGTTGAAACAAAGCATTTCCGACTTTTTTTTTATTCAAGGGAAATCATTCTAGATTACGTTAAAAGTAATTTCAAATCAATAATTCTGAAACTAAACAAAACAATTGCTATCTACAAATTGCTGCTAAAATTACGTGAGTCAAGCGAAGAAAGATTTTTGAAAAATTCCACCTCCAACATTGTTATAAATATCATTAGCTATCGTTTGGTGTTTGTTTCCACCCGATAGCTGTTCATTGTTATGGTTGCCGAAAAATTGACAAAATACTAAAAAAAAATTCGTCATTTTTTTTTCTTTTTGGATTCTCCAGGAAATCCATTAAATCTTTTCAGATTTTTTTTTGGCCCGTGCAAATCTTTGGGACCTCCTTAACCTTCGATCTGGTATACCGGTAGTTGCTTGTGCAAGCTCGAACAGACATCCATACCGGACAAATCTTTCAAACCTATAGATCTAAGCCCAATTTCCCCATGGAGAAATTTCGCTTTAAAAAAAAAGTAATCTCGTTGCGGTAAAAGTTCTACTTTTCAACAAAAATATTATGAAATCACACAGCCCAGTAAACAGACGGATGCTACGAACTATAATCAGTGGCGGATTTAGCTATAGGGCAGGGGGGGCGGCTTGCCCCCCCACGCCCCTGTTGGGTATAAACTGGCGCCCCCCTAAAGACGCCCTCGATGAACACCAAAAAGGTGTCACAAGAGCAGAAAAAATGATTTCTAAACACGAAACTTGTAATCAACACCAAATTGCTTGCTAAAAATTGAATATCAAGGGATGAAACGGTAATATCTGGTTTAAATCAATCACTCGCATCTGAATTATCGGCGACAATTGATAATTAAGTTAAGTCTGCACAATTATTTTCTTTAATTATTGAATCAACCATTGATATATTTAGAATTGATCAGATGTCAGTTTCTTTACATTCAGTTTTAAAATCAGGACATGTTGTGGAGAGATTTATAGGCTTTTATACTTTGGTAAACAGCGGCTGAATAGCGAATAGTGCGCTCGCCTCACAAGCTGAGGGGCGTGGCATCTAGCCCACGTTAAAGCCACAATAAAAATAAATAGAGGTAAAAAAAAAGATTTAAAAAAACCAAGTTTTTATAAGTGTACTAAAAAGAAGAAAATGATTTAAAACTTATAAATTCAAGTTCATGTACTTTGATTTAATATGACTAAAAACTTGGGGCGGGTTTTTGGTATAAAAGTTAACTGAGATCTATGAGTGAGAGAATGAGTGAAATGCATTATGTAAAACCTCATAAGCGCCCTCATAAATAAAAAATGCTCCCGCATTTGCTGAGAAGATTTTAACGGAAATAAAAAAGTGAAATATTGATTTCACACTCTGTCGAGGACAGGCATACTCTGGAATTAAGAGTGGCCTTTAAACTCATATAAAGAAACTTTCACCCAATTATTGTGCCCATGTTTTGAATTTGGTTACTATCGAAGCAATGTCTGTAAACAGTGGTATACAGTTGTTTTTGGCGCATATTTAAGGTTGTATGCAGGGCCGTCTTAACGCATAGGCCCGATGGGCATTTGCCCGGGGGCCCACGAGCATAGGGGCCCCATGGGAATATGTTTAGTTATATATATTATATATATACGTCTTTTATTCCTGCGGGCCCAACACTATTTCTTTGCACGTGGGCCCAACCTGGTGTAAAGACGGCTCTGGTTGTATGCATGCCTTTCATCTAGTTTACCACGTCTACATACTCTTAAAGAATACCAGAAATATCAATATGAATCAACAGTAGATACTCTGAAACGACTTTCTGATACAAAATGTGCACGCCGTAAGCATGCAGTTGTTGGATCATTCTCTGCTATTCTAGCCACACTTGATTCAAGGGAATCAACAGAATAGAAAGGAAGTGTCAGAGCAGAAGCTATGTGACTATGTGTTTTAACAACAAAATATTCTTTTGCTTTTCTGATGCTATTTGTACAAAAGTTATCTTCATGTTATCAAACTAATTGCAATGGCTTTGCAAAACAATTGATCGATGTTGGACAAAATAAGTTTGTTGATATGAGAAGCGATGAAGCTTTTGAAATGCTGAATGTAGGTGTCAAATCATTTATTAACGAAAATGGTTCCAAACTAGATGTTAAAACAGAATTTAAAGAAAAGCGAATTGCAAAAACGAAAAGCATGACAGGCGAACTTAGCAGTGATGTAAGGGCTGATGATCCAACTACACGCTTTAAATCTGAAACGTACGTCACTATCTTGGATTCACTTGTAACACAAATAGATGATCGATTTAATGAATTTTGGTGCACAGTTACTTATTTCTATTGTATTGATCCATCACAAATGTTGTAAGAAAATAAAGATTCTTTTCAAAGTTTATGCAAAATTTACAAACACGACATTAACCTTGAAGAAGCAATCGTAGAATATAAGATTTGTATGCATTAATACAATAAACTCCTACTAGTACACTACAACTTAAAAAGGTTAGGCCATTCTTGACTGAAAAACTAATGGCATCGGGTCTCACTAATTTGTCAATATTCTATAAAATTTACATGACTCTTCCTGTTAGCAGTGCTACTGCTGAAAGATGTTTCAGTAGATTGAAACTCATCAAAAATTATTTGCGCTCAACAATGACAAACGAACGTCAGTCTGCATTGGCATTAATTTCAATTGAACGTGATCTAGCTGAGAAAGTTGACTATGAATCAACGATAAATCGTTTTGCTAAAATGAAATCACGTAGAAAGCAATTTATATAGGGCTCACGGCTCTTTCTTATCTTATCTGTTACAGACGCTCCTTCTATACAGACTAATATTGCGTCATATGCTTATCCATGGTTTGTATTTAGTCCTGCATTCTTATTAGAGTTTTGAATGTTTATTTAAGGAATTTACAATCATTGTTTGTGTAAAGTTCATAAATTTTCCCAAAGTTTGATGCTCAAACTTTCAGTGATAAATTTTTTTTTAAAATTCTGAAGTAAATTGTTTAGTTTATTTATAAGTATAATATTATTGGCACTCTTTGTGTGTGTGTTACTAATCCTGACCAATCCACTCCACCAAAGTCTCTGTGTTTTTCATTACAAGCTTTTATTTAACTCACACTGTTTGTATGTTGTATCCGTCAAATCTTGTAACGTAAAATTAAACCACTTCTGATGGTACTAGAGATCTCAAAATTTTACCACAGATAGATCTTGGATGACAATACATTGTATCAAAATTTCAGATCGATCGAATGTACCGTAATTAAATAAATGCATTTTTACGTTTATCTTTATATCTAAGCTGTATCCGTGCTATTCTTGACTTTCACGTGAATGTCACCGGAGTTCACAACCAGCCATGGATGACGACATTCCAGGTGTTAAACAGCTCAGTAATTCGAAACTAAATCTAAATTGACATGATAATACAAGAGGAACAACTGGTATTTGTGTAGCCTAGTTGGCCCAATTGTTAGCTTAATGGATTTTCGACCTGGAGGTACTGGGTTCAATTTTCAGTTGGGGAAACTGTTATTTTTTAAATACATAAATTTGTAATTAATAATCTATCTTTTTACCACTATCACATTTAAGTTATAGACAACGAAGTTTGACTAATTAAATTGAGTTGATTATGTCAAAAAATTGATTAAAAAATTGTGTTACTAAAAAGTAGAAAATAAAATATTTAAAAAATCTTTTTTTAAAAGGACGCGCTTTTATTTACATATAGAAAGTGCACTAAAAAGAAGAAAATACAAATTTTCAATCCGTGAACCTATCGCTTGCACATAAAAGCGTGGGGCCCTCATCACAACTCGCAATCATGTACAAAGCTGCGAAAGATAAATACAAATTTATATGAATATTAATAAACATTTAAAGTTTCACAACTTTGATCATATACATGCTACTATCATATTAATTAGAAAAATTTATCTATATGCAAAAGAGTAGTTGCAATAAGAAATGAGTTGTGATGGGCGCCCCACGCTTTTATGTGCAAGCGATAGGTTCACGGATTGAAAATTTTTATTTTCTTCTTTTTAGTGCACTTTCTATATGTAAATAAAAGTGCGTCCTTTAAAAAAAAGATTTTTTAAATATTTTATTATTTGTAGCATCAGATTACCTGGTCTTAAACTGAACCATTTTGCCAGATAAAATTCTCATTTCATTCTTTCAGATAGAAAAGTATTACAAGAACTAAAAACAGTAGCTCTTAAAATTTTATTAGTAAAAATAAGTTGTTCTCTTTGAAACTAAGTTCATAATTTACTGTCATCTTTTTATCCTACATATGATATATGCATATAATACGTATATGATATATGATTTCTTTAATTACTTAGGCCTTTTATTAATTATTAACATTTTTTAAAATACATTATATTTTGTTTTATTTGTGACCTATTACTCTCCTGAATATAAAGCAATTGTTTGTATATTGAAGAGATTCATTGCAATGGTTTGATGTAAACAAAAATAATATTAAATAATGTACTTTGAATGATCAACACAGCATTTATTATTTAACACTTAGTCACTTAGTTATTTGTTTGAGTTGCTGTCAGTGCTATTTATGGCAAGCTGAACAAACTGATGAGTCATCTTGCAGATAGTACAACAAACTATTGGAGGCATATAAAAAATTTAATTAAATTCTACCTCATTATAAAAACATTTTAGAAGTTTTATTTAGCCCAAAGACTATAAACTTATTATGCTGAGTTTTCTATGTTAATGTCTGCTAGGATATTCAGCAATTGAAAGTGAAAACAAAGGATTATGAGAAATTTAGATTTCGTCACAAATAACAGCCCCCAAATTAACTACCATTTTCATAAATTCAATTGATTAACCATATCTACTTAAGACTAGATGTTTCTTTTTGTCTGCAGCAGTCTCTTAAGATGAAAACGTATTAAAGTTAAAGTAAAACTCACATTTAAAGTGAGCAGAAAAGTTTTTTAACATAAAATATAGCAATAAGAGTGAATCTCATATCAAATTTATAATCTTCATTGCAGAACCAGCAATTTAGACAAATGAATTTTATTTCAGCACCTATAAATATTTGCACTAAGTGCATGAATAAAAAAATTTTTTGCGGCGCCCCTTGAAATTCTCCTCGCCCCCCCACGAAGACAAACCTAAATCCGCCACTGACTATAATTATCATTACTTGATAACAAATTACAAAATATAGTCATATTATGTCTAATGAATGTAAAAGGTGAGAACATAATAAACATTTCATATCCGAATAATAAAACAAATATAATAATAAAAACAAAACAAGCACAATAACAAAAACTGACATAAATGAAAACATTAAACTCGTCTATAAAAAGAAGGTAAAATAATATTTTTAAAAATAAATGTTTTGTTAATTTATTTGATGTGCACACTGTGCGTTAGGTCGTAACTAAATAACTAAAGCCGACTATAACATATTTTGCATACAAGAAGAAACATTAATTTTATGTGTAACAGATTTTTAAATTATAAAAAATAGAAAGAAAAAAAATGTACTGAATTCACTCTCTAGTCGTCCTGAAAGGTCTTCCTCTCCTTCCCCGTTCTAGATCTCCCAATTTCCCTTTACTCTCTTCCTTTCTCTCTTTCTCTTTGCTGTTTTTTTTTACCTCAACAAAATAATAGATATAACATCGTTAATGAAAGTGAACTTTACTTATGATGGAATATTATAAGAAAAACCCATACATTTTTTTTATTCTGTTGAATGTTGATAATGAGGAGAAAAGAAGTGTGTGTGTGTGTGTGTGTGTGTGTGTGTGTGTGCGTGCGCGTGTGTGTGTGTGGGAGGGGGGTGCTGTGACCAACCTATCGTCTGTTAAAAACAAGGAAAAGACTCCGCAGTACTGGGTGGGGCTAGACGAATACGTTTGGAAATGTGCCGCCACCCATCCATCATTCCTCAATACATTACCCCCTGACAGCTTTCCGATGGCCTCTTAGGGAATCTCCGGATTATCCTATGTGGGGGTAATAACATTGAGAGCTGTGAGAGGGTAAAAAATCTGGTCATCGATATCATCAGATTAAACAGGTTAGTGCAGGCTTTCCCCATGTCGACACGGAAGTAAAGACTCACATCTGTTATGAAATAGCTGCTCTTTTTTATTTTACTTCTAAAAATGTAATTTCAATTTTTTTTTAAATTTTTTTTTGCACTTCTTGATTGATTCTATGATTGTGGTAGCCGTTCTAATTCATTGTGTGGCTTTTATTTTAGAGGAACAAACGTCAATGTGTGGTTTTGATATTGCAAATGGATAAATCAAGTCATAGAGTTTTAATTGAAATTTTAAAAAAACTAATGATTTATTTTAATCGTTACCTATTTTACGTTCCGTTATAACGTCTAATAACTATGACCTGTTATTAAGATTTTGGCTCGTGGAGGAAAATTGGGTAAAAAAATAAATTAATGGAAAACCAATCGTCTAAAATATAAATATATTATATAGAAAAGGACTGCGATAAAGCTTTTAAATAAAATACAAAATACATAAACACATTGTTTAATGAAAACAATAAATTTGAGCTTTATAATTAAACTAACACGACAGTAAACGTTTCGGCTAATGCTTCATCATTACAATAAACATTAAGTTCATACTTGCATAAGTAATAAAATTATATTTAAACTAGCGTATCACCCGTCAAAAATGACGGAAGTTTTCAGCTGAAATCTATTTATTTTGAAATTTAAAAAAACGTAAAAAAGCAAGTTTTTCACTATAAATCCTTTATGTACTAGACGTAACTAAAAGAATGTTCATTATAATACGCAGAGCAAGACCATCCAAAAATACAAAATTACAGTTGTGTCGTAAAACATGTTTAATATAATGCGCACCGATCAGGAATATGTTTATAAAAATTGTTGTCAATAAAATACGCACCTTATTGCGCGACAGAAAGGTTGTTCAATATAATACGCACCGCGGCACTCTATCTCAAATAAATAGAAGTTAAAAAAGATTTTTAAAAACCACGTTTTTACAAGCGGACTAAAAAGAAGAAAATAATTTAAAACTTATTAGTTCATGTACTGTATTTAATATAACTAAAAACGTGGGGCGGGCGCTTATGAGGTTTAACATATGCGGTTCACTCATTCTCTCACTTATAGATCTCTCTTTTGCCTTCTAAATTAGAAATCTTTAATTTTTATACCAAACACCCGCCCCACGTTTTTAGTTATATTAAATCAAAGTACTTGAACTAATAAGTTTTAAATTATTTTCTTCTTTTTAGTCCGCTTGTAAAAACGTGGTTTTTAAAAATCTTTTTTTACTTCTATTTGTTTTATTCTTTTTAGTCCACTTATAACAACCTGGTTTTTTAAAATATTTTTTTACCTCTATTTATTTTACCAAACACCTCACAAGCGCCCGCCCAACGTTTTAAAAACATTGTTATGTGGTCACGGGGCGAACTCACGGATGTCTACAAAAGCCGACGGTACAGATGCTTTTATATAGACTATAGATAAACTTAAAAGTTCAATAATTTAATAACGGTACATTTGATCGATCTGAAATTTTGATACAATGCATTGTCAAGATCTATCTGTGGTAAAATTTTCAGATCTATAGGACCATCATAAGTGGTTCAATTTTACGTTGGCAGATTTGAAAAAATCTTGGACAAACACACACCAACGAAAGCGAGTTAATAAAAACGTGGTAAAAAAATGACATGATAAATAGAAATAAATAAAATAATCTAAAAATTCAATAATTTAATTACAGTACACGCGATCGATCTGAAATTTTGATACATCGTTTTTATCATCGACACAAAAGTGTCTGCAAAATTTCAGCTCGCTAGTTTACGAGGAAGTGGGTTAAAAATCAATCCAATGTTTTGGCGACAAGCAAGCAAGGGCTCAACCAGACACCATGAGTTAATATAAAGGATTTTAAAATGCACTTTTTTTAGGGCGCCAAAGGCGCCGACCTTTTTCAAAATCCCAACTAACTTGTCCTTGTTTGATAAATACGTAATATTAAACTTTCTGAAATGTACACAAAGTATTTTATAATAAGGGTTGTTTGTTTTTTTATTTTATAATTAACCATCATCAAATCATCTTTTTACATTGTTCCCTTTTTCAAAATTAAAATATGAACTAAAACAATGACGTCATATACTTTTTTTTTACAGCGCATCTTTAATTTGCACACTTTTTGATGCATTGGTGCAGTAATTTGGTGCGCTGCTTTCTAAAATTAGTAGCGTCACGGACAGACAGACGTGACAGAGACTGCAAATTATGGGTATTGATTCTTAAGACATACTATATAATGCAATTTTATTTAAAATAAAAAGAAATGAAAAACAACAAACAATGACACATGATATAGGAGAAAGGAGGAAGTATCTAAACTATACAAAACAAAAGCTTTTGGTTATGGTTAACTATCTGTTTGCTGTAACAGATTGACACAATTTTAGAGACTAAATAAATAAATCGAAACATCAGTCATCCGAAAATGGACTATATCTTGTGATAGTATGAAAAATAAATTACTTAGTTACAGTAAAAGATGGGAAAGAAATTAGATATGAAATGGATGAATATTAATTAAAATAAATACTATTTTAATCTAAAGACAATAAAATAATAAGGATGATGAGGTATTATTACACTCACACACAAACACAAACAGATACACATATAAGATTTTTAATATCCTTATCAAGTTATATTGGGGTAAGGGTGGGGCAACTGAAGCCCCGTTCACAAGTTTCGGTTAGTGACGGTAAAGGAGGGTACTGTGTGACTAGCACAAAGCTCGGCCCCCCCCCCTTTTTTTTTCTTGCACAACTTAATGTCGGATACCCATCAGTGCCGGGTGGTCTCAGGTGCGCCCTTAGGACCCGGAAACAGGTCCCAGCATTCACCGGGACTCGAACCCGAGACTCATCGGGTTTTCCCAATAGACCTTCAAGAACTTTAAAAGTGTAACAACAACAAAATATTATTAAAAATCTAAATTTTTAAATAAACGACAAGAAGGAATGAACATGGACAGACAACAAACTAACATACTGTGAGAATTCGCTCGAATTCTAATATAAATCCGGATCGAAGTGTCTGCTAACTTTCACTTCAATGTGTATCACATTCCATGATTTTTCTTATGGTTTTAAGCTTGATCTGTATCTAGGCGTCATTCCTTTCATCTAAAAGTCTTACTTTCATTCCAAATTTTAAACATATATTAGCTATACAGACACGTAACAGTAATGTTCGATGAGTTGTAAAAGGAAAAAGAAGCAAGATTTTTAATGCTGGAGAAAAAAGTATTTTCGAATGTTTTAAAACACTGTCTTAACATTGGTCGTTGTCATCGTTTGGCTAAAAGTACAAAGTTTTGATGATGACACTATGTGCTGAGACGACGTTAGTTGTCAGTATCAAAAGTGTCATTTGAGATGTATATAAATGATTGGATCTATTGTAATTAGCCCTACCCAACTTACTTGAAACTTGTTTTAAGACTCCAAAAGTTATTTTGAACCCAATCATAACTGAAATGGACAGGCGGCGTTCACTGACAAGCAGGTTTGTTTTTAAACCCTCATTTAATTTCGAAAGCCTGGGAAACAAAATTAGTTCTATTTATTTGAAAAATTGAACGAAACCAAAGCCAATACACTTCAAATAAAGATACGCAAGTAAAATTTCAATCAGAAATGGGGAATACCTATCTTAAGATAGCATTTCCAACAGTTTGGAATTTTCCACGACACAACATCAGACACATCTAGAACATTAAATGATATCATCGCATTTAATTTAATAAGCTTTTTACCATTTCCAAGATTTCACAGTCTTACATTAATCATTGTATTTATTTAAAAAAAACAATAAAGCCAATTCCATAACTTTTTATCTAGTTTTTTTCTTCATCTTCTTATCACCATTTTGTCTAAACAGATAGTTACCATCTTGAGTCAGTAGAATTCTGGGAGAAATTAAGCCAAAGGCCGAGGCTCATCCATCACAGAAACCTGACAAGGGTGACGCCCCCTTTTCTCCATCTATCAAAATGTTCAAATTCGTGTTGTCTTCATCGACAACTTCCGGCACGGCACTCCGAAGGTCAGACGTGATGAACAGGAAAACTATAGCCGGCTATCTCTGCCTTGAATCTGGTTCTCTGACAGTGTAGGCTTTCTTGTAAGTTGAGACTGTTTTTGGGGATAAGCTGTTGTGGTACTGACGGTGGATGCTAGGGGATTAAGTACCAAGTGGATGCTAGGGGATTAAGTACCAATAAGTGGATGCTAGGGGATTAAGTACCAAGAACAGGAAGGGATTTTAGTTGCTGTTAAAACAGGACAAGTTTATCAATCATTCGCCAAATTTGAAGAAAAAAAAATAATTTTAAAAAAATGTATGGCTTTTACAAAGGTTCTTTTTAAAGAGATGATCCATTTAAATACCAATCCAGCGCATACTTTTAAAATCGGGAAATGGTGTGTAATATTTTTATAAATACTCTTTAACATCGCAATTCTTCTTCTAAACTCATACGTTTCTGTATTTTCCCATTTCCTGGTTGTCCTCCGTTGGATTAGGACTACTAGCAATGCCTTTTCCTTAATATCAATACCTTCTCCCTCCTTTCAATACCTTCTCTCTACTATCAATACCTTCTCCCTCATATCAATACCTTCTCTATACTATCAATACCCTCTCCCTACTATCGATACCTTCTCACTCCTATCAATACCTTCTCCCTCCTATCAATACCTTCTCCCTCCTATCAATACCTTCTCCCTCTTATCAATACCTTCTCCCTCCTATCAATACCTTCTCCCTCCTATCAATACCTTCTCTATACTATCAATACCCTCTCCCTACTATCGATACCTTCTCACTCCTATCAATACCTTCTCCCTCCTATCAATACCTTCTCCCTCCTATCAATACCTTCTCCCTCCTATCAATACCTTCTCCCTCCTATCAATACCTTCTCCCTACTATCAACTCCCTACTATCAACTCCCTACTATCAACACCTTTCTCATTTGCTTTGTTATCATAACCCTGGGCAGCTGTACTGTCCTCGTATTCCACCTGTATGTTGTATGCTGCGAGTGGTCAATGACAGCCGTGGCCATATTCCTAGCACGCCATTACACAGAACTGAAATTTTACAGTGTTTTTAAATAGATTAGAAGAGAACAGAAATTTGTTTAACTGAAATAACAAATGTTAAGCTTCAATAATAGATAATTTAAAAATGAAACTTTCACGAAAAGGCCTTTATAATTAAAAAATCCATTAAGTAATTAAATTTACATGATTTAAAATCCACACAGTCTTTAAAGAATGTATGCATGGAATTTTTTTTTACCTGCCCAAAATAAAAAGAAATATCAGACTAATGAAAAGGTATTGTAAGACACTACAGCTACGTAAATTTGTGCAGTACGGAGTCAGCTTATAAAATCGTTTTATTGATTTATTTTTCCACAGAGGTTCAATCTGTTGTATTACCCGCTACCAACACACTGGGTCGCGTATTTATTGAAGGAAACATTCAACAACGCCGGTCGCAGTTCATTTCACTGAATTCCAAATAACAAGATTCAACAGCTCGTATCTCTCTCTCCGAGCCCACTCTCGCCATAACTAAACCAAAACGCCCTGTCTCATTTGCTCAATTCTGCCGTGACACTTCACTTGACCCCAGTGGGCTCAACTTTGATTGGGAATGGTCAGCAGAGGTCAGTATGTTGACAGACATGCACGAAGTTCTCGCTGTTAACGACTTATCGATGACCACTCACACGTCACTTCCTTAATTACCACTCTCTGGAGATAACATACTCCTCCCACCACACACACACACACACCGGATGGTCACATTTTACGTGCAAATAGCACAGCTGATCACAGGCAGCTGCCTCTCAGTCGGGATGACCAGCGGCGACGAGATGAGGAAATGAAGTCTAACGGGTATGCAGTATTGAACAACACAGTCGTCATCACGCAAAACTCATTATGATTCCCCTGCTTAGGTAGACTATACTTCCAATAAAACGACGAGTTTTATTAAAAATAACATCATATTCATATTAATTGAAACATTAAAACTTGTGATTAAAGAAACATTAATGAAATTTATAATTTTAAAAAATTACAATCTGTATAAATGCCGTCTTCCTTTTCCTATGCATTTTAAAAAATTCCCGTTTGTTTGTGTGTCACCCTGTACATGGAAACCAATTTAACGACACATGACGTATTCACCACGTTTAAGGAATAAACAAGCTAGTTGAATGGGGGTAAAAAATTGCATGGTTAAGCCTGAAAAAGACGCAACAAAACAACGAAAAGTTTTGGCAAAAAGCCTTCCTCAGAGAACAAACATAAACAAAAATAAGCAGGAATATAAAGCAAAACTTATGTGCATTGCGTTGTCCAAGAAGAAATCATTCGGATGTCTTCTTCAGGCTAACGCATACCTATACAATAACTTTTGTAATAAGTTAGGCTGATTGCAGTACCACCTTATATTTTATCATTTTTTATAAAGAAACTAGCGCATCACCCGTCAAAAATGACGGAAGTTTTCAGATGAAATCTATTTATTTGATAAAAAATGAACTTTTTTGGGGGGCACCCACGGCGCTGACCTTTTTCAAAAGCCCAACTAACTTGTCCTTATTTGATAAATACGAAATATTAAACTTTCTGAAATGTACACAACGTATTTTATATTAGGAGTTGTAGGGCGCCTACGGCGCCCCCTTTGTTTTTTTAATTTTATAATTAACCATCATCAAATCCTCTTTTTACATTGATCCCTTTTCCAAAATTAAAATATGAGCGAAAACAATGACGTCATATAATATTTTTTTACAGCGCATCTTTAATTTGCACACCTTTTGATGCATTGGTGCAGTAATTTGGTTTTCCCTGCTTTCTAAAATTGTGACAATTTATATAGTTTTATAATAGTTTTACTTGCTCTAGTTTTCTTAGAGATGATATTAAGCATTTTATTTTATAAATTAGAGAGCCATGCTAAAATGACGTCATTGACATGCAGGGGTGGGAGGGGGGGGGATTCCGGAATTAGTTCCCTGTACTACGTTTAACTGGGTTCTAGGGTTAGTGACTGGTTGGTGACAATTTGAGGGAAAGAAAAAATGTGGGGGGGGGGAAGGTATATACCTAAATTGCGTGATAGCCGTTAAAGACAACTGCTAAAAGAATTCTTTGAATTTTTTAACACAAATGGTTCTGTTGTAAACACTGACGGGCCTCTGAAATATGGGATTTTATGCAGTGTTGAAATTTGATATCAACATGGAAAGTGAGCAAGATTGATGCCACGTAGGTGCGAGCTATTGAAGTTTTGGAGGGGGTAGGGAAAGAAAGGTTTTAGTTTGCCTGAAGATGGGTGTTAGTTTTATTGGCCTGAAGATGGGGATTAGTTTTGCTGGCCTAAAGATGGGAGTTAGTTTTGTTGGCCTGAAGATGGGGGGTTAGTTTTGTTGGCCTGAAGATGGGAGTTAGTTTTGTTGGCCCGAAGATCGGAGTTAGTTTTGTTGGCCTGAAGATGGGAATTAGTTTTGTTGGCCTGAAGATGGGAGTTAGTTTTGTTGGCCTGAAGATGGGAATTAGTTTTGTTGGCCTGAAGATGGGAGTTAGTTTTGTTGGCCTAAAGATGGGAGTTAGTTTTGTTGGCCTGATGATGGGAGTTAGTTTTGTTGGCCTAAAGATGGGAGTTAGTTTTGTTGGCCGGAAGATGGGAGTTAGTTTTGTTGGCCTGAAGATCGGAGCTAGTTTTGTTGGCCTAAAGATGGGAGTTAGTTTTGTTGCCCTGAAGATGGGAGTTTGTTTTGTTGGCCGGAAGATGGGAGTTAGTTTTGTTGGCCTGAAGATCGGAGCTAGTTTTGTTGGCCTAAAGATGGGAGTTTGTTTTGTTGGCCTGAAGATCGGAGTTAGTTTACAACTGACTTGTTAGACTTTACTACCAGTAGATAACGACCAACAGGCCAGAATCAATGGTCACTTGATAACATGGTCACGTGGTGTTAACGTTACATTGATTTATTTGGAATCAGTTTTCAAAATTGCCTTATTTTTAAATTCTCGATCCCTGATCTAATGTCCCAATTTAGCTGCGTGGCTGCGCGGCCTCGCAGGTATCTGAACGATGCCGCGAAGCAGTTTAGAATAACCGCGCAGCAACTTTTTTTAAATATCGTGCAAAAAATTGGATGTTGTGCAAATTCGCACAAGAGTTTGTTACTTTTGTTTTGTTTTTTAAAATATTTTTTTTTCTTTATACACTTATCAACGAACCTTATAGGAAAAATTTGCCTGATCCCACAATTCTGACACTAATTTGTCAAAGACCTGGCAGTTAGAGTACATAGTTTAATGGAATTAGAAGCCATGTAACTAAATGGAACACAAATCATCTCAAAGCTTGATATCAGCGACTGCTGTGACTATGACAGTACATAAATGATTGTTTGGGTCTTCCATTGGTCTCAATTTTATGTCTGGTGTCTTAAAGTTTAAGCTTATCGTTAAAAAAAGAATTGCCGTCATAATTGATTAAACAAAGGGGACATTTAATAAAAAGGCAGAACAATAATAAATGTCCCTCAATTGGGGATAGAAAATCACCCGGCTTATTTTTTAACTGAAGTATCATTTCTTTGGTGTGAAGAGCAACTCCTTTTTCTTGATAATTTCAGCTAAGACCGCGGATGTTATCTAAATTATGTTGTTAATTGTAATGTCTCTTAAGATCTAGCTGGCTCATCAAAAGTTACAGCTCATTTAAAATTTTGGAATCTATGCACATGTATATGTTCCCATAATGTATTTTGAGGTGTTTAAACAAATATGTTTTTAAAAAATCCCACCGTATACACGCCATGTTTATTGGAAGCAATTCAACAAAAAGAAACGCCTGTCTGTCCCCGTCTCATCGAGCAGGTTGCAGTAAGACCACCGATGTGTCAGTGCGGCACGGACAATGGCCCGGGCCTAGACTAAACAAATGTCTCCGTGATTTATTCCACGCTGCCATCTCCGTGGCGGGTTCCTTGTCTCCCTTGAGATTTGTTTTCTTAAGGCACCGGTCTGGTGATAAAAAAAATCCTGGTGTTTGGGCCCAGCCCCGACACCGCCCCGACAATACCAGTGACCCTCTTGTAAGTGGCAGCTGAAATAGATTCTCTCTTGGCCTATGATGTTTTGGGCCTGGCCATAGGGTGATGAATAGGCTTCTCAGACTCACCTGACAGGTACGGGGCGAAAGTCGGCGGCCTGGACAACGAACATGGGCATTATCAGGGAAAATACTACTGAGACGGAAGAAAGCTGCGGTAATTTATCTGGGACTTAAGGTGCGGGGAAAAGTTGGTGTTGTGGGGGGGGGATGAAGACGGTAAGCTCACAAGAGAGAGTCTCCTGGTCTTGTAGCAAGAGTGTAGCTGATCACACCAACCTTAACAACCACGTGACTTCCCGTCTGTCTCTTGTTTTTGATGGCGGCTAAAAAGAATTTGAAAAAAAAATTGCAATGAAAGCCAACTTTCCTTTTCCAATTTAGAGGAGTCGAGTATCCTCCTTATATAATAAAAGGCTATGTTCCGTGCGGTCATCGATAGCGATTGGTCCCTCAAACACATGAGACTCCTACAGCCAATCATATTGAACACATTTACGCGGACGTTCAAAACGAGTTATTTGTGTTGCAGTATTTCTTCCGAGACTTTATTTTGAGTTATGCGCGTTGTGATTTATAGCAAAAAGCTCTGTTTTTACGAGTTATTTATTTTAACTATAATGAATAGTATTTTTGACGTGATGCACATGTATGCCGGTCGAGACGGCTGTTGGAGGGGAGTTACAACATGCCACCGAGCGGGGGCGGAACTTCCTTGGACGGGCTTTGTTGATCGTCTTTAATAAATAATGCAATGCTATAGCATTAATATTTTTGTGGATTGCAGCCGTGACTGACCGGTCCGAAATATTGTCCGACAGCAGTCGTAAAACGCATCATGAAGATAACTAGAACGTAGCGACACATAACAAGGAATATACGGTTGATAAGAACGACATCAAACAAACTGTAAGCGGAATCTAAACAATTGTCTCTTTATGAAGGCAGAAATGGAAACGTGTTTAATCACGTTCACAGTTCACAGTTCACAGTTCGTGTCGCTTATAATGGACAGTTAACACTCGTGGCGCGCGCAGATGTTTGATTGGCTATACTATAAACAAGACAACTTGATCAACTCTATCGTCTCTTAAATACATCTTGATGAAAGAGCGATACATTACATATATCCTCAGCGACTTACACCAGGCCCTAACGCAGTTTGTTGACAGTAGCGGAGAAGAAAAAAATCAACAGCTCCTCTCCTTGGACGAACCAAGTCAAACTGCCGATAAATATCGCATGTGTCAAAACCATCAAACATACGCCGCAGAAAGAATAATTTTGATTAAAATTGTTTAATAGATCGAATGGCGCGAAAAGCGTTCAAGATGAAATAATTTCATCAGTCGTGCCGTAGACAAAGTAACATGATCATTTAGCGCACCGTTCATTTTGACTTAAATTACCTAGACGATTCGAAGGACTAACAGAATGAGCTACAATGGATGCACATTTCAAGACTGTATTGGAAATTCAACGATTATAGACATAACTGGAAAGCACGGTTAAATGCTATATTTATTTGATAACATTATTTTACATTTAAATTTTTTTTAAAATGTATGCCACAGTTCAAATGTGTTTCTAAACTTCAATTTTATTTTCTGCTGTTAAAATAGTGAATCAGCCATCTTAATTAACCCCCACCCCCACGTTAAACTCTAACTTATCCGCATTTAAGCGCCCCCCCCCCGCTCAATACCCCACAATCTCCTGTGCCTAAATGGTTTGACTGTAATGTCGAGCCACCGTGGCCCGTCTCAGTGGTTCAGAAACCTGGCCAGTTCCTGATGACCCACTTTGAACTGTAACTCAGCTTTATCTAACTGGTCCGAGGCCTGTAAAGTCTCACACACTCACGGGTTTGATCAGTTTGAGCGAGTGGCCAGAGTACTTTCCACGACCAGAACTTAGCTCAGAGTTGCACTTCTACGGGTTGTCGGGTCGAGAAATAAACCCACTTCAACTTCCTGTCTCAACTTGGTGATGCAAATACAAAACCAGACCCCGACAGTCATCTATTCTCTATAGACGTTTACTTACATACAACATTGTCAAAAGTAAAACACTCCCTTAATTTAAACAACAGACATTAAATAAAGAGGCATAAGACATTTTCTTAACATAGTTATGTTCACAACTGTACCCCCCCCCCAAAAAAAAATGCAATTAAAACAATCATAGAAAGTAGAAAAAAACAATTATTTCAACCGCTTCCACGAAAAGTGAACGTAGGATAGTTGACCAAAAAAGCCGCGCATTAAAAAAAAAGGTATTTCCCCCACCGCCCATTTCCCTTCTCCATCGACGGCACTGACAGCTAAGTTTAAAATGGAAATAATATTCAGAAAGGACCATTACTCTTACAAAGATTAAGAAATACACAGCTGGATAGAAGTAATAGAACTGTATCGCCAATACACAGCTAGATAGAAGTAATAGAACTGTATCGCCAATACACAGCTAGATAGAAGTAATAGAACTGTATCGCCAATACATAGCTGGATATAACTGTATCGCCAATACACAGCTGGATAGAAGTAATAGAACTGTATCGCCAATACACAGCTGGATAGCAGTAATAGAACTGTATCGCCAATACACAGCTGGATAGCAGTAATAGAACTGTATCGCCAATACACAGCTGGATAGAACTGTATCGCCAATACCTCACCATAAACTCGGGGAGTGTAGCCGGTTGTTATTTTGTATACAAATTTAATAATGACACTTCGGTAATTGACATTTTTAAGATAAGTTTCAATTTGACTACCATCACATCAATCTTGCCCTCCAGACAAGTCCATTTATTCCTTGGCTTTATTTATCGTACATAGATTCACACCAAAAGAAAAATACATTTATATTTTCTCACTCACAATCTTTTCAGTATTGATGTTAGTTTAGTCTTTTAAAATTATATATTTATTTTATAAGAAAGCGTTAATTTTTTTTAAAAATAAAATGATGACATTTGACAATCTGTGACAAAATTTTAGCTTCTTTGTCATTTGCTTTGATTTTTAAAAAAATTCAAGTAAAATTCGTATTAGTTAGTTATTCCTCTCGGGCCGAAGACGGCACAGAGGGCAGAAGTCATGGATTTCCATTTACGACGATCCGTCGCCAATTGTTTTAGATCTTGATTTTTTTTCTTACACCCATGCTTGAGCTTTCTCTTTTGATTGTTCTACGTAGGGTTTCTTTTGGTCTTCCTTGTTTTCTTTTGCCTTTAGGTGTCCATATGAAGGCCTGACGAGGGAGTCTTCTCTCGTCCATATGGTGGATATGACCGATATAATTCCAACGTATTCTCCTTATAAAAGCTGACAACATATTCTTGGTTGGTTTCTTCTCTTATTGTTTCATTTGATTTAAAATCACTCCATTTTATATTCACAATTTTTCAGAGGCATTTTTTTTTATTATTAGAGCTATAAAATTTTTTAAAAATATTAAAAAGTAGAATAAAATTTATGTCTAATTCTACATAATAAAAAATGTCGACTAGTTTGTTTTACGACTCCAGGGAAAGATAATTTCCACCACGATCAACATCTCGTTTTTAAATATATCAGTTATTTCCCCTTATTTAAAAAAATTATTTGTCACCACTGGAGGTAATAACTGCTGGGTCTCTTACAATGTAATAGCAATCCTTGTTTGGTTCTATTCACTTTTTGTTAATTTTTGTATTTTACCTACATTGTTTTATTTTAAATTCAATTAACATAACAAGGTTTCGGAAGTTTAAATTTAGTCATCTTGCTTCATTTTAATAATGACCAGAAAACATTTCTTGTTCAACTGTACAATGACAAAACAATCATTCTCGCTAATGAATACAAGCCACTCTAAAGGATCACTCGCTATATAGTCTATGGAACTTCAATTCTAATCACTTCCCTTCTATACCACCAATCACAGGCGCAGGCGTCCATGACTGAGTCAAACTCCTGCAACTCTTTATTATTTTTTTATAAACAAAGGGGCAAAAATTGGTCACCATTAGACTCAAGTAAACAAAACTAAAAAAAATGATTACAAACTTCACACGGTATGTAACTACACGGTACATGGCTTTGTGCTTAGATGGTTGCGTGCTGACGCGTGTGGTATGTGAGGATTGATGGATTTTTGGTATAATGAAATATTCCCTGTATAAAAAATAAACTTTTATCATGTAAACAAAGCTACAGAGAATGACCGTTTGTTCCTTATCCCCCCCCCCAACCCCACGTGTCCCCTAGATTCTTCTCTGAAACAGGACAACTTAACCATCGCTTTCAAACTGCATTTACTCCACTGATATAAGATAACCTGTTTAAATTAACATTCTAATTACTGTAAATAAAACCTAACATGTGATAACACGCTCTCCGAAATTCGCTCCTCAAAAATCTTAACCATTAGGATTACGGAATTTGAACTTGTAAAATTACCAACATAAAAACACCCCGATAAAGTTTGATTTCAAAAGAAGGCGGTGAGATCTGCGTGAGCAGTGAGACCGGTGCCTGGGGAACAAAACGCCAACGAAATCTCGGCGAAAACGGTCGCAGTGGAGTAGCCGCGCGTGCGTGAGTGCGTGCCAGCCGCTTCCAGCAGATTACGAGCTGTAGGTGGAGGGCGGACACGAGAAGGGGGACGGGGAGGAGAGAGGGATTTTTTTATATTTTAAATTATTATTCGAGGGAGGACGAGGAGAGTGGGGAGAAAAAATATTACTGCCGTTGGCGCACGTGAGAAAGTAGCGAAGGAAGACGTAGCAGTAGCGGAGTCACCGGTTCACTCCAGCCGTCTTGTCGGGAGCACCAGCACGCAGCGGGCACGACTCGTGCCCAACACACAAACGGATATCGTCAAATACAGTCAACCCCCTTGATGTCATATTCGTCTCAGCCTGACCAGTTCGCGGCGGCGGCGTCTTTCTCCTCCTTCGCGTTGAGGCGGCGACACGCCGATGTGTGACGGGCCGCGATTGTCTGTTGTTTATCTCTGGCGACATCACGTTCAGTTCGCTCTGCTGTTGCTCTCCGCGGTGGTGCTAGCTCACGGTCGTGGCTATTGTCACATTTTTTGTTCCTATTCTATTATTGCTTGACTAGTAACAAACGAGGAATTCCCGTGCAGTGGTTCGTCATTCTGGAGATTGTTCAAGGAGCGTGGCCTTCAGCAGGGAAAAGAAAAATGAAATAAAAACACTAGTTTCGAGAGTGGTGAAGTTGTTCGCTTAATTCCTGGAAGTGTTTACATTCTTGTTGATTTGAAATTTCTGGATTTACTTTCGTGATCTTTTCTTGATAAAGGATATCAACAGTTTGTGTATTAATATTCTTGGATTTTTTGTTTTTGTTTACAAAAGGTGAGTTTTTATCTAAATTAAAAAAAATATAATAAAACCCCAGATTTTGATTGTACGAGCAAAGCGAATAAATTAAATACCATTAAATAGCACGAACCTATAAAAACTTAATTTAAAAAAAATTACAAACTAAAAACGCAACGAAACACTGCCTAGAAACGACGAGCTGTCTGATATCAACTCGTGTCTGTATTTATGAAATATTGTAAGCCAGACTTATAATAAATGAACGTACACTAACTTCCATTTATCAAACTCTGTGTCACGTGTGTGGCATCATCTCATCGCTTAGCAGGGGTCGGGAAACCATTGCTCGCGAGCCAGATGTGGCTCTATTGATGGCTGCATCTGTCTCTCAGACAAATAAATGTTCGATTATAAATTTTAAAAAAAAACAAAGTTTATTCAGACTTTTATTTAACTTTTAATGTTGAACGTACGCAAAATGCACACATTTACTTGAACTTTTTAGTCTTAAACATAATGTATGGCTCTCACACATTTACTTGAATTTTTTAGTCTTAAACATAATGTATGGCTCTCACAAATTTACTTTTCAAAATATGTGATGGTGTTTATGTCTCTCTCAGACAATTAGTTGCCCGATCCCTGGCTTAGCTTTTAAGGTTCACGCCGTCACATGTTGTAACTACTTGTAACACGATCACAATGAATGTGTTCATGCAACTAAGCACACATGCAAGACTGTCACTTAGACATGATGTCCAGTTGCAGTTTATTTGTCTGAATGTGAGCAGGTGGTAGCTGATAAATGTATAATGAGTCCTGTTAAATAAGAAATGATCCATGTCTAATAATTGTGGTCTGTGTTAAATTATAATAGATGGGCGCCGTCTGATCATTGCTATAGCCAATTTTATGACGCATAACTGGGTTTACTTTACAGTGTTGTCATTAAGTATAAAATAAATTTCCTTTCATAAATTGACTCACCATCTTCTTATGTCGTGTTGTTCACCGATGGGTGATGGGCCCATTCCAGAACTATTTCCACCAGCACATCTCAGTCAGGCTCAAAGCGGTCTCATTAACACGTTTAAAACCACTTGCGAATTATCTTTACTCTTTTAACTGTCATGTGGTAGTTTTTTTCCCCCTCTCTCTCTCTAACAATGAAACTTCTGAAGAAATTTCATTCTTTTACTTCTGCTATTAGTTGCTGAGTGGGTACCGCTGAGTGTAATAGTTAGTAATACAGTTTTTAGATGCGGGGTGTGTAATATTTTTTAAATGCTGGATAAAATACAGTTAGTTGCTGGATGTAGTAGAGTTTTTACTTGCTTGATGTAAACACAATGCCATATTCCCGCTCCCGCAGTTAGTTCCAATTATTTCCTTATGCGAATCTTTTCAGAATCAGAGTGTCGTAACTAGTTGAAATCAAAGATTATTATTATTCGCGAAAAGAAACGTTAATATACACGGTAACATACACTGTAATATACACTGTAATATACACGGTAATATACACGGTAATATACACGGTAACATACACTGTAATATACACTGTAATATACACGGTAATATACACGGTAATATACACTGTAATATACACTGTAATATACACTGTAATATACACGGTAATATACACGGTAACATACACTGTAATATACACTGTAATATACACGGTAATATACACGGTAATATACACTGTAATATACACTGTAATATACACTGTAATATACACGGTAACATACACTGTAATATACACGGTAATATACACGGTAACATACACTGTAATATACAATGTAATATACACTGTAATAAACACTGTAATATACACTGTAATATACACTGTAATATACACTGTAATAAACACTGTAATATACACTGTAATATACACGGTAATATACACGGTAACATACACTGTAATATACACGGTAATATACACGGTAATATACACGGTAATATACACTGTAATGTACACTGTAATATACACTGTAATATACACTGTAATATACACTGTAATATACACGGTAATATACACTGTAATAAACACTGTAATATACACTGTAATATACACGGTAATATACACGGTAACATACACTGTAATATACACGGTAATATACACGGTAATATACACGGTAATATACACTGTAATGTACACTGTAATATACACTGTAATATACACTGTAATATACACTGTAATATACACGGTAATATACACGGTAATATACACTGTAATATACACTGTAATATACACTGTAATATACACTGTAATATACACTGTAATATACACTGTAATATATACTGTAATATACACTGTAATATACACTGTTATATACACTGTAATATACACTGTAATATACATAAACAGTTGTTGTATTAGAAATCTAGATATAAAGAATAACAGAATTGTTTGTCTAAAGTCTAAATCTATCATGTCACTCGACACGTGATGTGTTTCCTAGACGTGAGCCTATTTGTTGTGGGACATGGTTGATTGACTATCCGTGCAGACACCGTTGTGTCATTGATATCGTGCATGACTTTATCCCGTCTCTTATAAAAAATTTGACGCGATGAGCAGCTGTTGGTTTAACAAGAGACTATAATAGCTCGTCTTGTTATTGCATGAATGAGGTTTATGGGAATGCAGATATGATCATCAAGCATCTCGTTTCAATGGCGAATCTCTCGTATTCCAATCAAAATAAATTGACTCAACATGAGCTCTTGGTTATTTGATCCTTGACCCCAGGCCGTCAACAACTACCCCTCTACCCCCTTCCTCCCCACTCACATCTCATACTTATAGGCATGACAAATCTAATCTTCCTTGTCACACGACCACACGACACACCTTTAGTCACTCGATGAGGTTAGGCGGTAGGCTGAATATAGTAACGATTTTACTACTGTCGATGCTAGACAAATTAAGCTGCCGTTCGGTCGGATTCAAGGTAAAAAAAATAATTAATATATATATATATATATATATATATATATATATATATTATATATATATATATATATAATATATATATATATATATATATATATATATAACTACCACCCATTATCTTATCTTATCTGTTTCAGACGCTCCTTCTATACAGAAGATTATTGCGTCCTACGCTTATCTATGGTTTGTGTTTAATCCTGCATTCTTATCAGAGTTTTAAATGTTGATAAAGTGTTGGCTTTCCTGGTTTCTTCAGGCAACCCATTCCACGCCCGAATTACGGACGGGAAGAACGAAAATGTGTATGAGTTTGTTCTTGCATACGGATTAAGAAAGGTGTTTTTATCCTTATGTCTATCTGAGGGTTGTATTAAGTTATCTTTGTGTTGTATTTCTAAATTAGAGTTAATTGCTTTATGTATGATTACTACTTTACTCTTGGTCCTTCTATCCTCTAGTGTTTCAAGGTTTAATGATTTAACTAATGGTGTTATTCTAGTCAGTTTTGAATATTCTCCAGTGATGAATCTGGCAGCCCTTTTTTGGATTTGTTCTAGTTTATCAATGTTTTCTTTGGTGGATGGGTCCCATTATCAATTATCTACAAAAATCTTTTAAGCGATTTGAAGTGTAAATGTGTGATAGAAATATTTGCCTATTATACTAACGAGTTATAGAAACCCTGCCATACTAGACTCAAAAGGAAACAATAATTTTTCTTTAAAATTCCAAAACATAAGAGTCGAGTCTGGTGTAGACCAAGTGAGTTTGGATGCCTGTGATCACGTGTGTGTTCGTGGCTTGTGATGGGGTGGACTATAAGCTTGCTGGTCGGGGGGCTTGCCTGAGATTATGTTGACTTCATTAGTCTCCAGCAGAGTTAAAAACCAACGGCATTCGCTCACGCGACTTCTGGCACGGTGACCCCTGCTGCACTGGTGGTCGGTCATTGATACAACCAGGTCCTCCGGTCAAGGAGGACATCAGTGTCCTAGGTAGGACCTCTGGTGTGGCTAAAGTATAGCGCGGGATACACAAGGAAGCCTTCGCCAATTTTCTCGGACCTGGTTCGCCTTAGAAGACACAAACCATATCCTATTTAATAGTTGTAACACTTGATGTTTTTTTATCTAGGTGCACAAGGTATGCTTCATAGGATTAGAAAACTTTTATTTCGAGATGGTGAGAAATTACAATTCATAAATTTATTATAGATATATTTAATAGATGAAGGCCTTCGTCTGCATGCCATTCCTTGAAATCACCAGAAATACTTTAATTGTGAATAAATACACCTACAGCTCTATAAACCGATATTCTGTGTTCTCTTTAAGTCTAATGTCTAATGGTTGGAAGCTGGTTTCCACCTAATAAGGAAGACTGGACTATGTCCACCCCGTGACAATGATTAGATGTTATGTGGGACCTATTAGAAACTATGAGTTGAATATAACATGAACTTGTTATTGACATGTTGCAGGGCCGCGGCTTTCTATTGGAATGGACAACAAAAACTCCAATAATTTGCGACATAATATGATAAATGTTTAGATGGCCAGCAAGGGAAATAACCCAATGATCCACGAGTTATTTATCAGGAAATGTTGGGGAAGAGAGTTTATTGACATGATTATTTTTGCATAAATGAACGATTTTTTTTTAAAGCATAAGATGATTACAAAATTATTATATTTTCTTCTCTTTATGATCAAAATGTCAAATTCTTTACTGCCTTTTTATTGACACAGGTTTTAGGAATCGTGGGTTGAATGTAATGTGTAGTCTATTTGATGACGCCATAAAGAATAAATAATGAATATAACGCCTCTAACTCGAACCGTTTTAAAAATAATATAAAATGTTACGTATATAGAGAAATCACGTTTTTTTCCCGCAAACAAATAGTTTTCACATGGCTCCGCCAAATTGGTTAGGTTTCATGATCAAGTTTGTTGCTTACAAACTCCATGACTGTAATTTGAGGCTAATTAAAGCTAACTCAATACTAACAGTTTTAACATTTTAAAAGTAAAATTTTGCTTTGACTCCGAATTCCTCTAGATTATGGTGTTGTCATCTAATCCCGGACTACTCAGCCACCCCATTATCACAACGAATGATATGAAAGTGGAGCTGATGTTCATGAACCCGATCTTTTCTCGTTCTCCCTGAAAATAAATTTAATAATAAAAAAATAATGATTATGAAATAAAATAATAATAATAAATTTTAAAAACAAAACAAAGAAAGAAGTGAAGAATTTTCGAAACGCTATGTGAGTTAAATCGAATGTGATGTGGTAAGAGTCCAAAACAAATTCATGATGATAACATATTCTTAAATTAAACCATTGAAAACACAACTTTGTTCCCCGTGTATTGTCACCGGAAAATATGAACTCGTGCGCACTTTCAACCAGATGGATTAGCAGAAGTTGGGTTAAAATTTAATGGCAAGTTTTAATAGGAAGAAACGGGGCTAATTTCTCAGGTTAAATAAATATCGACGAACAAAACATTTTTTCACGGTACGGCATGGATTTGTAAATTATTGATGTGCTGCAGTGTGACATATTTGAAATCTAACGCTTGAAAGGTTTGACTTGGTGCACCATGATTGCACACAAACAATAGCTCCTAAAGCCACTGCTTTCATGTGGCTCGGGACAACTTTTCTCGCTACACATGACGTTAGAAACATGTTATTTGTGTGTGTTTGTTTTAGATTAGAGGCCCATGTAAAGAGATCATGAAAACTTCATTACACACAAGAAAAAGAAACAACTCTAGATAAAGGGCAATAACCGCTTCTTGTACAACGAAAAACTTGTGACATTTAAAAAAAAAGAAAGAAAATATTCTATCAACGAAGCGAGCTGTATTATTTCTGAGATGATACACCACGACAACGATGGCATATTCAAACCAAAGAAGAGGGTGGGAGGAGGAGTGGGGAGGGTGAGAGGATGAGTGGGGAGGGTGAGAGGAGGAGTGGGGAGGGTGAGAGGAGGATTGGGGAGGATGAGAGGAGGATTTGGGAGGGTGAGAAGATGAGTGGGGAGGGTGAGAGGATGAGTGGGGAGGGTGAGAGGATGAGTGGGGAGGGTGAGAGGATGAGTGGGGAGGGTGAGAGGAAGAGTGGGGAGGGTGAGGTGTGCAATGATCGTGCGTTGAGTCAGAGTCGATAAAGGGGGCGCCGAGGGACAGGGGCGCCAAAATTTGGCTCACTAACTTACACAATAATGAGTTAAAAATATCCCAGCTACCCTCATGGGAGGGAGGTAGGGAGGTAAACGCCAGGACGAGAGTGAGATGGTGAGGCGAGGAGCGGGATGAGGTGAACAAATCTACCATCTAGTCGACTGTGACTGCACACATCAGCCGTGGCTAAATCGCAGCGTTTACACTGGCCAGGTGTTTTCGCTAGAGATAATCCCCAACATTCCCTTAACCCCTACCGGCCCAAGTCATGCGTGCTAATTCTGTCCTCTTGGCAACCCCTTAAATTAGCTTTGCGGTGTCGCTAGGGAAACCTGACGCGGGAGGGGGGGGGGTGGTTGGAGAGATTTAAGGGACAAGTCAAGTCGGTGAAGTTTCTTTCACTGACACCAGCAGGTGATGACCAGCTGGGGTTGGCGGGGTCTCCGTACACCCCGCCTGTCAAGGGCGCATTGCCCGGGGCTGTTTGTTCACTCTCTCTCTCTTCTCCAGACAGTTCCGAATCTAGAAAGTAGATCGTAACCGACGTCATTACGTTTGATATACAACTTAATACAAGCGTTGACATTCAAAGACGTGAGTTCAAACTGAGTTGACTTATGAATACTAGCATTCAAAGAGATCATACTAAGTTGCAATCTTCACTTTAAGCTGCGCGGCCGTGCAGATGTGTGACCGACGCCCCGCTGCAGTTTTGAATTACTGCATAGCAAATTAAAAAAAAATATTGCACAAAAAATGGATTCTGTGCAACTTTGCTCATTAGTTGTTGTTTTAAAAAAAAATATTATTGTTACTTTGCACAGGGACCAATGGAACTTAGAGGGAACATTGCTGAATCGATATACGAATACTGACATTCACAGACATCATGATGATTTGATGTAGAACTAAGGACATTTAGAAATACACTGACCTCGCTATTATGAATGGAAACTTTATAAAAAAAAATCGAAGAGTTAACATTTTGTAGGCTCTATTTATTTTAGGATAAGGGTCTTTCAGCGATGAGATTGTAAATATGAAACTTAACCGAAAATCTCAAGGTAATTAGAAACAAACCGCAGCACTGCCTTTGTCTGTTTAAAAACAAATAATTTAAAAAAAACATATATATTTCATAGGATAAGTTATGTCGATGCAATTAATTTGATGACATGCTTATTATTTTATTATGTTCATAATTCATCATAGTAAGGTAGGCTACTCGTGAGTCTCCATTTTATCTCCCTTTTGATTGTATTTGTCTGAAAACTCAAGACCAACCAGGGACAGCTGATGAATATTAGAAAGGCGAAAAACAAAACGTTACCGATAAAAAATAAACCAATTCAACCTTAGCTTCATTTTTATCTCCGGTGGCATGCAAATGATTTTTTATTGTCCCTCAATGGTAAAATGTTTGAGAAACACTGATTAAAACAGAAAAAGTCACGAAGCCATAAACGTAATTCCATTGATTCGTCTTCACGGGGGCCATTTAGTCATGATTATATTCTCTATTCCGTTTGGTCTTGTATTTTATGTACCTCCATTAATACGGAAGAGGGTGTGTGTGGGGGGGGGGTGGGAGGAGTTATTGGGTCAGGAATTAGCGTTCTTGTCAATCTTATATTTAAATGATTACTTCGTTCATTTATTGATTTCATCGGTAAGTATAACTCTTGTTGTCTGACCTAGGACTGACGGCCATACAGTAGTAAACAACAATAATAAGGTTAATGGTGGGGGGGGGGTGGGGGGAGGCGAGGTGAAGAAGATTGGAATGCAAGAAAAGACGAAGAAGAATTTTACTTAACACAAACAAAGTCACCCTTTTCGTCATCAAATCATCAACGTCATATTTTAACAGTACAACATTTCATTGTTGTATAACATCAGGGTCCACCTTACAAAAAATGTCTTGTTAGTCTTACACTGGTAGAGGTGGGGGTCGGGCTTACATATATTTGAACTACACACTGCACGGTTAATGCGTTTCATGTTGATTCCGAATGCTTTTATTTATTTTTATTTTTTTAGAGTTACACATAAAATATACATATATTTATGTATATGATTAAAATGCTTAAGTCATCACAAACTCTAGTCACCCCAGTTTCTGCCTCCCCCCTCCCCACACCCTGCACATGCTGTAGTGCTGGATTTACATATTTGCTAAACAAGCTATAGCTAAGGGCGCCCGACTTCTTAGGGGCCTCACGGATTTTTTGTTTCGTATTTGGCACTGGCATAGAATATCTGGACTTGAAAAGAACCCACACATCTCAAATAGCTTAGGGCCCCATCAAGTCTAAATCTTGCCCCGACATTTTGCAGTTCCTGAATCTTGACGTTTCTCTAACAACGATCGATGAAGTTTGTCCTAAGATGACGCCACCACATTAAACACATTTCAAAATATCCAAAATAATGTTCAAAAGAAGTTTTTTTAAAAATCCTTTCAACCACCTTGCATAAATTTAACAATCTCCATTTAATCCATTTTTTAAAAAGGTTGCTTATTGACCTGTTGGCCACCTTCAAACACAGGCTATTTCATCTGATGATCGATCGACCGATTGATTTTTCCTATTGATTCGAAACCACCAAGAAACGCGCTCAGCTTAAACTTTCTTGAATTTAATCAGCAGACCGAAACCTGGCTCCATTAAGTACTCCACCGGTGACCTCCCTTTAAGCTGTACTCAAATTATGTCAATATGTGAGGGGGGCAAAACTCAACATGAGCCCTCTCGCCATTCTTTTTATAGCCACCCCCTCCCCAAGTGTACAAGTTTACATGCCCTGGGGGCGCATTTACTCTGGGCGTGACATTTTACCACCACTTTGTATACTTCACAACAACAACGACGAAATCTCATTTAATGTTTGTTTTCTATGTGGGATGTGGGTTTCCTTAAATGGGGCTGGTAAAATCAAGGGCCGCCCTTGGCGTCAAAATCTATTGTTGTCCAACTGTCGGGCCTCTTGGGGTTAGCGCGGTTTGAGCGTCAGCACACCGGTGTCTTGGGGGCCTTTCATAAAGTACGTCACGCTATTTTTGACCAATTTTAACTCCCCCCCTCCCCCCTTTCACAAACTGTCACAAATCTAGGAACCCCCCCCCTAAAGTACGTCACACTTTCGAACAAAAAATATATTTTTTATTAACAATATAATTAAAATTTGATAGAAAACACCGTGACGTCACACATGGCTGGACCCCCCTCCCCCTGTCACAAACTGTCACACTTTCTTACACCCCCCCCTCTGGAGCGTGACGTACTTTATGGACGGCCCCTTGGTATATGAATTCTGCGTTAGAAATAGATGGTTAACGTCACAGATGTAAAGAACAAATCAACCTAGAATTCCATGTCTGAATGCTATGACATGAACATTTATGCTCATGTAATAATGTATGCTTTGTAAGCTACACATTGAAGTGACGTGGATCTTTTCGGGGTTTTATTGTGAATTGGTGTTTGGGATGTTTGCTTGAATGTCTTTGTGATGTTTGAGATATCTGAGTGGGATTTGTAATTAATGTAACGATTTCGCAATTTTTTTTTGTGTGGAAAATTGTGAAAGACGTCCTCAGAATTGAGATAAATTATGTTACTAATGATATTATAAAAACTTATATAGCACTGTGGTACCACAGCCTAGAAAAAAATAAAGGCATTAAAAAAATTCATAGTTTAATAAAACGTTTAAAACAGATATATATGAATAAATTCTAATATCAAAATACTTCAATGTCTATAGTTAACATGATGGTAGTTCTTTTAAATTACTGAACAAAACACAAAAAAGAGGAATTTAAAATAAAAAAAACTATAAAAAACTAAGTTTTTGACTATAAATCATTTATATGCGACACATAACTATAAGTATGTTCATTATAATACGCATCGCAGTACAATCCGAAAAACCAAAATTTTAGTTATGTCTCATATATAAAGGATTTATAGTAAAACGAGAAATAAAAACTCGAATGAGTATTTAAACGCAATTTCCACGGAATTTCTGATTTTTTTATCAAGGGAAATCATTCTAGCTTACAATTAAAGTCGATTCAAATAAGTAATTATGAAACTAAACACAATATACCTCATATCCCATAACGCTACATCACACCAAGAATGAGTCAATATAATGCGCACCACGCAACAACAATCTAACATTAGCATTCACAAAGCGGGAAAACCCCATTAACTATCATTCTAGATTACATTAAAAGTCATTTCAAATCAATAATTTTGAAACTAAACAAAACAATTGCTTTCAAAAATTGCTTCTAAAATTACGGGAGTCAAACGAAAGTATATTAATGAACACATCCTTCTCCAAAATTGTTCTAAATATTATTAGCTATTGTTTGACATTTGTTTCAATCCGATAGATGTTATAGTTGGCGAGAAATTGACAAAATGCTGATAGTTTTTCCGGTTTTTTTTTGGTTTGATTTCCCAGGAAATCAAGTGAACCTTTTCGGTATTTTTTTGGCCGTTGCACATCCTTGGGACCTCCTTAGTATATTTGCAAAAGACCCAAACCCTCTATCTGGTATGGTTCTGGAGGAGTTGCATGTGCAAGCGTTACAGACATTTCGAATCTATAAACGCAATTTTCCAAGGGAAATTACGTTTTAAAAAACTACTTCAGTCTGCCTGCTAAATTTCAGCTCGGTTTGATCACGGGAAAGGGGTTATAAAAACATGTTTAACATAATGCCCACCGCGCGACAGACTAGCATTAACATTAACATGCTACATAGAGATAATCTAAAAATTCATTAATTTAATTGCAGTGCATTCGATCAATGTGAAATTTTGACAGATCATTTTTATCGTCGCCACGATTTCAGCTCGATTGGATAGGGGGAAGTAGGTTAAAAATCGATCCAAAGTCTTTGCGGCAATCAAGCAGACACCTCGAGTAAATATAAAGGATTTAAAAAGTGATAAAACACTATATGTTTATACTTAATGAAATTCTTATGCAATATGCGAAATATATTTTTTGGAGTTGAGGAAATTTAAATATTGTTAACAACTCAGTGGAGTGAAAGGAGTATTTTGGGGGAGAGGGGGGGGGGAACAGCTAAAAATGAATATACTTTTTCTAAATGAAAATTGTGTGCTGTGAAGAAACATGGTATAGGGTTGAAGGGGTTTTCACTAATTGGCAAACTCATTACTATATGCTGAATTCCCTCGATACCTTTCTATTATCACTGTCGCTATTGTTTAGGTTGTAGCTTGTAGATGATGTAGTCCACCGGGTTATTTCTAGTCACAGACTTGCTGCAGGACTTTGAGAAAAAAGGACTTGGAATAGGACAATTGAGCGGCAATGGCATGGCGGTATAGATGGTTTAGGGTACAATTGAGCGGCAATGGCATGGCGGTATAGATGGTTTAGGGGACAATTGAGCGGCAATGGCATGGCGGTATAGATGGTTTAGGGGACAATTGAGCGGCAGTGTCATGGCGGTATAGATGGTTTAGGGGACAATTGAGCGGCAATGGCATGGCGGTATAGATGGTTTAGGGGACAATGGAGCGGCAATGGCATGTCGGTATAGATGTTTTAGGGGACAATTGCTTGAACACTAAGCCAAAGTAAAGGTCCTGACAGAGGAGTTTAAAAAAAAATTAATAAATGCCAATGAAGAGCATTTACTGGGGCTTTTATCTCACGAATAGACAAACGTCAAACGAGAGTCTAGCTAATGCGCCACCATTACCAGCAATTTGCTCACTCCGTGATTTCTCCTCAATTATGCGATGTGCTGCTCGATGGTTAGGATCTGAGTGGGGGGGGGGTCGCTCGGGATGGGGGTGGGGGTAGGGGTGAGGTGAGAGTTGCCTTCAAAGGGCGCAAGTCAAATTATAAACGTGAGATCTCTAAACATGTGTTGGTTCTTGTTGGATCTTTTTGTTGTATATGCATGTCATAGTTGACAGGTCAATATCTTTTTTTTTAAATAGTGGCTAGCAGTTAATTTTACTGGAAAATATAGTGTTGTGGTATTGTCTATTACATTTACAAAAATTTGTTCATTATCATATGCATTACCCGTCGTTTATTTGTATCTGGGTTTTTCCGAACAAATGACAGGTGCGCGTTTTTAATGCACTCGAATGCACCAGTGATTTCTCAGTGTGACATGCGCGTCTTAGGTATTTAGTGTATTACTAGTGTGTAGTAAAGACAAAGAAATACATACGAGGGGGAAAAGAGATTGAGAGAGATAGAAAAACCAATAGACTTAATGAGATGAATAGAGATAGAGAGATAAAGGGAGAGAGTTAGAGAACAAGGGTAGCGAGTAATAGAGAAGGAGAGAGAGAGAGAGAGAGAGAGAGAGAGAGAGAGAGAGAGAGAGAGAGAGAGAGAGAGAGAGAGTGGGATAGAGAGAGAAAATGGGGCAGAGATGAGGTTTAGAGATAAAATTCTATAAAGAGACAGATAAACAGACAGAGATAAAGAGAGAGGAAGGTACGGGGGGGGGGTAAGCACGCATGCGCAGAGAGAGAGAGAGATACCCTAAACAGATTGTGTCATCAAAATGTATGGTCACGTGTCTTCGCCACCCGGCTAATTGTAATGCCCATGCATATTTCAAGGCGTACCACCTGGGTGAAAGGCTTTGTGGTGGTGGGGTGGTGGGGTTACTAATTGCTTTAATTACAGGACCAGCAGATCTAAACGGGGCAAGGACTTTAGGCTTGGAATGGTTGCGGAGGGGATAAGCGGAGGGGGTGGTGTTAGGCTGTTGCTAGGGAATGACTAGACTTGTACCCCGTAACGTCTTTAATTTAACCCAGAGGATGACAACATGCGTCGCAAAATGGTGTAGTCAATAGCTAAATTGAATACACAAATTATTATTGTGATTAAAACAATAAATGTAAAGTTTACTAATCGGCATATGTATGTGTCCATTAATAAAGCTTTAAAATTAGTGTTGAAATCACCCAAACAGTGTGTGTATCTTGGGCTATATTTGAAAGCTTTCTCACAGTTCGATTCTGTGTGATAGCAAATTAGTAACAACGTGTTTGTGCAACAGATAAATTCTGATTTTAGAAAACGCGTTTTCTTGTATAGGGCCTAAATGATGCATTTTTAAAAATAGTTCCAACATCCTGGGGTGCTTTATGACAGTTCCAACATCCTGGGGTGCTTTATGACAGTTCCATTATCGTAGGGTGCTTTATGACAGTTCCAACATCCTGGGGTGCTTTATGACAGTTCCAACATCCTGGGCTGCTTTATGACAGTTCCAACATCCCGGGTTGCTTTATGACAGTTCCAACATCCTGGGCTGCTTTATGACAGTTCCAACATCCTGGGCGGCTTTATGACAGTTCCAACATCCTGGGTTGCTTTATGACAGTTCCAACATCCTGGGCTGCTTTATGACAGTTCCAACATCCTGGGCTGCTTTATGACAGTTCCAACATCCTGGGATGCTTTATGACAGTTCCAACATCCTGGGATGCTTTATGACAGTTCCAACATCCTGGGATGCTTTATGACAGTTTGCATGTTGTCTACACCCGAACAGCTCGCGGCGTTTGATCAACTCTATTCCCCACAGTTCCCCGCCACCACAACAACCCCCCCCCCTTCCAGTCCGGGGTTTGATCCCTTGTCCCCAGTGTTGTATTGTTACCATTGATTAAACAATCATGTCGTGTAGACGGCCACAAAGTTGACCCTTGGCGTCTCTCCATCATGACCTGCACTGACCCCGGCTCTTTGAACCAAATCCCCTGAAAAAAAAGAGTGGACGATAGAAAGAAATGGACGACACATTTTATGAGTTCTGCTAATATTGACCACTACTAAAAGAAGCGGTGGGGGAAAAAAAAGAAGAAGAAACAAGTCGAAAAAAACGAATCTATGACATCAGCGACTTCAATTTTATCCAGCAAATATTGACTCGGCATAGAGCTCGGTGAGGCTGTTACGATTCGTGCTCACAAATTGTTCGGCTTGGCGGTTTTATCAACTGTCCAGACCCCCCGCCCCTGCCCCATCTCTTTCCCTGATGGAAAATGCAACGTTTTGGAAATAACAAAGATCCATTCCAGCTTTTACCCCAGTAGATGGCGGACAAAATGAAAACAGTTTCTAGTGATACGCTATTTCAGGCGAAGCGGAGCTTAACAGCCAGATACATGATGCACGGGTTTAGAACGCAACTATTTACAGAAATGATGTTTGATTCAATAAGTCAATGTGAAGTTTGTCTTTACTAGAGCATTACTAACTACGTGACATCAACTCCAACACCACACAACAGTTTCACGGACACCATATACAACAGTTTCATCGACACCATATATAACAGTTTCACGGACACCATACAACAGTTTCACGGACACCATATACAACAGTTTCATCGACACCATATACAACAGTTTCACGGACACCATACAACAGTTTCACGGACACCATATGCAACAGTTTCATCGACACCATATACAACAGTTTCACGGACACCATACAAAAGTTTCACGGGCACCATATACAAAAGTTTCACGGACACCATACAACAGTTTTACGGACACCATACAACAGTTTCACGGACACCATACAACAGTTTCACGGACACCATATGCAACAGTTTCACGGACACCATCTACAACAGTTTCACGGACACCACACGACAGTTTCACGGACACCATATACAACAGTTTCACGGACACCATACAAAAGTTTCACGGACACCATACAACAGTTTTACGGACACCATACAACAGTTTCACGGACACCATACAACAGTTTCACGGACACCATATGCAACAGTTTCACGGACACCATATACAACAGTTTCACGGACACCACACGACAGTTTCACGGACACCATATACAACAGTTTCACGGACACCATATAACAATTTCACGGACACCATACAACAGTTTCACGGACACCATATACAACAGTTACACGGACACCATACAACAGTTTCACGGACACTATATACAACAGTTTCACGGACACCATACAACAATTTCACGGACACCATACAACAGTTTCACGGACACCATACAAAAGTTTTCCGGACACCATACAACAGTTTTACGGACACCATACAACAGTTTCACGGACACCATACAACAGTTTCACGGACACCACACGACAGTTTCCCCTGGCAAGGCGCTTGGCCTGACCCCTACAACGATGTCTGACGGAAACGTTTTAACAAGCAAACACGAAGTTGGGAGTCGTGTCCACGCGCATGCGCAGCGCCCCCTCAGACAAAAGTCCCTGAAACACGCGTCTAAGATTTCTCAAACAACGCCCTATGGATTTCTCGCCCTACCATTTACCCGGGAAGCGTTGCTCGCGCTGTTGAAATATTGTTGTAAAAATATGTCGGCAACACATTCGGGCGGTGGAGCGAGCGTTGGAATCAGTCCACCCCCCCCCCAACTGTACACAGATTATCTGAACTTGTTTCGTTTGAAATATTTCGAAAATGAAGAATTTCTCCAGAGCTATAATGTTCCATCTAAGGTTCGTTGGTTCTTGTGCAACAGGACAAACTCGTTCAAAGTAGCACAGCAACACTTTTTTGTTTTGGTCCAACATTTTACACGCCATAAACACAGATTATATATTAACCTTATTAAAACTGCTTCGCGGTCATTCTAAACTGCTGCGCCGCATCAGTCATATATCTGCACTGACGCGCCGCCTCGCAGCTTACATGAAAGTTTGGCTATATCTCATGTGGTAAATCTCCAGTTCTATATCTTCAGTACCATATCTTCAGTAATATTAATCAAGTACTACTTCTCCAGTAAAAATATCTCCATCATTATATCTGTAGCAATATATCTTCTGTACTATATCTAAAAAGTCCGTGCATCTGATAATGAGGTAATCCTAGAAGCCACACTGGCGTTAGCACACTAACAGCGTTACAAGGAAATTGTGGTGACTTAAAATACACCATTTCCCTCGGTTTGTAGGAAAGAGATGTTATCGATTAAATAGTCTTTGAGACTCTCAACAAGTTCTCGCTAACTTACTAAATAAGTTTTTGATATACGAATAGGGTGCCAATCTGATGATCCGCATTCCAGTTGCTAGATTCAATTACCGTAGCAGGGATGTTATTACTAACGCCGATAAAGAAGCACTGTAAGTCTATTTGTCTTCTCACCTCCTTGCTTCTTTTGTTTTACCTTTGTGTGCACACCTTGTGTGTGTATGTGACGCTTGGGGTACATTAAATCTTAAAATAAATAATATTACGAGAACAACTGATAAAACAAATGCACTCACGTCTTAAGTCAAGGCCAGTGACCTCACTTTTCTATAATGTCCTTCTGCGCAAATTGAGCATAAATACTACGTGGCAATCTTTGCAGAGCCAAATTGTCTTCACAATATAAGCATTGTCGACGAAAAGAAACTAGCCCCCCAGTTTTGCGAGAACCCTCGGTATTATCTTCCTAGGATCTAAGGAGGATAATGCGTTTATGCTATAAACTCGAGGCATGAAAAGAAATATGCTGTGCGTATCTGATGGCGCTCCGGTTATCTCACCAACGCCATCGCGTGGCTCAAAGTTGAGTTTCGCCATAGGAGACGCCCGTTCCATCGACGCGCGGACAGGGGTGGGTATCTGACGTCCCGAGCTATTAAACCTCATCGGCTGTACATACGCCCGTGGGTAAACCCCAGGCCTCAGCCCTCAGCATCACGGGGAACTCAGCAGTTCTTGTATCCTCGTTCATGTACCCTCAACCGTTACACACCGGCCAGCAACTGTCGGGCGTTTATCCCAGCGCTGGTTCAGATTCGTAATCTGAAGCTGCCAGTAAGGCATAATTTAAAAAAAAAGAAAAAAAAGACGAAATTTAATCAATAAAACATTGCTGAGATTAGCCACCGCCTGTGCACAACAGTCGTGTTGTTGATGATATCGGAACTGGGCAGTTTTTCAAACCACGTTTGCGGTGTAATGTTTCCGCTGTTGTTGTTTTATAATCATGCCGTTGATTGCACTTCACTTTATAAAGTTAAAATTGAAACCTTTAAAACAAATAAATTAAAATAATAATAATTATGATTTTTTTTTAAAGATCACTATCAACGACTAATAGCAGCGCCGCTATTTTATATATGTATTTTTTTTAAAAATATTTTTTTTTAATTATAAAAAATCAACAAATATGAATATGATTCTATTTCGATTTATAATCGATTGTCACATTAATAAAGCTTTGGGGATTACGTTTTTCTGAAATCGATTCCGTTAATCTACTCAAGTGACAGACATTAATTTTGTTTTTCATATAAATGTATTGTGCTGGAATAGGCTGCATAATATAGGAACATCGTTTACGTAAAAATGTGTTAGTAGACATACATTCTATGTTTTTTTGTGTGTGGCAAATTCAGGTATACATTTAAAGTATGATATGAAGAAAGAAGAGAGAAACGTAATACACACTATTGATGTTGTACTAAACACTACACTGGGGATATGTTAACAAAAATTATTTGGTAATAAACATATCAATTTAGATATGGTAACAACCATTTGACTATAGGATAATGGCACTAAACATATCACTTTAGTTAGATATGGTATCAATCATTTGACTATAGGTAAATGACACTAAACATATCACTTTAGATATGGTAACAATCATTTGACTATAGGTAAATGGCACTAAACATATCACTCTAGATATGGTAACAATCATTTGACTATTGGTGAATGGCACTAAACATATCACTTTAGATATGGTAACAATCATTTGACTATAGGTAAATGGCACTAAACATATCACTCTAGATATGGTAACAATCATTTGACTATTGGTGAATGGCACTAAACATATCACTTTAGATATGGTAACAATCATTTGACTATAGGTGAATGGCACTAAACATATCACTTTAGATATGGTAACAATCATTTGACTATAGGTAAATGGCACTAAACATATCACTCTAGATATGGTAACAATCATTTGACTATAGGTAAATGGCACTAAACATATCACTCTAGATATGGTAACAATCATTTGACTATAGGTGAATGGCACTAAACATATCACCAGGGATAGATATGGTGACTAAATAAAACAGATATATGACTCACTATACATTCGAATCGCCGCTATGACATAGCAGATCCGCCTTTGATCCTCCTCCCATCAGACATATTTGGATATTCAGGCCAGTAAATATTTCATCAGAACAAATGTCAAATTGTCCGCACCAATCAACGTACACAAAGCCGCTTGCTAATCATTAGCCGCACTGTACGCTAAAATGCCACGATCGAATCATTAATTGCTTTGTACGCCGATCCACGTGATCTAATAACCAGATTTGTACATCACATAAACAATTCAGTGACATTGGGGATCGTTTTGTTTTGTTTTTGTTTTTTGTTCAGGATCACTCGGTTAGAGGATACTATTGGAGTTATTTTAAATGATTATTGTTATATTTTGTTGTAGTTTTTTATTTCACAAATCGAAACATGCCTTTTGCCCCCCCCCCACACTTCGGCCCGATTTCATCACAAGCCATCCTCATGCCCACCCCTTCCCACTCTTAGTGTTCCAGGTCTACTTGCTCTTTGGTATCACATTACAATTTAAAGGCCAGGGGTGGTTATAATTTGGCGAAACTACCGTGTCATAATTTACCACATAGTTCATATTTCTGGGGCGTCACTTTGTTCGTATTTCTTGGGCGTCGCTTAGTTTATATTTCTGGGGCGTCACTTAGTTCATATTTCTGGGGCGTCACTTAGTTCGTATTTCTTGGGCGTCGCTTAGTTCATATTTCTGGGGCGTCACTTAGTTCATATTTCTTGGGCGTCGCTTAGTTCATATTTCCGGGGCGTCACTCAGTTCATATTTCTGGGGCGTCACTTAGTTCATATTTCTGGGGCGTCACTTAGTTCATATTTCTGGGGCGTGGCATTCATTCACAATGTTCTTCGCATCAAGTCTCAGTTCCATAGTGGTACATCTTTTCTCATGCTTGGCTGCCGTGTGGTTACCCTTGCTCTATCTCTAGCCCTAACTTTTATATCCGGCCTCATCATACACAATGTTTCGATGTAACACGTGTTCTGTCCATAGTGTTACGTCTTTTCTCATTGTTGACAGCACAGCATGTGGCTACCCTACTAAACCTAACCCTAACCCTAACCCCTAACCCAACCCTAATCCTAACCCTAACCCTACTAACCCTAACCCCTAACCCTAACCCTACTAACCCTACCTCTAACCCTAACTCATAGAACTAAAAAAGTTGTTGGCTATAGTTGGGTATTATTCAACATAATTTACATTTTTAAATCCACCATTTTATTTACATATATTTCATTAGAACCATACGTATATTTTATCCCCAAACAGGTTATCACATTCCATCAAAACTAACATATTCCCCAGTACATAAACATGTTCACAATCTCACCATCCCCATATCTCCACTAAAATATATTTGTTTATACTTCCCTTTAACCCCTGTCCCTCCCCTACTCCGCCCCCCACCCTTGTCTTCTAATCTCTATCTATATAAATGTATCTCTTTTATTGCATGAAGATAAACCTTACGCAAATGAGTTCAGTGCAATTCTCGTTCAAGTCACGGCATTTAGCCATGTAGGCGCTAGCACCAAACTGTGGTTACGGACCCATGAAATTGGGTGAGAGTTTTTATGTATTTTCAATTCGGTTTTAAATTAGAAATATATTCAATGAAAATTAATCTTATCCAACAATTTCTTTGATCTCACAATATGTAAAATATAAATTGAAGAAAAAAAAAGAAGAAAAAAAAGTTTTCCCAGGCAGTTTTAACATTTATCGATGGAAGAAAAGCAACACAAACCATTAAGACTTGGTACTTGCGTATAACCACGACTATGATTGTCTAACTGTATATACTATATATACCATATGCAAACTACCTAAATTTGACCGTGGGAAAAACACTTGAATCTTTTTCCCTTAAACCTAGTCTTGAAAACGCTCATGGACTTAATTGTACCGGAAACTGTTAAGAATCAAATTACCCCGTGGAAAAATGTTCGTCCATTTTTTAAAAATTATAATTTTTTTTAAACTCACAAGTGAAGTGCTCACTGGTACAAATGAATCTACTCAACAATCAATTTCAACTGTCATGAACATTTCATCAACTTCATTTAAAAATTAAATCATAAGTGCGTACAGGGGCTGGGCTAGGGTGGGTCGGGGAATTGGGAGGGCGGGGGGGGGGTGAACCCTAGAATTTTAATCTTGGAAATCTTCAGCTTTCAGCGATGCTGGAGAATTTTTTTTAAATTTAATTTTTGCAGAGATGAGAATGATATCAACAGAATAACGTCCATACACACACACACACACACACACACTCTTGTCTGAACAATGTCTGGAGCGAGCTGTTAACCTTAATTCATATTTTATATTGTGTCGCGATAAGTTTTGGAAATATGTGTTTGTGTTGTTGTGGCTTCTTGTTTGGTTGTGTGGAGAAGGCCACGGGGGGGGGGCGGTGGAAGAGGGAAGGACATGTTTGGGTGGACGGTGGAAGAGAGAAGAAGGCCATGTTTGGGTGAACGGTGGAAGGGAGAAGAAGTTCATGTTTGGGTGGACGGTGGAAGGGAGGAGAAGGTCATGTTTGGGTGGACGGTGGAAGGGAAAAGAAGGTAATGTTTAGGTGGACGGTGGAAGGGAGAAGAAGGTCATGTTTGGGTGGACGGTGGAAGAGGGAAGGTCATGTTTGGGTGGACGGTGGAAGGGAGAAGAAGGTCGTGTTTGGGTGGACGGTGGAAGAGGGAAGGTCATGTTTGGGTGGACGGTGGACGCCTAAATCTTAACGCGTGGTTGATTGATCGCATCGTTGTCCAAACTGTCCACCATCATTTCTCTCAAGACGGTAATTGATGTGATAAGTAAACACACATGGTCTGTTTCACATTGGCTCTGCCCCCCTCCCCCCTCATTTAATATCTCCACTAACCAAAATCTTAATGTCGTTGTCAGAGAAGAGGAATTTTGAGAAGAGGTTTGACTGAGAGTGGGATAAATGCTGAGAACACAATCCATAAAAAGTGTGTTGGCGTGGGTTTCGTGTTAAGTGGGCGGGGCTAAGGGAGAATTATGTTTAAAAAGGATTCTTTTCATGCATTGGTTATTTCCCTCTCTGCACGCGCTCTTTTCGATGTAAAGGAAGAAAAAATATTTGGTTATGTAAAATCGCTTTACAAAAATATTTAAAAAAAAATAATAAAAAAAAGAAGAAGAAAAAATTTAAAGAAAAAAAAACCCAACTGAAACAAACAAAACAAAACAATTAAAAAATCCATAGGCTTGAGATATCACTTTCAGAAATCAGTTTTAAATTTCAGTTTCATTGTTTGGTGTTTTTTTTGGTTCCATTTATCGTGTCCCGTATGAGGTGATGTAATATAAGATTATATTGTGGATTGCGTGTCAGAATAACTAGGAACAATGCGTATTAAGCTGGCGTGGAACAATGTGTTTTAGACTGGTGGGAACAATGCGTGTTAGACGAGTGGGGAACATTGCTTGAAAGATAAATGGGGAACAAGGCGTGTTAGACTGGTGGTAACAATGCGTGTTGGACTGGTGGAGAAAAAAGAAAAGCGTGTGGGACTTTATGGAAACAATGCGTCTTAGACTTTCAGGGAACAATGCGTGTAGGACTGGCTCGGAACAATGCGTGTAGGACATTCTGGGAACAATGCGTGTAGGACTTTCTGGGATCAATGCGTGTTAGCCTGGGTTTTTTGTTGTTGTTGTTTTTGTTGTTGTTGTTATTTTTTTTTGGGGGGGTATAACCTTTTAGCAATGTTTTAAAAGTATAAGATTTTAGTTTAGTTTAAAAAGTAAACATTTTAGATAACGGCCCAGGACAAAACGTCCTCTCCCAGGACAAAACATCCTCTCCCAGGACAAAACATCCTCTCCCAGGACAAAACATGCTCTCCCAGGGTACCAAGCTCAATGTTAAATGACATTTTCTGTCTATACTGAAATAAAAACAATTACGAATAACTTTCAACTTGAAATGTTCATTGTAAAACTGTACTTACATTTAGAGTGGTCAGATAGACGACAGTTCTTTCAAACTCCATTTGTAAAATGAAATTCTGGACAATCGCCTGCCCAGAGCCTACCCCAAGAAATGTAATCTTCTGTATACAAGGAGCGTCTGCAATAGATAAGATAATATCACTGCCATCTTCTGCCCCCACTCAGTAGGTCATAAATAATATATTGGTGTCCTCTCGTTTCATTTTCATTTGATCGTAAATTAAAAATTTTCTTAATCGATTTTAAGTGCGCGCGGATATATTGTTGTCTGCGAGTCTTTTATTTATGTTTATAGTTGGGGATAGGGAGATTGTCGGTCGGGAATATAATATTTGGAAAAAGCCGTTATTTCATGACATAACGTCAAAAGATAAGGAAAAAAAACAACAAAGCAACATTTTTTTAAGGACGCCAACATTAAAATTTGGCCGTAATAAAAAATAATTTCATTATCTACAAAATATCTCAGACATGCAAGAAATCATCATTATAGCAGAACCTTAAATTTTTAAACATTGTCTAGGAGATTTTTCAATTTCTCTTCATTTTTTTTTATTGTTGGTCTGAGCAATTTTCATTGTAACTGGATACTGAAGCATTGCTCTAATCCAGTGGTTCCCAAACTTTTTTGACCCATGGACCCCTTTTTATAGTAAAAAATTGCCCACGGACCCCTAAGTGAAATAGCTACATAAATGCATAGTACAAAAATTACTATTTCAAAAAAAAAGAGCAACATTTTGATGATGAAGTATTTATTGAAATTATAACTTTTGTTTAAAATAACATTTATTTTTAAAACAACTAATGACTTGCATGAAGGTGATGAGATTTTACGAGTGTTTTCATGGCTTGCTCAATGTGTGAGTAGTGAGTAGCAACCACAAATGACTCGTTGATTCACGTTAAAAATGGTATTTTTCTGACCTTTAAATAGGAATGCCGAAATTCTTGCCCATTAAAATTTACCTTTCTATAAACCAAGTATTAAGGATTTGTTATAGCTGTGGAAACTACCGTATTTCTACTTCCTTTTCTAGGTAAAACAACATTGTATTCCATGACTGATAGCACCTAAGATCGTAACATTGTATTCCATGACTGATAGCACCTAAGATCGTAACATTGTATTCCATGACTGATAGCACCTAAGATCGTTATTAAAATACTGTAGTAGATAAGCGTTCCAATACCGTTTTATTTATTGTTATTTAATTTAATTTCCATAATAATAAAAATGGATAATTATTATTTTGTATTAAACCTTGAGCGGACTCCCTGGCGTTATTCAGGGATCCCCAAATCAAGTTAAAGTTTCCACGGACCCCCTAAATGGTACCGGGGACCCCTGTGGTCCAAAGGGACAATTTAGGGAACCACTGCTCTAATCAGAAACAGAGGGAAGCCTATTTTTACGAAAGTCTCTCTCTCTCTCTCTCTCTCTCTCTCTCTCTCTCTCTCTCTCTCTCTCCATATCTCTCCTTCTCTATTGATTCTCTATCACTTAATACCTATCTTTACATCCCCCTTATTTCTCTCTTCCTTTTTTTCTCCCTCTTTCTTTATCCGCCTTTCTCCACCCGCCGCTTTCTTCTCGTCTTTCTATTTAATATTTTTTCTCTAGCATTTTTCTAGTATTTGGATCAAACTTTCAGATATCTTTGTTAAAATAACTCGTTTTAAAACTCAATTTCAAGACATCAAACGCCGAGCCTGTGAACGAGTAGAGAATTCTGATGGAGGCCGCCGATCTCTGTAGGGCAGACCGGTGCAACAATTGTTTTTAAAGTAAACGTTGACCAACAACCGTGTCGTTTGGCGAGCTCTCACCACTAACGTCATCAAACGGACTGAGATGACTGAACATCAATATTAGTCTTGACATGAGACGACCTCCCCGCCTCACCCTCACGTCGCTTAAATTTCACTGGTGAAAAGACCTGTCAATTTTGGTGTCTCTGAGCAAGCCAATAAATAAGGCGGGAAACTGTGTCACAGAGTTAAGAGCGGGAAAATAAAGAGTGTCTAATATTATTTATAGTCGATTTCAGGGACGGTGTATTTTTTACCCAAATTTTGTTTCAAAGTATTGGTTACTGAAATCGACAGTTTAAAGACACCACTGATGGGCGATTTTAAAGAAACGTCGAATTGTTGAATAATGTTTATAAAATATAGGTTCCCAAAATTAAACAATGAAAATAAAATTCCACAAAAAATGGATACTCATAACATTTTATTAATTCCTTTATAGCAAATGTTTCAATTGCTCAAAATACCCCCCCCCCTCCCTTTTTTTTCCAACCCAAAAAATGATTTGAATAAAAACCGAGGGTTCCAGTATGTAAATTAAATACTAAATTTTAAAATCTTACTGCTCAAAAACTGTTTGCGATACACACATTTTATTTATGGAAACATTTAACAAATAGATCACAGTGCAACTTGGAGTTGTGTTGGCAGTGGAATAACCTTATAGCATTTTTTGACGGCAGACAGATTGACTAATTGCAGATGGTCCAATACTCAGTAACGTAACAAAGTCGAAAGAGGGGGGCAGGGTTACATATGACCTCGGGCGCCAAGACGCACGTGCGCGAAAACGAGGCTCACAACGTCGCATTATAATTAGTGAACAAGGATAAGAAATAATTTTTTTTTAAACGTAAAAAACCAAGTTTTTGACTATAAATCCTTTATGTACGAGACGTAACTAAAAGAATGTTCATTATAATACGCAGCACAAGGCCATCCAAAAATACAAAATTGCAGTTGTGTCGTAAAACATGTTTAACATAATGCGCGACGATCAGGAATATGTTTATAAAAAGTGTTGTCAATAAAATACGCACCTTATTGTGCGACAGAAAGGTTGTTCAATATAATACGCACCGCGACACTATCTAAAAAAAACCAACATGTTACTTAGGAATAAATAAAATAATCTAAAAATGCAATAATTTAATTACGGTACATGCGATCGATCTGAAATTTTGATACATAGTTTTTATCATCGCCACAAAACTGCCTGCTAAATTTCAGCTCGCTAGCTTACGAGGAAGTGGGTTAAAATCGATCCAAAGTTTTGGCGACAAGCAATCAAGGGTTCAACCAGACACCACGAGTTAACATAAAGGATTTTAAAAAGGAGGGAGGGCTAATTTTATAAATAGTCCCCGGGAGCAAAAATATCCTTGAGCTGACAAAGGGCCCAAATCAGTTTCGGACGAAACCAAAAGTTAGCCTTTCCGTTTGCGTCGAAAACTACAGCATCTTATATTAGCTTATATACAAGTGTGATCCCGTTTCCAAAAGGACGTGTGTCATAAGTCAGTTAAAACCCGCGCTTAAATTTGCCACAATCCTATAAATAAATAAATAGCGCCTGTGCTGGGTGTGACAGAAACAACGAGTCAAAGTCTCTCCTATGATTCGATCAAAATTTCGGTAACATCCAGAAGTAAAAGAAGAATAAATCAATCGCGGGCGTAATTTTAGATGCGGACAATTTTTGGCTGTGATCGATGACACGAATTATCGCGTTTCTGTTTGTTTGTTTGTTTGTTTTTGTTTTTTTTTGGAAATATATTTTTCAATGAAGTCTGCGCTGCATCATACCTTACTTAAGCCATTGTTTTATTTATTTAGTCTGTCAATCAGTGTACTAATTCATTCATTAGGTCCTACTATTGGTACACGCTTGTTGTCAATCTGTCTACTCATTCATTCATTAGGTCCTACTATTGGTACACGTTTGTTGTCAATCTGTCTACTCATTCATTCATTAGGTCCTACTATTGGTACACATATGTTGTCAATCTGTCTACTCATTCATTCATTAGGTCCTACTATTGGTACACGTTTGTTGTCAATCTGTCTACTCATTCATTCATTAGGTCCTACTATTGGTACACGTTTGTTGTCAATCTGTCTACTCATTCATTCATTAGGTCCTACTATTGGTACACATATGTTGTCAATCTGTCTACTCATTCATTCATTAGGTCCTACTATTGGTACACATATGTTGTCAATCTGTCTACTCATTCATTCATTAGGTCCTACTATTGGTACACATATGTTGTCAATCTGTCTACTCATTCATTCATTAGGTCCTACTATTGGTACACGTATGTTGTCAATCTGTCTACTCATTCATTCATTAGGTCCTACTATTGGTACACGTTTGTTGTCAATCTGTCTACTCATTCATTCATTAGGTCCTACTATTGGTACACGTATGTTGTCAATCTGTCTACTCATTCATTCATTAGGTCCTACTATTGGTACACGTATGTTGTCAATCTGTCTACTCATTCATTCATTAGGTCCTACTATTGGTACACGTTTGTTGTCAATCTGTCTACTCATTCATTCATTAGGTCCTACTATTGGTACACGTATGTTGTCAATCTGTCTACTCATTCATTCATTAGGTCCTACTATTGGTACACGTTTGTTGTCAATCTGTCTACTCATTCATTCATTAGGTCCTACTATTGGTACACGTATGTTGTCAATCTGTCTACTCATTCATTCATTAGGTCCTACTATTGGTACACGTATGTTGTCAATCTGTCTACTCATTCATTCATTAGGTCCTACTATTGGTACACGTTTGTTGTCAATCTGTCTACTCATTCATTCATTAGGTCCTACTATTGGTACACGTATGTTGTCAATCTGTCTATTCATTCATTCATTAGGTCCTACTATTGGTACACGTATGTTGTCAATCTGTCTATTCATTCATTCATTAGGTCCTACTATTGGTACAAGTTTGTTTCTCTAGTACAACTGAAAGATTCTTGTCCCAGCAAGGGAGGACAACTCCAGACATTAAATTAGAGTAGTTTCCCTTAAGATGTATATATATATATATATATATATATATATATATATATATATATATATACTTGTATACAAGTCAAATATATTTATGTCTCGGTGTGTTTGTCTAATGTGTATGTGTGTGGGGGATGTATGTAATAACGCTCCAGTAGTAATTATTGAATAATATTGACATTTTCATTTTGTTATTTTTGTTTCAAATAACCATTTGCACACACTTTCCCCTTAATGTCCTCAATCTGCTGACGCAATCTTTAAGTGCCTCCATTCATAAAGACATTAATTAAGTCCAGCTGTGCATCAATGGCCACCGTGTTTCTGGATTCAGACAGCAACAGCACCATTCCCCGCCCCCCCTTACCCCGAGTAAGTCAAGGTCACCATGGCACCATTCAATGCGTGGCTAGATCCTTACATCGAATCCACACTGCAGTATCGAACGATTTGTCACACGCCCTGGGGCATCTTCCCCCAACCTTATCGTATTCATGGGTTAATTATAACTCTCAAACGTATTATCGATGCCGCCCATTTAATTAATGGAATATAGATGTTCCGTGGGCTAAACATATCGATACTAAGATTAAATTGACTCGAGCTGCTGTACTGTTGCGTAGATGCATTGATATGTTTCATTGACCATAGAGCTGTGTTATTAATACGGCATATCCATTACGACATTGAGATTAAAGTAAACACGGGTTATGAAAAATGCATCCATTTTAATGATTTATGAGATATTGTCTATTATAAAAAAGTTAATGGCTTGTTCATTATGATATGTTATGTGACTTTTCCATAGTTTGTATATTATATCGCTCATCAGTTATAATATATATTAATAAAAGGCAATTTTCTGTCCGTTCTGTCCGGTCCTCGATAGCGATTGGTCCCTCAAACACATATGACTCCTACAGCCAATCATATTGAACACGTTTACGCGGACGTTCAAAACTAGTTATTTTGGTGCAGTTTTTCTTCCAAGACTTTATTTTGAGTTAAGCGCGTTGTGATTTATAGTCAAAAGCTCTGTTTTTACGAGTTATTTATTTTAACTATAATGAATAGTATATTTGACGTGATGCACATGTATGCCGGTCGAGACGGCTGTTGGAGGGGAGTTACAACATGCCACCGAACGGTGGTAGAACGTCCTTGGACGGGCTTGGCTGCTCGTATGTTATAATTGAATAACAACAACAAATACAAATTTAGACGACGTAGACATTAAATTTTGATAATCATATTATTAAAGATTTTTCTTCCGTTCACCCCAGGAAAAGATTTAAGACAGACTTAATTTTTTTTCCTGTCTCAGAAATGAGGGCTTTACGGGTTATTCGAGCCCAAACCAATTAGGGCTATTTGTCACGTGATGGGTAACAATCTTTGACATGAGGTCATTTTCTAAAATGGTGAGAAATCTTTAGTCTCGACCGTTGCGGCGTGGTTTTAATTATATTTTTAAATCGCAAGTTTTTTTCTTCCTATCCACATGTTACCTTTATGTCTCCCTGACTCCCTTTTTACGTCCTTATCAATGTTCCCTTTCAGCTGAGTGACTGCGCGGCCGCGCATATATCTGACTGACGCCGCGCAGCAGTTTAAAATAACCAAGCAGCAGATTGTGTAAAATAAGGCTAACAAAAGGCTGCTGTGCAACGTTACCCACCAGCTTTTTTTTAAATTTGCACATGGATCAACGAGCCTTAGAGATCACTGTCTCCATGTGTGTCTCCCTGTCTCCCTTTATGCGCCCTCTCGTTACATCTGCCTTGTTCCCATTAGACATCACTGTCTCTATCTGTGTCTTTAACCTTTATGCGTCCTGTCGTTATATCTGCCTTGTTCCCATTAGACATCAATGTCTCTATGTGTGTCTCCCTTTGTGCGTCCTATCGTTATGTCTGACGTTTCCCCATTAGACATCAATGTCTCTATGTGTGTCTCCCAGTCTGCCTATATCTCCCCCCCCCCTCTATTTTTAACATGTTTTCGTATCTCATTGCTTAAGACTTTATTTTCTTAGCTTCCTTCATATCTAATTGTTTCTATTTTTATTTTGTAAAAATCCAGTAATAAATTCCTCCCTCCTTACATACCTGCCTGGTCCCATTTCTCCCTAAATACCTAAGTATCGTTCCACCCTTCCATTCCCTTTACATATAACAATGTCTCCCTTCACACCCACATATCCACCATGTCTTCTTTCACATATCTCCTAACGTATCCATCATCCCTCCCTTCACACTCACATATCTCCCAACATATCCACCATGTCTTCTTTCACATATCTCCTAACATATCCATCATCCCTCCCTTCACACTCACATATCTCCCAACATATCCACCATGTCTTCTTTCACATATCTCCTAACATATCCATCATCCCTCCCTTCACACTCACATATCTCCCAACATATCCACCATGTCTTCTTTCACATATCTCCTAACATATCCATCATCCCTCACTTCACACTCACATATCTCCCAACATATCCACCATGTCTCCCTTCTCACCATATATATATATATAGATATTTAGAAAGAGACGATAGGTGATGAAAACTCTAACAGACAACTCAACATTTGTTCACTCTACAAATTAAGTTCCCGATGACGTTCTCCCGTGCTTTGTTGCGTTGCGGTGGTTTGTCCTTTCGGTGATTTTCTTGACGTTGTTATCATGTGTGGTTGTCCTGGGGTGGTTGTCCTTGCGGGCTGTCCTAGAATGTTTGCCAGAAGTTGTCTGAATGAGTAATATTTCTAATTTTTCTGCCATCTTGTGAACAAAGACACTCTCTGAATATTGAAACACAACTTGGCGCTACTGGAGAATTTGTGTCTTTTGATGAGGGATTGTTAACAAAGAAAGCCAACTAGAAAGCGGATGAATAATATTTCAGATTAAAAAAACCAACCTGACACCGGGTAGGTTTTACATTTCCAATTACCCGCTGCGTAGGCATCGCCTCTCAAAGTCTCGGGCCGGTTTCCACCAAGGGACGTAAGAGTGTTGGTTTACCAAGGGACATAACTAATTTGTCATCGTTGTTGAATATGTTTGGCTACATTTAATTAACTGTGCCGGGAAATCGATGGATCATTCAGGAAGTTTTGGTCTTTGGATGTAACAGGGTAAAGGTGGGGGTGGGGGAACTGATGAGGGAAGAAAAGGGGGGGCAGTGAGATGCGAGTGTCTTGTAGGCTTCGGCTTATGTAATTATTTCTGAATATCAAGTGGATGAGATATTTGCTCAATGAGAATGGGCCGACAATTAACGGGCATGCAGGCGAAAAGGAGGTCTTGCTGCTACAGTTGGGGTGGGTGATGGTAGTTTGAGGTGGGTGATGGTAGTTTGAGGTGGGTGATGGTAGTTTGAGGTGGGTGATGGTAGTTTGAGGTGGGTGATGGTAGTTTGAGGTGGGAGATGGTAGTTTGAGGTGGGTGATGGTAGTTTGAGGTGGGTGATGGTAGATTGAGGTGGGTGATGGTAGTTTGAGGTGGTGATGGTAGTTTGAGGTGGGTGATGGTAGATTGAGGTGGGTGATGTTAGTTTGATGTGGGTGATGGTAGTTTGAGGTGGGTGATGGTAGTTTGAGGTGGTAATGGAAAGTGGTGGGGGGGGGGATAAATTCAAACCCTTATATTCTAACAAGACAAAAATGTTCATGAAGAATTGTTCATTTCCAAGCTAATTTCTGAAATAGTTTTAATTGGAAACACAGACTGACTGATAACCAAATTTTACGATTTTAACTGATTAAGGAGGGGACATGACTTTTTCAATTTTCACATGTTTTCTGCTAGCATTCTTGGGTTTGTCTTTAAATCACATACTATAAAAAAATTTAAAAAATAAAACGTCAAAGAAAGCGTTGCTCACTGAATGCTTGACACATTATTAAAAAGTGAATACCATGGCCGACAGTTGAAGAATCCCTGCGTTCAATAAATAAATCTTGGACTATTACAATTTCATTTAATTCAGGTCGCCGAGGATCGACCAAAGAAAACACCACACAATACCCAGGACGGCCAACGGTCGCATTTACGGATATTATTAGTTCATTAGAAGGTCGGCACGAGTCATTCTTCTGTTCGCGAGGACATAAAGAGGGCCGCTTGTGTAGAGAGCTCGTGTCCCGAGCAAGTTTTCCTGGTGGTAACATCTGTGGGCAGCTTTAGCTCGGAGAATTCGTCTGAGCCGAAAGCTTCTCGGGAAATCATTCCAGGCCCATTTACTCTCGCTAAGTCTCGCCCGTGTCCCGTGGGAGCTCAACCCGGTCTAGTCAGACCTTGACTCATGTCCCAGAATTAGCGTCTTTTAGGGCTTTTTTTCTACTACTCCCACGACGGCTCGGATATGAAAGGAAGCAGAGGCTTCAAGAAGCATCGGGATTTCAATTTATTTTTTTAAAATCCGATTACATGGTGGTATCCAATAACAGCAGGTATCCGATTACACATATTTTTTTTAAATAAAAATCCGAGACATATCCGATAGCATCTTATAACTAAACACAAAAAGGGTTCCATTAAAGGAAGGTATCCATTAAAGCAGTTGCCTAAGAGCATTAACCTTTCAATAAAAAATAACCTTTCTGAACAAATGTAATAAAATAAAACACATCACATGAGTTTTACTTTACTAGCTTCCTTATTTGTCTTTTTCTCATAAGAAAGGCTTTTTGTTGATTAACTCTTTGTTTCCTTGTGTATTTATCAGGCTTGCCCATTCTCTATTGAAAAACTTCATTTCTACCAACCCTGATTCCAGTCCCACCTCACTCTATTCAAAAATAAATTAAATACGGCTAAAATATATAATTAATATATCTTCCATTTACAGATTACGTTAGTAACATTAACGGGACTCTGTACCTTGTAGAGCTGCACCCAATTCTACAGTACAATTATTTAAAAAAAAATTTTTGAATGCGTTAATTAGCGATATATAACAGCTACTGATTTCTGGTCGCGCACTTTGGTTTCGAGGGTTCTAACCTTCAACAAACATGAAGTCGTAGCACACATACCAGCCCACATTCACACACACGTGTACACATGTGAACTCTCTCTCACACACACACACACATACACACACACATCAAAGTAAACAACGACTCTTGCCTCCCCTTACTCTACCCCCACCTTGTTCCCCCCACCCCGGGCTCCTATCAGACTATCGATCCATAAGCAGCAACATGCCGCACAGGTAAATTATCTTTCTTTTTTCAGGTCGGTCATCTTGAATTATGTTGAAAATCGGTTTACGTGGCTATAAAAAAGAATTCAATCACCGTATCAGAGAAGCTGATCGATGAGGCAAACTCATTTCACACTCCGATAGTCCCGATAGACATAAAATGGCGGCCTTATCGTACGTAAGGGGTTCACACATGTCCACGGTGATCTGTGTGTCCAGCTGAGCACACATACATGGTGACCTGTGGTGTCACCTGGAGCGTGGGGCTTGGCGTGAGAGGTCGATGGTAGATGTCCGATGTTAGACCAGGCGTGAGAGGTCGATGGTAGATGTCCGATGTTAGACCAGGTGTGTAGAACGATAGCCTTAGATGTGCGATGTTAGACCAGGTGTGTAGAGTGATAGCCTTAGATGTCCGATGTTAGACTAGGTGTGTAGAGTGATAGCCTTAGATGTCCGATGTTAGACCAGGTGTGTAGAACGATAGCCTTAGATGTCCGATGTTAGACTAGGTGTGTAGAGTGATAGCCTTAGATGTCAGATGTTAGACCAGACCAGGTGTGTAGAGTGATAGCCTTAGATGTCCCGATGTTAGACTAGGTGTGTAGAGTGATAGCCTTAGATGTCCGATGTTAGACTAGGTGTGTAGAGTGATAGCCTTAGATGTCCGATGTTAGACCAGGTGTGTAGAGTTATAGCCTTAGATGTCCGATGTTAGACCAGGTGTGTAGAGTGATAGGCTTAGATGTCCGATGTTAGACTAGGTGTGTAGAGTGATAGCCTTAGATGTCCGATGTTAGACCAGGTGTGTAGAGTGATAGCCTTAGATGTCCGATGTTAGACCAGGTGTGTAGAGTGATAGCCTTAGATGTCCGATGTTAGACCAGGTGTGTAGAACGATAGCCTTAGATGTCCGATGTTAGACCAGGTGTGTAGAGTGATATGCTTAGATGTCCGATGTTAGACTAGGTGTGTAGAGTGATAGCCTTAGATGTCCGATGTTAGACCAGGTGTGTAGAGTGATAGCCTTAGATGTCCGATGTTAGACTAGGTGTGTAGAGTGATAGCCTTAGATGTCCGATGTTAGACTAGCTGTGTAGAGGGATTGCCTTAGATGTCCGATGTTAGACTATGTACTATGACTTGTCCTCATATTATCTTACCCTCTCTAACTCAATTTAATGTCAGATAATAGTGTGTTGAGTTTTGAAGAAATTTGAAGAAATCCACACATTTGTCCAGTGGAATGTCCATTCATGGTCATTCATTGCCTTAAATCTTCACTTTAAATGAAAATTCAACGAGAATAGACTTGAACTGCTAATCCAAACTCGCTCATGAGTCGCCACTCACACTATGGGGTTCTCTCATTTGCCTCACTCATGAAATCGTCCCTTGTCTCCCATCCTCTGTTATGCACTCCCACTCCTGTACCTCCACTCTTGCACTCCCACTCATGCATCCCCACTCATCATCCTCACTCATGCAACCCAAATCATGTACCCACCCACGCATCATCCCCACTCATGCTCTCCCGCTCCTGAGCCTCCACTCTTGAATTCCCACTCATGCACTCCCACTCTTGCACGCCCGAATTATACACTACCACTCATGCACGCCCGACTTATACACTCCCACTCATGCACGTCCGACTTATACACTCCCACTCATGCACGTCCGACTTATACACTCCCACTCATGCACGTCCGACTTATACACTCCCACTCATGCACGTCCGACTTATACACTCCCACTCATGCACGCCCGACTTATACACTCCCACTCATGCACGCCCGACTTATACACTCCCACTCTTCCACGCCTGACTTATACACTCCCACTCATGCACGCCTTACTTATACACTCCCACTCATGCACGCCCGACTTATACACTCCCACTCATGCACGCCTGACTTATACACTCCCACTCATGCAAGCCCGACTTATACACTCCCACTCTTGCACGCCCGACATATACACTCCCACTCATGCACGCCCGACTTATACACTCCCACTCTTGCACGCCTGACTTATACACTCCCACTCATGCACGCCCGACATATACACTCCCACTCATGCGCGCCCGACATATACACTCCCACTCATGCACGCCCGACATATACACTCCCACTCATGCACGCCCGACATATACACTCCCACTCATGCACGCCCGACTTATACACTCCCACTCATGCGCGCCCGACATATACACTCCCACTCATGCGCGCCCGACATATACACTCCCACTCATGCACGCCCGACATATACACTCCCACTCATGCACGCCCGACTTATACACTCCCACTCATGCACGCCCGACTGATACACTCCCACTCATGCACGCCCGACTTATACACTCCCACTCTTGCATGCCCGTTTTATACACTCCCACTCAGGCACCCCCACTCCTACACGCCCCACACTCTTCCCTGGCGTAGTCGCAGCCCGCTCTACCTGTCCGACCACCGTGTCATGCTCTAAGTTCGGCTTACACTGTGTCCGTAATTACAGCGCGCGGCTTTGGGGTCAGATTCCCAGCGTCGGTCCGATGTTCCCATCAATCAGGATTATGTGCACGGGGTCCTGTCTGTCTGGACATTGGGAAACATGACTCGGGCACTGGTCAACCACGTGCTTCGTCGAGCTACAAAGGACACTTGTATCCGAAAATTAAACTCTAGTGTCTATTATGTACTGCGTGGTTTGAAAAAAAAAGGGGGGGGGGTGGCTATTTTTTAGACAAATAAATTTAAAATATTACATTCATGGAAAAGAACTGACCCAAACTAAAGATGCAAAATACTTAGGAGTCTTAATAAATGAGAAACTATCATGGAATCCCCATGTCAATGAAGTTATTAAAAAATCAAACAAAACCTTAGGCTTTATAAAAAGGAACTTTAACAAATAAATGTAATAGAGATATAAAACTAAAATGCTACCTCACTTTGGTGAGACCTGCACTAGAATATGCATCTTCTGTATGGGACCCATCCACCAAAGAAAACATTGATAAACTAGAACAAATTCAAAAAAGAGCTGCCAGATTCATTACTGGAGAATATTCGAAACTGACAAGAATAACACCATTAGTTAAATCATTAAACCTTGAAACACTAGAGGATAGAAGAACCAAGAGCAAAGTAGTAATCATACATAAAGCAATTAATTCTAATTTAGAAATACAACACAAAGATAACTTAATACAACCCTCAGATAGACATAAGGATAAAAACACCTTTCTTATTCCGTATGCAAGAACAAACACATACAAGTTTTCCTTTTTCCCGTCCGGAATTCGGGCGTGGAATGGGTTGCCTGAAGAATCCAGGAAAACCAACACTTTATCAACATTTAAATCTCTAATAAAAATGCAGGACTAAACACAAACCATAGATAAGCGTAGGACGCAATAATCTTCTGTATAGAAGGAGCGTCTGTAAACAGATAAGATAAGACTCCCTGTCATAAAATATTAGCTTTTTGAAAAACAATGTTTTGAAGGAAAGGGATGTTACCCTTAAGTTTTTTTAAACCTTAACTTCCCTATATGTGACCACTTAGGGCAATGCTCATAGATTTAAATGTCTTTCATAGTATAGTTTACTATGCAGAGAAATCTCCCCTTAACTTTCTCCCATAAATTTAATTGCACATAATCATCTATAGATTTGTTTGTACACCTCCATCTATAGATTTGATTTTACACCTCCATCTATAGATTTGATTGTACACCACCATCTATAGATTTGATTGTACACATCCATCTATAGATTTGATAGTATACCATCATCTCCCCTTACCTTTCTCCCATTGTCTGTTAAGTTATCAATACATCGAGCCTGGAGACATGATGTCTGCTCCTTCACCCTTTGACCACTCAGATGATCCAATGACGCATATCATACAACGAATAAATAGTACGCAACATATTCCTATGTTTGTTTAGCGCCATATTTCTTTCCTCGCGCGTTCCTCGGGATTGGTATCAAACACAAAAACATTTCGGCACAGATTTGCCCCGAGAATATCGTTTCCCCGTGATTTGTATTCACGCACCATCTGGCTCTGATGATAACCTATATGTTTCCCTAAACCAATGCTCCCCAACTTTTTAAAACACGAAGACCCTCATACGAATTTTGCGGCGTACTAGTACTACAATTGAATAAATAAAGGTTTAAAAAAATATTTTAAAAAACCACGTTTTTATAAGTGGACTGAAAAAAAGAAAATAATTTAAAACTAATTAGTTCAAGTACTTCGATTTAATATGACTAAAAACGTGGGGCGGGCGCTTATGAGGTTTAACATATGCAGTTCACTCATTCTCTCACTTATAGATCTCTCTTTTGCCTTCTAAATTAGAAATCTTTTAATTTTTATACAAAACACCCGCCCCATGTTTTTAATCATATTAAATCGAAGTACTTGAACTAATAAGTTTTAAATTATTTTATACTTTTTAGTCCACTAATAAAAACGTGGTTTTCAAAAATATTTTTTACCTCTATTTATTTTATTCTTTTTAGTCCACTAATAAAAACGTGGTTTTTAAAAACATTTTTTTTACCTCTATTTATTTTACCAAACACCTCATCAGCGCCGGTCCAACGTTTAATAACAAAGCGATGAGGTCACGGCGTGAACTCGCCACGTGAAATTAAACTACGGCAGGCGGGTAGTGATGCTTATATAAAGATAAACTAAGAAATGAATTAATTTAATTACGGTACATTCCATCGATCTTAAATTTTGATACAATTTATTGTCATCCAAGATCTATCTGTGGTAAAAGTTTTGAGATCTCTAGGACCATCAGATAAGTTTAATTTTACGTTGGCAGATTTGAAAAATTGTGGACAGACAGACACGAAAGCAAGTATATAATAAAATATAGATAAACTAAAAAGTTCAATAATTTAATAACGGTACATTCGATCGATCTGAAATTTTGATACACTGCATTGTCATCCAAGATCTATTTGGGGTAAAAGTTTGAGATCTCTAGGACCATCAGAATTGGTATAATTTTACGTTGGCAGATTTGAAAAATTGTGGACAGACAAACCACCAACAAGAAAACAATGTCACAGGAACGGAAGCGAGTTAATAAAAACGTGGTTAAAAACGATGGGAAATATATTTAAGAAAGAGTATGCTGAATGGTATTTCATGGAGCGCAAAATCAAATTGCGCTAAATTATTTTTGAATATTAAAAAGAAACTACAGTATCTGTTGTTGTTTTTTAAAAATTGAGTTCGCCTCAATTGAAATAGTTATAGATCTGTGGGAGGCATATGCCCAGGTGGCCGCTTCAGAAGCGATCGCTCATGTTCTCAGCTGTTACGTCCCCTAGGGGGGCCAGACAGCTGAGGGGATCTTTCGGGAAGCCCCACGAAGAGTGCAGGCTCGGGACTGCTGATTTTCTTCCACATGTAGGATCATAGATCTGAGAGTTAAAATGCAGTGGGGCATACGAAAAATAATACAATTCAGAGGCCTTAAAATAAGTTTGGCGCACGGATACGGCGGATGATGTCAGATCCAATAGGGATTTGTATAGATGGCGTTATTTAAATACACGCATTAACAATATATTTTTTAAAGCAACGTTTGAAGTTCTGAAAGTCATGCCTTGTCGCTGCCATAGTTGTAAGCTATACATAGTATGTGACATTGCCTTGTCGCTGACATAGTTGTAAGCTATACATGGTATGTGACATTGCCTTGTCGCTGCCATAGTTGTAAGCTATACATGGTATGGGACAGTGCCTTGTCGCTGCCATAGTTGTAAGCTATACATGGTATGGGACATTGCCTTGTCGCTGCCATAGTTGTAAGCTATACATGGTATGGGACATTGCCTTGTCGCTGCCATAGTTGTAAGCTATAAATGGTATGGGACACTGCCTTGTCGCTGCCATAGTTGTAAGCCATACATGGTATGGGACATTGCATTGTCGCTGCCATAGTTGTAAGCCATACATGGTATGGGACATTGCCTTGTCGCTGCCATAGTTGTAAGCTATAAATGGTATGGGACACTGCCTTGTCGCTGCCATAGTTGTAAGCCATACATGGTATGGGACATTGCCTTGTCGCTGCCATAGTTGTAAGCTATACATGGTATGGGACATTGCCTTGTCGCTGCCATAGTTGTAAGCTATACATGGTATGGGACATTGCCTTGTCGCTGCCATAATTGTAAGCCATACATGGTATGGGACATTGCCTTGTCGCTGCCATAGTTGTAACTTGTAAGCTATACATGGTATGGGACATTGCCTTGTCGCTGCCATAGTTGTAAGCTATACATGGTATGGGACATTGCCTTGTCGCTGCCATAATTGTAAGCCATACATGGTATGGGACATTGCCTTGTCGCTGCCATAGTTGTAAGCTATACATGGTATGGGACATTGCCTTGTCGCTGCCATAATTGTAAGCTATACATGGTATGGGACATTGCCTTGTCGCTGCCATAGTTGTAAGCCATACATGGTATGGGACATTGCCTTGTCGCTGCCATAGTTGTAAGCCATACATGGTATGGGACATTGCCTTGTCGCTGCCATAGTTGTAAGCTATACATGGTATGGGACATTGCCTTGTCGCTGCCATAATTGTAAGCTATACATGGTATGGGACATTGCCTTGTCGCTGCCATAGTTGTAAGCCATACATGGTATGGGACATTGCCTTGTCGCTGCCATAGTTGTGAGCTACACATGTCATTACGCGGTGGAACATAATACAATTATTAAAATTCAGAGGCTTTAGACATGTGGTCATTTACCTGTGATTCGATGTGCACCAGTTTAAGGACTGTGTGTTTTAAGACCAAGGCGACACGCTCATTCATTGATGACACGGGGATGTATAGCTGACACGGGGGTGTATAGCTGACACGGGGATGTATAACTGACACGGGGATGTATAGGTGACACGGGGATGTATAGGTGACACGGGGATGTATAGGTGACACGGGCATACATTGAGGACACGGTCATTCATAGCTTACACGGTGATTCATTTCTGAGAGATTCAAATATTTCGAGATGTTGACATGGTTTGTGGGCATCTAATGTATAAACCTATACAGTTAATATGTGCCATGTCACTCCCCAAGTTCGGCAGCTTGATATAATATTTAAAAATCTTATAACGTTGTTCCTTTTAGTTGAAATCGTCTTCGCAAGTTTTTCATTCATTTGACCTTGGATTATTTTTTTTAACGGAACGCCTTACAGCCTTACAGCGTGTCATTGAATACCAGCTATTGCCGATCTCTGACCTAAATGTGAAAGTAAGACATCAATCTATGTGGTAATATAACACAGGTATCGCTGTCGAGGCCGCGGAAGGAACGATTATTTATCGCATGGGTAAATGTGAGTGATGAGATGTGGCAGATGGGCATGATGACGTCACCAGTTGAATCGACCAATGAAACCGAGACGGCTTGTTGATTATTGGTGTTTGACAGACCTCTTCAAATGACATTTACGTGTTGCCTCTTGCTAGAGCCCTGCAATATTACATTCAAAAGCGTTTCCCTTGCTAGACCTTTATAATATGACGTTGACATATTTTCCTTTGATAAACCTTTATAATTAAATATGGCATTTGCATGTTTTACCTCTTGTTATGTTCAAAATAATAAAATATTGGGCCTGAATTTAATTTTTAAAAATACTGACTTAACACAATGTTCTATTCAACTATATAACTAGAGTGCACATATGCACACATATTACCAGAACCTCACTTGGGCATCTTTATGTCATGACATATTATAGAAAATACATAAATTATTTGTCCATTTTCTTCGTGAATGACAAAAAGTGGAATGAAATGTTTTAAAATAAATTCAATAATGTGTTTTTATTTATGTGTATTTTCAGGTGAGTGCGATGGCTATAGAAGTACCACCAGAGACTCCTCTGAGGTGGACACTCAAGTTTGACCTGTGGCCAAATCTCAGCTCCCTCCCATAGACACAACCCAAACCCTTACCCAGGATAATATTTCATGTGCTCTAAACTAGCCGCGCCGAACTACAGTTGACCCGTGTCTAAAATTAACGCAATATTTCACTCATTCTTTACACAGACGGTCGAAACGTTATTTGCTGTGTGGAACCGTTTGATCTAATACCGCGAAACTATTGTCTAGAATTAAAAATACGTTTTTACCCCCCTCCCACACACACAAAACCACAGCTGCAGTCGTGCAGAAGCCGTGCTGACCGTTTATTTTACTAAAAGCTCCCAGCATCTGGCTTGACGTTCCCGTGACGGTATAAAAATGGATTATCGCCGTAAGGGGGGCATCAATAAACTTCGAGTGATATGGACGGATTATTAATCTGTGGCGGTCGATGAAAAGTTAGGTTTAAGTGGGATTATGTCTTAAGCTGGTCTTAAAAAGGGGGATTAGATTGACTCGCTTTAGGACAACGTGCCCCGAGAACATAAGACTAAATATGACATATCCCTTGTAAGTTTGGATAGCGCGCCCGGACACTAGCTCAAAGTAGCACACGGACAAATGTGTTAGAATTGATTTATATTTTAATCCTTCAAAATGGGGTCTAATCTTATCAAAATGATTTATGATTGTACACATAAACGTTACTTTAGACTTTTGATGGATCTCTCGCAATTGTGACTTCTTTGAAGAACTCTGTCATTCTGTTGGGTTAGCCTCTAGTTTTGAAATAATCGTATCTGGGAGAGAGTGTACCATGTAACGGGATTATATTAAATGTAAAAAGCGCGTTTAATAAAAAAACATTATGCATCCCCAAAGTAATCAACTAAATTCTCGTCTCAATCAGTTGTTGTGTGGTACTCAACCAACTTAACAAAGAAAATATATTTGGTTATTAGGAGGGGGTGAGGGAGTGGAAGTGGGGGCTTTTCGAAATGAAGTTGTCTTACTTTAAAGTTATTTAAATAATCATGTATTCGGGTGAAATTCCTAACCAGAATAGAAAATCAAGAATCAGAGTAATTCATTCAAATTACATTGCACCTAAAACAAGACCGTCTTGTATTCCAACAAAAAATTGTTACATGCGAGCTTTTATTAGAAATAATAATGATACAATAATACAATCGTTAATTTCTTTGTATGTGTATACTTAACTTATGTTTTGAAAGACATTTCATAAGCGTTTGATCTCATATCAATATTCACAATAAAAATCAATATTAAATACTGATAGGGAGGCGACAAGGATTTGAACTCATTTCCCCCAAGGACGGAGCACTCGTGGATTAAGTTGGCCCAAAAACTGCACCATCAGCCCCCATCAATGTCCACATGTTTGGTCAAGGGCCGTAGAACCAATATTGTCTCCCGTGTGGTCGCTCGCCTGACGATTGCTGTGTAGCGGGTGAACGGTGGTGCGCATTTAACAAATGGAGTCCGGTCCAGGCAAGCTCAGTTGGATTTATTGTATGGTGCTCCTGCAAGTGGTGGCCGCCACAGGAGGTGAGTACATTGTTATGTTGACTCTTGTGTGTCCGCGCGCGCGTGTGTGTGTTTCTATTATCTGCTTTTTGTTGCTTGTTTTCTATTCCCAACTTCAGACTTTAATCTCCTCTTTAGAATGTGTTTTCAGCCGTTGAATGAGGTAATGATAAAATCTATGTGCCCCAATGTTTCAAATTTCCTCTGTACTCAAATCAGCATGTCCACATTATTTTTATTTTATTGGGTTGTTGTTGTTGTTTTTTTTCCGGATCCACAGGGAACTCTTTGAGAACCTTCGTAGACCCATTAAATTGATGCATTCAAATGGGATGATAAGGGCAATCACCCCTCCCCGCATTCAAGAAATATAATTACTGTTGCACAATATCACTGACCTGTATTCATTGCTCACTATTTATTCATATGTTTATCAACATCTCACGTGGTATCCGTCTTAAATTAATTTTTTTTTAAAAAGTCATAAACATAATAACATTAAAAAAAGGAGAAAAATGTATCCGTCGTTAACTTTCTCTGGACAAATTGACACATTTTGACTTGCTGCAAAGTGGTGACGATCCTAAAATCTTCTAGTTGTTACCGTATAATGGGGACTTGATAAAATAAATACCAGATACCTCATTTGTATAGATTTCTGGTTGCTCAACGTTCTGTTATCGTCTTTTCTTGTTAGACGTGTGAGGAAATGGTTACGCGGGTTGTGGGGGTGGGGGGGGAGGGGGGAGACGCTTAGTAATCCTGTAATCCACTCTCGGAACTGACGAGGAAAAAAAAACGTGTGAATGCTGGGGGGGGGGAGAGAGAAAAAAAATCTATGGAAATGGATACTAAAGAGCGGAAGATTTACAAGGGAACTAACACGTGAAATCATGAGCACACCAGGGACCATAACTTCACCCCCTGACACCGTCTCACAAAAGCCAATCATTTGCATTTTGGAGGCGAGAGCGCGCCTTTAAATATCAATGCAAATAGAATAGCGCTATTGATCTGACTTGCAAATGGCCGACCATCGGTGCGACAACTAAGCTCACAACAAAGACAGTCGGACGTATGTAAGGATTCTTACGTTCTCGGCCCGGCTGACGTAGATGACTCGCCTGGGACGTGGATTTCCCGCTAAACACCATTGAAGAAATGCCAATCGTCTGCCCATTGTTAACGGTATCCGATATTTCCCGAGCTCCGATCGTCCACGCGTAACTTCCAACTAGCGGGCGCTGGACGAGGGTCTACAATAACTCTTTTAGAGACCCACACTTCGTTGCGGGTATATAAAATTATAAACAAGTGTAGAGGGGAGAGATGGGTTTAGGATAATTATTCAAGAAAGATAATCCGTACTGATTGGGGAATATTTCATGACAGGGGTTATGAATCGTATTTAAAGAGTCAAGACTCTAAAATTTAAGGCAACATTGACAAAACTCTTGGTTGTCTGTTCCCATATTTTTAGAACCACTGTAAGTTTATTATAATTTTTTTTAATATTTTTTTTTATGTTGTTGACAAAAGCATAATTAACCCATTAATTCTTACTAATGTTCGTTAACTCTTAGGTTCTGTTAACTGTTAGGTTTTCTTAGCTGTTACGTTCTGTTAACTGTTAGGTTTTGTTAGCTGTTACGTTCTGTTAACTGTTAGGTTTTGTTAACCTTTTCAAAATCTCGCATTTTATCAGCTTCATAAATCTGATTGGTTGCCTTGGCTCATTGATGTCTCTCCTAGTCTTGTCAATGGTTGGTAAGATCGATAGACTACCGAGACGTCCTCGGTCTAAGACTTTGGCATGAGGCTGACCCAATTTCTGAGCACTTCCGGAGACAATAGGCAGTTTCAAAATCTATTTATTAGCTTTGTCAGCCAACCATCTCAGTGGCTCTCGGGTTGATTCTACAGCTATTTCTGGATTCTCCCCTTTTCTCCTTCCTAAGATTGTAACAAACTAATAAAATTTTTAGAACCCCCCTCCATGCATCTATATACTGAATATATGTGACATTCTCATTGGATGGCTGAGTCACTCAGACTCTTATAGCCTGGCCTACAATACCAACGGCGAGCCTCAACATAAGGACATCGCCATGGAGATATTCCTCCACAGTGCGTGCGCTGTCTGACTCGTCCACGTCCACAATAGCCACAGAGCATTCGGTCAGCAGATGTGCCACTGCCTCCTCGGCAATACCACATAGACGGCAGCCGGGTTCCCTGTTTTCGTCTAACCTGTGCAAGTAGCTGTTTTTTGGGAAGTGTCCAGTCCGCATTTGCGTAAGAGAGACTGGCAGCCGGCAGCTACGAGGCAGCTTCCACCAGGGATCTCGATTTCATTCGAAGGAATGAAAACATCTGTCCAACCCCCTCGCATATTGTATGCATCTATAATCTATATACTATTGGGTCAACTACTCGTCATCTCTAAGCCGTTGCAATCCCGCGTAATGCCATCTCTATATTTTATTCTCTCTGGAACATTCGGTATTTATTTTTCTTTAAAATGTTTTGTTCATTAAAATTTTATAAAATATATATTTTTTTGTATTTATTTTACCGCTGTGTTTCCCCGATCGAAAATAAATTTTGAAGATTTTACATTTATTTGAAGTCAATGCATAAAGCTTGATGGTTAAAATAATAACATATTTAAATGTTTATAAAAGACTTATTGAAAATAAATATATTCAAAGTTTTACTGGGTAACCATAACTCAAAGTTATCTGTCTTCCCTTTAATGATAATTATGACGTTACATTTCTCTCAGTAAACATTTGGGGTATATCAGTCCTCCCACGACAACTGTAAAATAATGATGACAATACTACAAATAATTATAGTGTCTTCTAATTGTCTTATCTATACAGACGCTCCTTCTATGCAGAAGATAGTTGCGTCCACAGACCATGACAGATGATCTGTTGGCAAGTGATGCAGCGTTCACAGGCCACGGCTTTGTGGGTCCACGCATTACCCAGCCGCCTAACACTACAGCGGAGCGGGGTGACTCAGGGACGCCCTAGGCCCCGGGAACAAGCCCTTGCCTTCACACGGATTCGAACCCGTGACCATCGGTACGACAGTCCAGTGCGCTGCCACTCGACCACCGCGTGTGATGATATCAATTATGCAATAGTACTAAAACAAATAATACTAATTTTCCCAGACCAGATGTCCAGTAAGAATTCTCTAAAAGTTCATTTAAATTGGATTCGGCTTTCTGGTCGTTTCTCAGTGTTAAATCTTGTCGCACGTTCGGTTACTTTCGTTTTCAATGCGGTGTACTGGGACCTAATGCCCGGCTCTGCAAGATACCAGAAATTTGAATAACTCGACACAAAGTGAAGGGGAATAACTCGACGATAAGTAACAGCAGTAACACGCTAAATGGGACCTCACTGCACGCCATTGTCCAATCAGATTAGTAGAAAGGACGACTCTGGTCAGTAGAGTGATGAGGTAATAAATGGATCCGTGACCTTGAGCTTACACGTGAGTGTAGGCTAGCAGTACAGTGAGTGTAGGCTAGCAGTACAGTGAGTGTAGGGTAGCAGTACAGTGAGTGTAGGCTAGCAGTACAGTGAGTGTAGGCTAGCAGTACAGTGAGTGTAGGCTAGCAGTACAGTGAATATAGGCTAGCAGTACAGTGTGTGTAGGCTAGCAATACAGTGAGTGTAGGGTAGCAGAACAGTGAGTGTAGGCTAGCAGTACAGTGAGTGTAGGCTAGCAGTACAGTGAGTGTAGGCTAGCAGTACAGTGAGTGTAGGCTAGAAGTACAGTGAGTGTAGGCTAGCAGAACAGTGAGTGTAGGCTAGCAGTACAGTGAGTGTAGGCTAGCAGTACAGTGAGTGTAGGCTAGCAGTACAGTGAGTGTAGGCTAGCAGTACAGTGAGTGTAGACTAGCAGTACAGTAAGGAAAGGATCCCAGACGTAGTGGAGCTCTAAGGGTCGCATTGATGACATTTTAGTATTAAAATTAGAATTATTATTACAGTTGAATTAATTAGTATTAACTTTTTCATCAAAACTTCCCACATTATATTTATAGACATACTAGGTTTTTCTGGGGCACCTACTATTAACGGCTCTTTTTACATCGTTCCCTTTTCCAAAATTAAAATATAAGTTCACACAATGACGTCATATAATATTTTACGGCGAGAAACACCACACGCTCTGTTAATCTCTAAACCAAAATGATTATGATTTTACGTCTATATTTTCAATTTTAAAAAAATTAAATATATGCTGATTATGTCCTTTAGCGTTACAGAATGACCTGGGCGTTTATATTATTTTATTTTACAGGCAGTTTTTAAGAAATTCGCACTAACTCCTTACATGCATAGAGGATAATAGAGACGATCACACCCTACAATAATTTCATCAATATCTCGACACCCATGTGCCACTATCGTCATCAAACTGTGCCTCCCTCTCCGCGCCTTAAGTATTTACTTTCCCTCTTTCTCCATTCTCTCAAATTCCTTTCAAGTCATTCCTATCGCCACAGTCTCCGTTGTAAGCTCCCCTTCTCTGTGTGTTCTTAACCATCTCGCACCTCGTGGGTTCCATGTCAGAGCCTGCCAGCCGAAGTTTGAGACCCTTGTCGTAATCATGGCGTCCAATTTAAACACACTTTTTTTTTAATGATGGGACATTTGAGAAGGACTTGAACACATTAAAAATAGTATTTATACCGTTCTTGTCTAATGTTTCATGCCCATTAAGTAAAATCGACCAACATTTATTACCCCCCCCCACCCCATCGGCACTTCCTCCCTTTTAGCCATACTTATGTCTACCACGTGTAGGCCTTCCATTGTATGTAGGTTCTAAAATGTTAACGCCCCAAAAGTGGACCTGAATCTGTTCATATCTAGTGGACAGCACAGTCAGCCTATAGCATTGTTACAATAGCTCCCAACAGAATGACAGTGTGGAACTCATAGCAATAGCCTGGTCGCCACTCTTTAGGCAGAGAATAAATTGACGCGTTGATGAACTTTGTCCCATTCGTGTTTCCGAATTCTCATCGCGGGGTCGGTCTTCTGGTGGACCCACTATAACATTGACCCCTGACTGGCCGTTTCCTCGACGGGTTCATGACCAGGGAACTGCCTATGTCCTTGTCGCCTTTCTCATGCAAGGCAATATTCTCTAGGAAGTTAGGAGAGCTCTACATCAGTGCTTCTCAAAGTTGTGGTTCGCTGAGCGGTGCCGGTCCATGGGTCATACGCCATGGTCCGCAGAAATTATCAAAAAAGGGAAAGAAAATTTTAATTTTAATCCTCCATTTGCAACCATTAATACAAACCCCTTTAGAATATGTCATTTTTTAAAAACAATAATCACATAAAAGGAAACAAACGAAATAAAATTAATTACATTGGCCTCTACGCCTGTAACGGTAAAATAGTTCACCGGTCCCTGGAGCAATGGAAACATTCATGCCGGTCCGCCATACTAAAAATTTCGAGAAGCACCGCTGTACATAAAACACATCGCTGAATATTGACTTAAGGTGTCCACTTTGGCCATTGGGGTCAATTCTGCTGGACGATGGTCAATGATCTTATGGCCCTCTTACCAGCTATAATACTGTGTTGGACCTGCTACATCGCCGATAAAATTTTCTATCGTCTTTAGATGGCTGATGGCGGTCGTAAAGGCCGCTGGGTTGGAGACAACGCCGTTTGACCAACGCACGAAACCACGTCAATATTTTTAGAAGACTAAAAAATTGAAACTTGACCACTTCCTCCTTGAAATGAAATCGTTCACTGCTCTGCTCGTCAACATATTGGGGGGAGGGGGGGAGGGCTTTAGTTATTTGAGTAAATGGATTTCCTAATATATTTTAATTTAACCTTTTGCAATTCAAACGACAATGTTGGAGAGCGACAGTCGTCATTTATAGTTTAAGTGGTTCACTCACGTATACGTGTTAGCTATCAGATGGCGTTTTTCTTGGTGAAATGATGACTTTGTACTGGTGACGTGTTAGTTGTCCGGTCCCTAAGGTTGATTAAGATAGGAAGGGCAGGAGCAGTAGTTGAAAAGAAGTTGTGGTAGAGAAAGGACCGTTTGAAATAAATGGGCTCTTGTACAGGGAGCCAATAGGGTAAATAAAGAGATGGGGTGATATGGTCGCCATTCTTTTCAAATTCAGGTATTTCTGTGATAATAATATATATTTTTTTCAAAATAAAAAACTAATAAACAATTCTGACGTCATCATTAATTGTAAAAAAAAATAAATATATAATTATTCAAAACTTGTATTTATTTATGCACTGCATGAATCTTAACGTGGCCTGTAGAATCATTTGTACACACAGCCATTACCAAAGGTCACGATGCCAGCTTAGACTTTGATAGAGTCATATCTAAGTTCAATTCGTATGCACCGAATGCGTCCCTAGTCATCTGTAGCAGCTATTCTCACACATCTCTGCTGAACACAACGCCATTCAAAGACGCCCAACCTCGTGCTGTGTCCCAGGGGGATGATTCCTTTATGTCTCTCGAATGTGCACCGAACCGTGACCGGGATAGAACTCGAGGATCCTAAAGACACAGCCGCCGATTTTCAGGTTCCTAGCAAAACGAAAAATCAAAGGTCTCTTAACAAATAATACCAAACAACGCAATTCAAAAAAAAACAAAAAAACTCACGAATGTCATACTCCTAACAAACACATTGATGACGTAATCTTAACAAACAGATAAATAACGTACTCCTAATAAGCACACCAGTGACGTAACCTTAACAAAACAAGCGCTGACCTATGGTTATACAACAATGACGTTTTCCTGACAAACACATTTTGATGACGTAATCTTAACAAACAGATAAATGCCGTACTCCTAACAAGCACACAAGTGACGTAACTCTAACAAAACCGCCGCCGACCTACAGTTACACAACAATCGTACGGTCCTATCAAAGGACCGCCAGTGGTCCGCCACCCCCCACCCCCCAATCGATACTCTCTGTCCAAAGAGCTTTTACGTCTAGGGCTCATCAGCTGTGAAATTAATGGATGTATTAGGGCTTTCTACTCCTTCATTCAATTCTTTTCTTTGTTTCTTTCCTTCTCTCCCTCCTCTACCGTTTTCTTCTCTTTCTATGTGTCCAAATTGCAGCGGTTCTAAATCAGAAGACAGTAATGCTATCGGAAAATATCAGGCATTGTGTTGTGTATGCATCAAACTTGGGCTGAGAATAACTGTAGTAGTGATATTTTGTAAATATATGACTTGGGCGGAAGTAAAAAAAAACAAGTCTTGACACTTTCACATACTCAATAGTATTTCTATTCTCAGACCGGAAAACGTCATATCTCATTTTGTTATGTTACTATTTTTATACAAAATTTTCTTAAAGTTTTTTTCTCAGCTTAAATATAGATTAAGAATATTTTTTGAAATTTTGTGTGTTTGACAAATCCAGTAAGCTGACCCAAATAAATACACAATTAACTAATTTTTTAAAAGTCTTAACAGACCATCCTAATATTTTTGAATGTCTTATGAATGTGTACCATCTGATTACTCGGATGTTCTACTTATAAATTTCCACCATTAAATGACATAGGCTACTTAGATCAGACATCTGACAAAAGACAGACACTTTGTAATATTTTCTTGAAAGTGACAATCTCAATAGAAACGTTAACTCTATGTACAAGATGATCAAACCTGGACTGAAGACACGCAACTGTCAATATCATCTTTTTTAGATGTCACGTGATTATTCAAAACAAAAAACAAACAGGAAATGAATCAATGCTTTAATGACAGGCGACACTACAACGAGGAAAAAGAGAAAGCATAGAGGTAAAAAGACAAGACGGAACAACAAAAAAAAGAGTATGGCAAAGAAAGAGAGGTAGCGAGAGCTAGAGACAGAGACGGAAAGAGGGTAGAGAGATACACTTCTGGCATTGCTTTAAGTTCCTTGTATTGTTAGTAATACTAATACTAATTCTAAAGTCACATAACTGTACGTCTAAGCCGATGGCTTCGAGGCATAGTGCTGAACATCTTGACGAATTCCCTAAATACCGAAACACATTAGGACATTTTCTGAGTTCACACAGCTTTTCCCCCGTTTCCTGCCAATGGTCCTGAGTTTCCCCCCCGAGTGAACGAAATACAAAGCAATCTACAATTTAGATCTCACACGTCAGTGTCTTAAATACATGCACGGAAAGAAGCGGAAAGAATAAAGAAAGAATAGAAAAGAAAAGCGAGGAAAGAAATAAAAATTGAACATTTTAAAATTGAATTTAAAAATAAAAAAAACTCCTAGTTTCAACCCTCGGGGATGCAGCTGAACATTTAATAGCTTGTTATTGCTTGCATCAAGCAAGTCGCGCACGGCTGCACTCATCCGGGGTTTTCCTTACGTCCAAAACCCCATTATGCTCGATCAGAAAAACTACGTTTTTCCACCCTCTCTAACAATGACTTCTCGGAGCCTCCTCGGAGAGACGCTGAATGTGCTCTCGAGATCTCTCGTGCAGCCTCGCGTAACTCTAGAATAAGGAAAATCTTTTACAGCTATACCATCTTTCTTTTATCCTCTTAATTCGAGAGCTCGCTTCATCACGTCCTCTGAGGGCGTGATATCGATTTCTTTTCACCATCTTTCTCTCCACCGGGAAACCTCACTCTCTCTCTCTCACTCTCTCTCTCTCTCTCTCTCTCTCTCACTCTCTGCTTCGAGACGGAACGACGGACTTCGCGTGAATCCCGACTCCTGATTATTTTGGAAGTAAGAAAAAAAAATCATTTCAAACGCTGAGATTGAGTGAGCATGGCATGGGGCCTGAGGGGGTGGAGGGTGAGAGGGAGAAAGATGATGTTAGGGGGGATGGGTCAGACAGGATAGGATCAAATATTGCAAATTTATTATTTGTGACGGTCTCTCAAAGCGTGCACAATTTTCTTGGTTCAGACACACGAGCTGCGCATTGGGGTGGGGGTTGGGGGTAAAAAAATAATTTTAGGGGGGGGGGTGCGGTTTGAGGTACACTCCCGAAAATGAGATGGACTTGAAAGGTCTGTAGCCGAATCTGCAACTTCAGGTCAAACTAGGTTTGAAGCGGGAAACTGCGATTTGATGATAATCTAGACATGTGGTCTTTAGAACAGCAACATCATAGGATATTATTAAAAATATACTTTAAATTTTATTTAGCATTGATTTAATGAATGAAAATCCAGCAAAATATAATGAATGAATACTGAGTTATCATCACAAGAAATAGTGATATGGCCGAATGTGGCCCGCGGGACGTCAGCTTGACTTATCCGTTAATCAGCGGTAACGTTTTAGACTTACAAACTGCTCATAGAAGTCGAGGCGGTACCATAGAACGGGTTCACTATAAAACTCGCATTATTTACGGGCGAAAACCCCACACTGTCCGACAGCTAGCCAAAAAGAACGGCCTGATGTGTGGACGTCAGATGGATGTTTGATGGATGTATCCGTGGATGTATATCGCCACACGATGGGGCGGATTGATGGATGAATAAATAGATTAACCCGCGGACTGTGTCCTCCACTTGTGGATTGTTTTGGTAGATCCCCAAGCTGAATTTTTTTGGTTAATGATATATCGATTAGACGCGACCGTAATCACAAAACGACATGATTGCCAGAGAAGGTGATAAAAAAAAGGTCTGGCCAGATTGTTTGGAAGAGCTCGGAGGTGGCTGATAATTAATTCACAACACATTCAGTTGGGGGTGGGGGTGGGTTCAGGGATTCAGTGGGAGGGGGTGTCGGCTTTTTCCTATCAATACGGACTAACTAAGCCAAGAAGGGCTGCCCATATCAGGCGGCCACAACTGTACTGTTTCAGACACAGCCAGGGTAACCCTAGGCCCTAGGCTCAACATCTAGCAGAACTCAATGACTCAATGGATTAGATTCTTTGCAGGTTGTTGTGGTCATCTTCTAAAATTAGGCTTAACATGAATTGTTCCAATGAAGTTGTCCTGTAATCAACTGTGGAATGGGCACAAATCTCTGAAATGACTTTACGAGAATTAGCAACACACTGATTTAGCCTAATACTCAAATGCTAGAATTAAAATAATAAACTTATTACTTATTCCAGTAACCGAATTCTGATCTTACCTATTGCAACAACTGTCTTTCCTATAATAGGCTATTCACACAACCAAAACTAATGTTCTCCGTAAGCTCCGCGGCTGTCCAGGCATCTAACTGACGCTTCGCAGCAGTTTAGAATTACCGCGCAGCAAATTTTCAGAATCTTCGTGGGATGTAATCCTTTGCATAAAAATGGATGCTGTGCAACTTTGCACACATGTTTGTTTGTTTTTTAAATTTGAACACGAACCAACGAACTTTAGAAGTTACATAGAGGAAAATACGGATTACTCGCATAAACAAATTCTGATATGGCCTTTTCACATAAACAAATTCTTATATGGCCTTTTCGCATAAACAAATTCTGATATGGCCTTTTCAGATAAACGATTTCTGATATTGCTTTTCACATAGCCCAATCCTGATGTAGCCTATTCGCGTAATCACCAACCCTCCAAACTGTGTGCGTGTCTCAACCTCTGGCCTACCACGTAGTGTCGCCACTAAACCATACACCCCCCCCCCACACCCCCAACCATGGGAGCCATGAAAACACAGATTAGGACTGTAAGGGGGAAAAGCTGAAAGCGAATTCCTTCCCCCCTGTCCGCCCTTAGTAAGGATTTATTGCCCCTGACGCTACTTTGAAAGTTGACATTTTTTGTTTTTATTTTTATTGAATCCATCAAGCTCACGTTAGGGGCTTTGTGTTGTGACTGAGGCACAAAGCCTTTTTATGTGGAATAATAATGGGCGTAAACCCAACCTCCAGGATCAGCTTTTAAAAGGTCTCGCATAATTTAACATCTGACTTATCGGTGGGGGACGGGGCATGGGGGCCCCGATGGCGCAACGTCAGCTCTTAGGAACCAATAGTGCCAATAGCCTTTGTATTCGGCCATACATTATGCGAATTTCTAGACATGGGTAAACTGGGCTTCCTGTGCTGAGGTGGTGAGTTTATTGTAGAACAGTGGTTCTCACAATGGGGTGGGATAGTGACCCTAACTTATTTTTAAAAAACACGACGCCTTGGTCTAACCTCCTCTTCCGTACCCCCACCCTACGCCTTTGGATCTAGGAAACAGGATATTGTGTCAACATAACATCAACTATCTACACTCTACACACACAGACACACAAACACGCGCAGACACACACACATACAGAGACAGACACAGAAATATTTAAACATATAAATATACATTGTAAAATAATAATACTCATAAAAAACAAACAAACAACCAAACAATAAAGAAATAGTGTTTTATTATTATATGCTTATAATACTACAGATCTATTGTACAGACGAGTAAAGTCAGACGTGTTAGCCATCACGTCTCCTGGATTTGTTTCGGTTTCATTCCTGCGTGCTGATGAATTTGTCGAGTTCTTTTTACTTTCTCTTGTACCGTACACTTTGAATTTTAAAGGCTGCACCTAACAGAAAATCTTGATTTAGTATGTATATATTATATATGCATGTTCGTGTGATCTTTCGCGAGATTAAAATTTGTTTATCACGTTATCATAAAACAAGAAATAAAAACTCGAATGAGTATTTAAACGCAATTTCCAACAAAGATTTTCCGATTTTTTTTTATTCAAGGGAAATTATTCTAGAATACATTAAAAGTCGATTCGAATAAGTAATTCTGAAACTAAACACAATATGACGTCATATCCCCTCACGCTGCGTCACACCACGAATGTGTCAATATAATGCGCACCACACAACAGTCTAACATTAGCATTCACAAAGCGAGAAAACACCATTAACTATCATTCTATAGATTACATAACAAGTCATTTCAAATCAATAATTCTGAAACTAAACAAAACAATTGCTTTCTACAAATTGCTGCTAAAATTACGGGAGTCCAACGAATAGCCGTTTTTCAAAAAATTGCGTCTCCAACATTGTTCTAAATATTATTAGATACCGTTTGGTGTTTGTTTCAACCCGATAGATGTTATGGTTGGCGAGAAATTGACAAAATACTGATATTTTTTAGGGTTTTTGGATTTTCCAGAAAAATCCAGTAAACCTTTTCGGTATTTTCTTTTTGCCGATGCAAATCCTTGGGACCTCCTCAGCATATTTGCAAAAGACCCGAACCCTCTATCTGGTATGGTTCAGGAGGAGTTGCATGTGCAAGCTTGAACAGTGCACAGACATTTCAAGTGTATAAACGCAATTCCCAGGGGAAATTGCGTTAAAAAAACGATGATCTATCTTGCCGACTATGGACTTTGTAGAATACAATACATAACTTTACACATAAATGATAGATTGCGTTTAAACAAATTCTGACTCAGCGAGTTCACTACCATGAGTTGATATCGTTGATACGAATGATTTTTGTGTGTGTGATCATTTATTTAAAAAAAATATGTGCTTATTTGTCGCATCTATTCTAGACACTAATTCTACACATTCTACACATTAGATTACTTTTAATAAATAATAATAATAATAAATTGGTAATTTTATAGCGCTGTTTCCCAGCAAGGAGCGGGCTCACCGCGCTTTACATGGAGATAATAACAAACATATAATAATTTAAATATACATTCTCTACATAGTAATCACATAAATAACAGTACAATACACATAAGCAACGTTAATCATTAAAAAGAAATGGTGTTTCTTTAATTTTGAAAATAAATTTTGAAAAGATGTGTCTTAAGTGCACTTTTGAAGGACTTGGTAGATGAAATACTCCGGATGTGCAATGGTAGAGAATTCCATTGTTTGGCTGCACAAAAAGAGAATGACCTGTCGCCAAATGTTTTAGTTCGTGTCTTAGGGACACAGAGAATGCGCGTTTCTGCAGAAGAGCGTAGCTGACGACTTGGTGAGTAGACCGACAGAAGCTCAGTAAGATAGGAAGGTCATGAGTCAGAAAAGAAGTTGTGACAGAGAACGGCCAGTTCGTAATCAATTCGGGCTTGTATAGGTAGCCAATGAAGTGAGTAAAGTAGCGGAGTAACATAGTCATTAAAAAAAAATTTGCCTTTGGAACTAATCTGGCAGCTGAATTACTTTTACAAAACAGCAACTTAAAACATATTTTTTTGCTTCATCCTAATGTTGTGTTTTAAGCCAAACTGTTCCCTAGTCATCATATTATGGCTTATCTGTTTTAGTGCGGAGTACTATACACAAGCCTAAACTGAACTTATTCCACTATTTATTGATTTCGCGCGGCTTAAAGACACCACAGACTTTTATTGTGTTAATCATTTAACCTTTTCAAATATAATCAACTTTGTACCAAGCCACGATTGACAAAACCGCATTTTGATTCCCCCCCCCCTCAGTTCAATGAAACAGTTTTGTTCCATCCCTCTTCCCCAAAAGTAAAGCCTCAATCCCAATTTGTGCAGTTGGCGTGGAGTGCAGTAGAACCAATATGGCGTTAACATATGGATTGTTCAACTACCGATCAGTGGGGAAAAGTATATAATTAAACCATGCGTCAGATAGTTTTCCGATCATGGTGTAACAGATATATACCCCAGCGTAGAAATGGTGTAACAATTGTTCATAATAGTAATCATGGTGTAACAATAGTGCGTAATGATAATCATGGTGATGGTGCAACAAAAGACCTTAATAGTTTATACTGTTGTGGTGTAACAGTAGCGATGAGCTGTGTGATAACGATGTTATTTGTTTATTGGAACGAAATGATTAAATTTATCAGCAGAACATGACTCAAAAGAAAAATAATGCCAAAAATAAAGATCCTCACAATCTCACCAGCGAAACACAAATTGTTACAACGAACGATCCCCCTTACCTCATTTCCGGCAGCGTGCGCGTTATAATGACAGTGACACCCGTGTCGGAGACATAGTGGGTTAGAGAGTAGATACAGAACACCAGCGACATCGGCTAAGACATAATCTCAAGATTCACCCCCCCCCCTTTAACCCTTAACTAACCCTCCCCAACCCGTCGATATTTTAATTTTTTTTTCTTGAATGAGGCAAACAAGCTTGTTGGACACGGGAATTCTCGGAATTATTGTTAGCAACTATCTGTCATTAATTATTCATCGCGTCCGGGGGCACTCTGAACCTGGGTCGGTCCCGCGGAACAATTAGCGTTCGTTCAGATCTGGTCCCAATCATTCATGCATGCCAGGGAGACAACGGCCGAAGCGCTAACCTGTTTTGTGAAATTAGCGCCGGGACCAGTTGAAGGAGCTAATACATGTGTATTTAGAGTTAACCGGAGAATAATACATGAGTGTGGTTTAATTGTAAGGGTTAGAATAACTGGCTGTTTATGTTTACGAGAAACCTAGTTAATGTGTATTTCTTTCTGTGTGGGCATAAACGTATGCGTTTATGCGTTTGATTCTTGCTTATTTACAGTTTTTAACACTGTGTATTTGTAGCTACCATGGATATGCAACACTCGTATTAGTTTTTAAGAGGCATGGATGACACATAAGATCTACGTCATTGTGCACTTAATGATGTTTCGATGGGGTGGTATCAGTAGCTGCAAATCGTCTTTTATTTAGACTACTGCATTATTACAGCATATCATTGGGTGTATTCAGGCTTTTAGAGAAACTGGCGGCTCTACAGTGCATTGATATGCAATTAAGTCACTTGGCTAACTTTTCGACTCTAGAGAATCTACATTTAAGCCTGGTGCGAACATTTTAGACACCCTACACTAGCCTAGTTGATCAATCATAGAGGCCCTACACTGGCCTTATTGGTCAATCCTATAGTGGACCTACACTGGCCTTATTGGACAATCCTAAGGCCCTACACTAGCCTTATTGGACAATCCTAAGGCCCTACACTAGCCTTATTGGACAATCCTAAGGCCCTACACTAGCCTTATTGGACAATCCTAAGGCCCTACACTAGCCTTATTGGACAATCATAAGGCCCTACACTAGCCTTATTGGACAATCCTAAGGCCCTACACTGGCCTTATTGGACAATCCTAAGGCCCTACCCTGGCCTTATTGGTCAATCCTAAGGCCCTACACTGGCCTTATTGGTCAATCCTAAGGCCCTACACTAGCCTTATTGGACAATCCTAAGGCCCTACACTAGCCTTATTGGACAATCCTAAGGCCCTACACTAGCCTTATTGGACAATCCTAAGGCCCTACACTAGCCTTATTGGACAATCCTAAGGCCCTACACTGGCCTTATTGGTCAATCCTGACCGGTGTGAAATGAGATCATCGACCGGACCATAAAATCTACTTGCCGCGACCTAACGTGATAAGTCCGTCCTGGGAGACATGCGTCATTTTGGTTCAATCAGTGCGTATGTTAGTCCTGGTCAGTGTGGTGAGTTCCTGGCCACTGTGGTTAGTTCCTGGCCACTATGGTCAGTTCCTCGTCAGTGTGGTCAGTGTGACTAGATATGCATTGATCTATCTTGATACCTATGCATTGAGAACTATTACCTTCTAGCTTAATTTTGATAGATTTATTGATCCATACTTAGTGTAAGACCCTTTTATAGATCTTTTATGTATATGAGATGTCTGTTTAAATATTATTTTCAGGTCCATTCTGTGAAGGACCTCCATGTCTATTCCGTGTAGGGCCTCCATGTCTATTCCGTGTAGGACCTCCATGTCTATTCCATATAGGACCTCCATTTCTATTCCACGTAGGACCTCCATGTCTATTCCGTGTAGGACCTCCATGTCTATTCCATGTAGGACCTCCATGTCTATTCCATGTAGGACCTCCATGTCTATTCCGTGTAGGACCTCCATGTCTATTCCACGTAGGACCTCCATGTCTATTCCATGTAGGACCTCCATGTCTATTCCGTGTAGGACCTCCATGTCTATTCCGTATAGGACCTCCATGTCCATTCCGTGTAGGACCTCCATGTCTATTCCGTGTAGGTCCTCCATGTCTATTCCACGTAGGACCTCCATGTCCATTCCGTGTAGGACCTCCATGTCTATTCCGTGTAGGTCCTCTATGTCTATTCCGTTCAGTACCTGCCCGTTGACTCATCATGTTCATCATTTCATCAATTGAACGCTTGACCCTTCTGTTTAAAAAAATATAGTGTAGTTCATAAACCACCCAAAACCAATATCGGGTCCCCGAACCACGCATTTCCCTCCCCTTTACTCCACCTACACTCCCATCACCATGGTCATCTTTCACCTACCCAATAACTCTCCCCGCCTACCTTCCCCTTGAAACAAGCATCTCCAATTAGGCACGACTGTCTCGCGGACCGTTTGAAGCTCTCCGCTACACGTGTGGCCCCGGCCACTGTGTGCACCAGCACTGACACAATTAGGACCAGGCCTGTCCATAAATCACGTGAGCTAATCTGGGGCGGGACGATGTCTGACCAGCTCGAGCGTGCTACCGTGTCCTCATCCCGTTTTGAAATATAACGTTGCAATAAGAGACGTTTTCCCTGACAGATCTAAGGGGTGTGGGGGGGGGATATTGGTTTGTGGCACATCAAGGCTAGGTGACTTGGTGTTGGACTCAATTATCTCGCACTGGTGGCGCCATGGCTTTATCAGGATATGTTCTTACTTCTTACACGCAGGCACTCACACGGGCTCACATATACAGGAAAACACACCGGCTCACACACAGGCGCACACATACAGGCACACACAGCCTCACATATACATCCTCACACACACAGCCTCACTACAGCCTCACACACATGGGACCACATCGGGACACGTATACTATATGGCACAAGCGCAGACAGACACAATCCAATTCCGAAAGTTAAGTGCGCACGGCGGATTGATTGCAGCCCCAAACTTTCATCGCATTAAACAAGTTAAGAATCCATTATCAACAGTCAATAGTTATTACTATGTGCTGGCACAACAATGGGGGTGGGGAGGTGTGGGAAAATCTCTTCACATAAATATGGTTAAAAAGAAAGCGCCTGAAATTTCAAACTCAAATTGCAAACTCAAATCTTTGATTAGTTCAAATTTTTTAAAACACGAATTGTAAGCTGCCAAGATGCTGAACCGACCCCCCAAAAAATTATTTTTATTAAATCCCTTATATTAACTTCGCGGCCGTCTCTGTCGTCATCTCATCAACTCATGGGCGGGCGGGCGGAAAAACAAAATCAAAATTGACCCACTTCGCGTGATCCGATCGAGCTGAAATTTGGCACACGGACCCGTCTAACCTAACAATGCATCGTATCAAAATTTCAGATCGATCGATTGTACCGTAATTAAATTAATGCATTTTTAGTTTATCCTTATATGAGGTATGTAATTCAAATTCACGGTTTGTTATTGTTTTTTTCCCACGTGAAAGTTTGAGTTGAGGCGATCCGTCGAGCACCGGGGCACTTTTGTTTACATTTTACGTGTCACGCTGAGCTCGGTCAAGCGAATCGGTGACCAGACTTTTCCCCTCTCACTCCCCCCACCCCCCCACCCCCAGGGTTATGAAGCAAACTTGAGTTAAGACAGATTCAAGTCTGTAAATGTTTGAAAATAATCAATACTGTTAGTTATGTCTCATATATAAGGGATTTATAGTCAAAAACTTTGTTTTTACGGGTTTGTTTTATTATATGATGTGAACGTCTTCTCCTCAGCTGATAGGTGAGTTACTTAGTAACAAGTAAAACTCAGAGTGGTCACCCTTTAGTTTAGTCTTACGGACACCTTTTAGTTGCGTTTTCAGCATTCAAGGCGTCGTCCCTAAACGAGTTTGAGGATCCCTGTCACAAATCTGTAGTGGGTGGGGTTCGCTCCTGAGTTTAAAAACTTTCACGAAAGCTCAAGAAACAAATGAAACGTTGTGAACAAAAACACACGTCTAGCGGTGTACAAATTATATGTGACATTTATATATATATTTTTTAAAGTCCCATAACCGATGGTCGTAGGGGGCCCTACTATTTCCATTAGAACCTACTAGGGGCTTGGTTTTAACGCGGGCTAGAACCCACGCCCCTCATCGTATGAGGCGAGCGCACTATAGACTTCGCTATCCAGCTATCTATTACACTGAAAAAAACACACATTAATTTGTTGGATTGTTGGATGCTATACCCGTAATATAAATGATCTAGTTTATTAAATGTGGGGTATAATTCAAGTAGTGTAATTTTTTCAATAAAACTGAACGTAAAGTATTGATCTGTTGAAACTCACTACTAGGATAGTGTCTTCATGCCAACCTCAGGTGGATATGGTGCATGTAAACATCTTAATTCCATGGTATCCCCCGAAACATCCCCGTACATTGGATACAACACGAGTGTTGTTATACAAGATGACTACAATGATCTATGACATCATCACGTCTGCTCACCCGGCAAGACTGCGTAACGGAACCAACATGGCGGCAACCGAGTAAATCAGCCGAGCCACGTCAACAACATCTCAGCCACCGTCTCATCTTCCCGTCAACGACTTATGACACTGCCAGGTTCCGTCACTGTGATTGGCAGGTAAACTTCCACCCCACGATACCCCCATCCGTTTCCTCTCCTTTCGACCTCATTTCTCTTGAATCATTTCCTCTCCGTTTTTTTTCTTTTTCTCTGCTCTTCCTCTCCTGTCAGGTCTCTTGAATATTCTCCTCTTTCAGTTAAAAAAAAACAAAAAAACTATTCTCCATTTCTTCAATATCTTCATTTCTTTAATTAACCGTCTTAAAAACTCTTCCGATTAAATTCAAATTGTTTTGTTTATTTTTAGGAAGCACATTTTTACGTTTTTGTTTAAATTCTCTTTCTTTGGATCGACACGTGAGACATACTCTCGACCCCTGTCTCTTTTTTTTCTTGTTTATGTTTCCAAGTTCAATGCCATGTATTCGTCATCCTGTTATACGCCAGCTCGATTAGTGCCCTTACGTTCATGACGTGACTCATATACTCCATAGAAACAAGATCCCATTAGCTGTGCTTCATTAGCTAATAACTGGCGTCCTGCGTCCAGCGTGTGCCAGACGCCTGGCTTTGCATACACGAGGTTGACTATTTAACCCGCAGCTTCCAGCCTCCGAAATTTTTAATGCCTGTGGATGACGGATTAGCCACGGGTCAGTTTTCCGCTCGGGATTAAATATTTCATTCCGAAACGATGGATTGTTCGAGACGCCTTGACGGAGTCTCATGTATACCACCATCCTAGGGCCGAGGGATCATGTATACCACCATCCTAGGACCGAGGGATCATTTATACCACCATCCTAGGGCCGAGGGATCATGTATACCACCATCCTAGGGCCGAGGGATCATGTATACCACCATCCTAGGGCCGAGGGATCATGTATACCACCATCCTAGGGCCGAAGGATAAGACAAATATTTTAGGAAAGATTAGTTGGCTTACTGTCGAGTCCATTATGGGTGGTTAATGGGGTTTTGGGCGGCAATGATATTTCTACTTGCGGAAAGCACGGTGCGGAAAGATATTGAACACATATATTGAACGCGTTCTCGCTTCTGACGCGTGTTTAGCTCAGTGACTAAATCGGAACCTAACAGTTGGTTTCATATAGGAGAAATATAGATGAGACTCAAATTATCAATTTTGCCCATATTTCCGTCTCACTAATCAATGTATCAAAAAATAATAATTCTATCACAATGAATTTTTTTTAAATAAATACATTTATGGTGAGTATTTCCCTTTTTAAAAAAAAACAATTTTAACAAAAAGCTTTTAAAAAATCTCCATGGAAACTGTACTCGCTTTCTTCTTTGTGATTCACTCCTCCACGAGCGGGCAACAATCGCGAGGGTTTAAATCTCCCAAGAGCTGAAAATTACTTGAAACCACTCACACCTGCTCCACTTATTCCACCGCCAGCACTCCACCTCCCTACCTCTCCCCTCCCACCTCAGAATCTTTTTTCCGACTTGGATGGGAGACACTTTGATGTCATTCTTCGAAATTAAGGAAATTATTTCTTTCTCTACCGGCGTCTTTGATGGTGTGTGTGTGTGTGTGTGTGTGTGTGTGTGTGTGTGTGTGTGTGTGTGTGTGTGTGTGTGTGTGTGTGTGTGTGTGTGTGTGTGTTATGGGGTTGGGGGAGGGGGTGTCATTGAAGTGTGTATATTGATTGGGTCGCTCGGTGTGCTCTACTGGTGTTTCCCTGCGTTACTTTCAGTTGTGTAGAGTCAACGAAGAAATCCTACAAAGTGGATTGACTTAAACAAGTCATTCGGCATCGCTTGACCCACTTTATCTCCCATATTATTTATCACGTGACCCACTTTCTCCTAATTATCTCCATCTCGTTATAAAGTATTCCACAATCTCCCATCTATCCCCATCCCATAACCCACTTTCTCCCATATTTCTCCGTCCCATGACCCCCTTTCTCCCATCTATCTACATACCCTGATCCACTTTCTCCCATCTATCTACACACCCTGATCCACTTTCTCCCATCTATCTACATACCCTGATCCACTTTCTCCCATCTATCTACATACACTAACCCACTTTCTCCCATCTGGCTGCTTACGCGTGCACGTCCCCCCACCACCCCCAATCCTGCTCACATGCTAGTTTCACAAACCACAGGGCTGTACAAACTGTTCACAGTTCACTGTTCACCACAAGAGACCACTAATAAAGGCTCTTAAAATAACTTCTATCCCCCCCCCCTCTTTCCCGTGGCCACACAAGGCCTTGTTGATTTTCCCTAGCCCCAGCCTTCTCACGGGTCCGATGCTTGGCCGTGGAGGCCTATGTCATAGAACGATCAATAGATTTCTAAGGCGAGGCTTTGATATTCAAACTTGTGCCACTCACCGCGAGCTTCAAGGAGTCGCCCTACTTGCCTACCCGGCCCCACCCCCACTCCCCCCTCCCCTTGTGCAATGCCAGGGACACGCGCCTAAATTAACGATCATAATCTTCCTACCTGGCACTCAATCTCTCACTCGCAGAAAGCCTTGATGAGGGGAAGCCATCGCTAAAGAATTTTCAATTACAATAACATTTTTACTTTATGGAAACGTTTCTTAGAGCACAATTTGATAAATGCGGATTGAAGGTACTTGCATTGGTTGATGCGCAAGTCAGATGAGATTGTATTGAAAACACAAGGTCCTTGTACTGTTTGACAGCCTGTTTATGTGTGTGTTGATAGATGTGAACTAAAGCGTGTAGGGACATATTCGTGAACAAATTTTAAAATATTTAGGTAGCATCTATCCGCAGTCATTCAAGACACCCCTCACCCCCAACGCCACTTACTACTTACCGCTTACCCCCAACGCCACGTACTACTTACCGCTTACACCCAACGCCACTTACTACTTACCGCTTACCCCAACACCCCTTACTACTTACCGCTTACCCCCAACACCACTTACTACTTACCGCTTACCCCCAACACCACTTACTACTTACCGCTTACCCCCAACACCACTTACTACTTACCGCTTACCCCCAACACCACTCACCCCAAATCACCACTCATCCCCAATCACCCCTGTTCACAATGCAACAGAGGCTCCACCAATCAGACGCTATTTTCCCCTACATTCAAATTGTCCCCGGGATAAAACAGACTCCCGAAACAACAACAGAAACAAACAAACTGCAGTCTGTCGTCAGACCGGAACGGTTAAATGGCGCGTGTCACATTTCACGGTTTTTACTTTAATAAGTGGGCAGGACTATTAATGGAAAGGGGGGTGAAGGGGGGAAAGGAGGTTGCTGAAGTCGATTTATTCCTCTCAGCATTATCCCCTCTTTCACACGTGCGCGTCAAAAACATATTTTTATTCAAACAAATTATGCAACCGTACAAACCTCTAAAAACCTAACTCTGTTTATTAAATCTTCAAGTGGCTCTCTCACACATAAACAAGCGAGGTGTTAACAAGCGATGGCTGGGACTACACGTGACCTTCATATATTACTAGAAATACTTGACGAAACCGCCATTCAAGTAATGCAATTTATCTAAATAAGAATCTTTCTTTTAGACGAACCCACCCCCGCACAGCACCGAGCTCTTTTCACGCCTCAGAAATATCTAATTACTAATATAACCTTACTTAACCTTAACGCCTCTTACATATCTAATTACTAATATAACCTTACTTAACCTTACCGCCTCTTACATATCTAATTACTAATATAACCTTACTTAACCTTAACGCCTCTTACATATCTAATTACTAATATAACCTTACTTAACCTTAACGCCTCTTACATATCTAATTACTAATATAACCTTACTTAACCTTAACGCCTCTTACATATCTAATTACTAATATAACCTTACTTAACCTTGACGCCTCTTACATATCTAATTACTAATATAACCTTACTTAACCTTAACGCCTCTTACATATCTAATTACTAATATAACCTTACTTAGCCTTAACGCCTTTTACATATCTAATTACTAATATAACCTTACTTAACCTTAACGCCTCTTACATATCTAATTACTAATATAACCTTACTTAACCTTAACGCCTCTTACATATCTAATTACTAATATAACCTTACTTAACCTTAACGCCTCTTACATATCTAATTACTAATATAACCTTACTTAACCTTAACGCCTCTTACATATCTAATTACTAATATAACCTTACTTAACCTTAACGCCTCTTACATCGCAGATTTGTTATATCATTTTTTTAAAACTTTCGTTAAACAAAAGAAAATATTACGCACCAAAAGCTGTTTTTATCGGGAATTTTATCTGGACTACATACTATGTACCGTAACGTTAATAAGACAGAATGGTCGACTCTATCTGATACGTGCACTGAATAGACTAAGTCGTCACCAGATTTTCTTACTAATTAAATATGAAAATTAAATAACATATCAATATTCTATGTCAGGGGCGGTGAACCTTTATCAGTTTGTGTGTCCAAGCGTTTTAAGTTCTAAAATGTAATTTTTGTGTGCCCAGGAGGCCTGTCTATGACCAAGCTATTCTGTAACGGTCAATGGACCCACTTGTGACGTCATGCAGGCAATGGCATCACTCCCTTCATTTCCTTTCATTGAAGTGCTTACGTCGGTTGAGTCTCAACACGGATGTCTGCGACCCTAGTTGCCTTCTAGAAGACAGCTACCAAAACCCCGAAGACATCCTGTATTTGGACAATGTTAAATGCTACAGACTTTTTTCTGTTTTTTTTTCAACCTAAGATGAGATGTCAATACACCTGAGTGGACACACACGACAAATGGTCATTTATCAAGTCGAGCCTATCCGACTGACTGGTCACATGTTGCCGCCCAGATGAGCAGCTGACCACCGCCACTGTCCACTCCATGAGATGTCGCTGCTCTGCCTGTCAGAGCCCCACGTCTGCTCCTCGGATGTAATCGTTCATGACGCAATCGCCTGCAGCCCGCCCTAATTTATGAGTCTAATTTTGAGGCCGGAAGTGACTGCAGCGCCGCCTGACCGCCGGACAAACTGGCACCACACATGATTTATTGATGTCCTCGGCTCGTGGACTAATGAGCCAAACTTCGCGTTAGCCACAGACCTCTTCGTCCTGCTATACTTTTATTTTACGCCCTATCTGTTGGTTTTATTTCACGCCCTAGTAGTTGTATCCTACTTCTCATTAAGTGTTGCTATTTTGAACTCCTTATTTAGTGGCTATATTTAACTCCATATTTCCCGAGGTAATCTGACTCCATAATTGTTGGAGTTACTTTACTCTGATTATATAACTTACTTCAAAGCGGTTTTTTTATTTAAATTTAATCTTATCTCGTGCTTTCGATGGAACACTCATCAAAATAAAAGTATGACACAATAAAGTCTCCTTTATTAAGCAATACAAGTTGTATTCCCCGCCTCCACCCCAAAATCAAATTCAAAAATCCGTCAAGAAACACCAAAGCAGCCGGCCCGGCAAACGTAATCCAGACGACTTGACCTACACAACCCCAACTGACAATCAACTGTCCCACTCTCAGTGGCGGGAGCAACTGGAAGCGGAAAAAGCCATTCTGAGGGAGAGGGTCCCTGTGGAATCAATAGATTTGAGACGGGCTGGGAGAACAAAACATGGATGTGAGATGTCATTATTGGGACGTTTGCTGTTTGAAGTTAGACTAACAAATACAACAACGGTACAAACATCAATGTTTGGATGTGAGATGTCAAAATTGGACCCTTTGCTGTTTGTGGTTTGTCAGCAAGGCATTCATCTTTCCATCAGAAAATCCAAACGACGCAGTTCTATTTTTTAAAGAGGTATTCTAAATTCCTTGGCATAATCTAACTGTATTTGAAAACACAAGGCAAGTTCTTATATTAACAGTAATAAGCAATGTCCTCTCACAAACGCAGACATGCACAAATAATGCGTTTATTGCAACCTAATCTTAACACAGTATTGTTGTTTTTCATATAAATTTTAAAAAGTAATAAAAACTCGAATGAGTACTAAAACGCAATTTCCAATTTTTATATTGAAGGCAAATAATTCTAGATTACATTAAAAGTCTTTTCAAATCAATAATTCTGAAAGTAAACAAAACAATTGCTATCTACACATTGCTGCTAAAATTACGGGAGTCGAACAGAAAAAGATTTTTCAAAAATTCCTTCTCCAACATTGTTCTAAATATTATCAGCTATCGTTTGGGCGTTTGTTTCTACCTGATAGATGTTATGGTTGGGGAGAAAGTGACACAATACTGATATTTATTATTTTTATTTTCCAGGAAATCCAATAAACTTTTTCGGTATTTTTTTTTGGCCCGTGCACATCCTTGGGATCTCCTTAACATATTTGCAAAAGACCCAAACCCTCTATCTGGTATGGTTCAGGAGTAGTTGCTTGTGCAAGCTCGAACAGACAGCACAGACATTTCAAATATATAAACGCAATTTTTCCCATAAGGAAATTGCGTTTAAAATCTATATTATTTATTTATTTTTAAAATAAAAATACAATTTCGTATCTTGCTTCTTGATGAAGGATTTACAGAAATGGAATATTTGAAGAATGACCAATCCGGAATTGACAGTACATCTAAAGTGTTTCAGACGTGATCATAAGAAAAGCTGGCAGTGCCGTAGCCACGGAGGCGGGGATAATCTTTTACTAATCCCTCTACTTCAGTGGACGTCATCAACGTCACACCACCACACATTACGTCACCGTGATACACAGCCTTGAAATCCTTTGATACCCGTTAAGCAAATTTATCACTGCATCGAAATGGCATCTTCTGTGATCCGGGCATTCTTGCAAACATACGGGGGCTCTCAGCACATGACAGGTAGTTAAGCCTCTTGCTCGATGGCTAGTCCACGTGACTCTTTACCACCTCCTCACTGCTCCCCGTTTCGGCATTAGATAGTGTTTTAAATCAAATCTCCCTTCATTCTGTGTCCAATCATCCCACTCCCGCCTCTCTCCCTGCTCCTTGGTGCTGGACCCTGGCCAGACAGATCAACGACTGAATACTGCATCCTGACATCCCAGCGTGGGGCGATGCTAATCCAAGCTTCAGACAATGGACGGAGCATTAGGTCTCTGGTGGAAGTTGCGAGATAGGTGTGCGGCTCCGATGGAATAAGGGGCCTGGGTGGGTGCAATTGTTTGGGTTGGTTTGGTGCACTTGTTTGTGTTGGTTTGGTGAACTTGTTTGGGTTGGCTGGCTGCACTTGTTTGGGTTGGCTGGCTACACTTGTTTGGGTTGGCTGGCTACACTTGTTTGGGTTGGCTTGGTGCACTTGTTTGGGTTGGCTGGCTACACTTGTTTGGGTTGGCTTGGTGCACTTGTTTGGGTTGGCTGGCTACACTTGTTTGGGTTGGCTTGGTGCACTTGTTTGGGTTGGCTTGGTGCACTTGTTTGGGTTGGCTGGCTACACTTGTTTGGGTTGGCTTGGTGCACTTGTTTGGGTTGGCTGGCTACACTTGTTTGGGTTGGCTGGCTACACTTGTTTGGGTTGGCTGGCTACACTTGTTTGGGTTGGCTTGGTGCACTTGTTTGGGTTGGCTTGGTGCACTTGTTTGGGTTGGCTGGCTACACTTGTTTGGGTTGGCTGGCTACACTTGTTTGGGTTGGCTGGCTACACTTGTTTGGGTTGGCTTGGTGCACTTGTTTGGGTTGGCTGGCTACACTTGTTTGGGTTGGCTGGCTACACTTGTTTGGGTTGGCTTGGTGCACTTGTTTGGGTTGGCTGGCTACACTTGTTTGGGTTGGCTTGGTGCACTTGTTTGGGTTGGCTGGCTACACTTGTTTGGGTTGGCTTGGTGCACTTGTTTGGGTTGGCTGGCTACACTTGTTTGGGTTGGCTTGGTGCACTTGTTTGGGTTGGCTGGCTACACTTGTTTGGGTTGGCTGGCTACACTTGTTTGGGTTGGCTTGGTGCACTTGTTTGGGTTGGCTGGCTACACTTGTTTGGGTTGGCTTGGTGCACTTGTTTGGGTTGGCTGGCTACACTTGTTTGGGTTGGCTTGGTGCACTTGTTTGGGTTGGCTGGCTACACTTGTTTGGGTTGGCTTGGTGCACTTGTTTGGGTTGGCTTGGTGCACTTGTTTGGGTTGGCTGGCTACACTTGTTTGGGTTGGCTGGCTACACTTGTTTGGGTTGGCTTGGTGCACTTGTTTGGGTTGGCTGGCTACACTTGTTTGGGTTGGCTTGGTGCACTTGTTTGGGTTGGCTGGCTACACTTGTTTGGGTTGGCTAGGTGCACTTGTTTGGGTTGGCTGGCTACACTTGTTTGGGTTGGCTTGGTGCACTTGTTTGGGTTGGCTTGGTGCACTTGTTTGGGTTGGCTGGGTGCACTTGTTTGGGTTGGCTAGGTGCACTTGTTTGGGTTGGCTTGGTGCACTTGTTTGGGTTGGCTTGGTGCACTTGTTTGGGTTGGCTGGGTGCACTTGTTTGGGTTGGCTGGCTGCACTTGTTTGGGTTGGCTGGCTACACTTGTTTGGGTTGGCTTGGTGCACTTGTTTGGGTTGGCTGGCTGCACTTGTTTGGGTTGGCTGGCTGCACTTGTTTGGGTTGGCTTGGTGCACTTGTTTGGGTTGGCTGGGTGCACTTGTTAGTGTTGGCTTCATGCACTTCTGAGGTAGCCTGCAACTGCAAGTGCGATAAATGTTAGTCTATTGGGGAAGCAGCATATTAGTGTGAATGGAGGAATGTGGATAAGGTAAGCAGGATACGCATACGTTGGGTTTAATTTAGCGTTTTAAATATAAACACTGTACCTGAGAATTCTTCGTTATTTCTCATACAGGAAAATCCTCAAAAAGAATTGTGATGGCGTTGACCGTGCCATCGGGAAACTCCTATAACACATTTAAATATGAAGCAGCCCAGCAGACCGCGTAACATACAGCTTCCGATCTTGTGTTACGAGATAAGCCGAGACTAGCTGCAGACACGAGAGCATGTTAGGCCAGGGCTCTTCGTAACTGAGGCGGGTCACGTCAAGGGGACATTTATCCCGTGAATTAAAGTTGTTGTGTGGTCACGTCACACAACGAGCAGGGACACCGTGACATAACAAGTAGAAGAAAGGCCGATGGCAGGTGTGCGCAAGTGAGGGCTTGACATCAAACATGGCCTTTCACTTATACTAGTTATATAGATGATGTAACATTGAGACAACAGATTCTTTTTTTAAAATAAGTATAATGGTAATTCATTCCTTTTGTTATCAGTAGATAATGAATTATCATAACTGATTACGATAATTCAGATATAGATTTATTGCAATGTTCGATTATGTCCACTTCAAGTCCTGATTCCAATCACTGAATTTCTCAAGTCATTTTCCCAGTCTTCCTTGTTACTGACCACTGTTAGCTATTGTTTGTTTCTTTCCCTCAATTCTATAACGTAGCGGACTTTGAAGTGTATCCGTAAACCCCACGATTTGATAATAATCAAATGAGATGACAAATACATTTGTAGGCTAGCTACTTTCTTTAGTTGTACACATTGGATAGTAGTGTAGTTTTAATGTATTTACATTCCCGTTCTGATATAGATAATGTTAGTGCTAATCATTTACATATCTAATTGTTGTGCTGCTATCTACATATTTAATCAGCTCATGACCTAAGATCGTTGACGTCTTAAAAGAAGTCCATGTTCACCTAATTAACAAATGGAATGAACCTCGAAGCTGTTTATTGGTGCCATTATATACGCGCTGCCGCTCTCACAGTTTTAGTTTCTTAGCGCCCCCCTCCACCCGCCCTTCGAACAGCAGTGAGGACTCCAAGACGCCTTATGACGTAGATCTTTCTTCTCTGTGAAGCAAACTTGTCAGCAGGTCTGGTCCGGTCAGCACCTACTGCCACCTCCACCCTCCCGCCCCCCAGCTACCCAGCAACAAGTCTTTAATTGAGTTTCCCTTGCTTCACTTCTGCCCTCCGTGTCCCTCGGTTCACACTTCTAAACACTTTGAGCGTTCGCCCTCGTGTTGGTGAGTCTGGTCTCAAGGAATTCGGCCTGTGTTCCCCCGGCCTGTACGTCTTGGCGGCCAAGAACTCTAAGCAGTACGTCTGCCTCGTTCTTATTTCATTAGTTTCTGACTTAATTTCCACTTGATTGGTTAGACAGTCCCCGAGGCGCTGTCACCGGGTAGTCTTAGTAATGATTGAATGGGAGGAACTCATTATAAGATGGAAGGTACTCATTGCAATGATGGGAGGAGCTCATTGTAATGATGGGAGGAACTCATTGTAATGATGGGAGGAGCTCATTGGAATAATGGGAGGAACTCATTGTAATGATGGGAGGAACTCATTGTAATGATGGGAGGAGCTCATTGGAATAATGGGAGGAGCTCATTGTAATGATGGGAGGAACTCATTGTAATGATGGGAGGAGCTCATTGTAAGATGGAAGGAACTCATTGTAATGATGGGAGGAGCTCATTGGAAGATGGAAGGAACTCATTGTAATGATGGGAGGAGCTCATTGGTACAATGGGAGGAACTCATTGTAATGATGGGAGGAACTTATTGTAAAGATGGGACGAACTTATTGCAAAGATGAGAGGAACTCAATATTTGAGGAACTTATTGTAATGATGAATGGAACTCACTGTAATGTTTGGAGGAACTTACAACAATAATTGGAGGAATTCAGCGTACTAATGGGAGGAATAAAATGATACGGGAACTCATTTTAAGATGGCAGCAACTCGATGCAAATATGTGAAAGACTCATTTCAATATTGGGGGAACTGAACGCAATGACGGGGAAAACCATTGTAATGATGGGGGGGGGGCACGGTAAGATTTAGGTATAAACACGATGTAGAGAAGGCAGGTGGTAAACTAGACCTAATGGTGGCAGTAACTCAAATTAATGCTTGGAAGAGTCAAAGTCATAATGGGGAAAATTATATTCAATTTTGAGAGCAGCTCAACACTCATCGTAATAAATGAAAATAAATCTATTCAAATGCACTCATCAACAACCGAATGAGGTTGCCAAAAAATGACGCCATTAATGTTTTCCATTCTATTCGGCCAGCAGGTGGCGCCAGCTGATTTTCGTCCAAACAGACGACTTAAGAGATTTCCGTGACCCGGAAAACTTAGAATAGCCGACGAAGTATCTTAGCCCTGTTTGTGTTTATAAGACTCAAATAATTGAATTCTGGCGTGTGTATGTCTGACAGGGTATATGCGAGTACATATATGTTGTTGTATAGTTAAGGCATTATTTTCACCAGTACACACTTGACTCAAGCGACTTGAAGTTTTTACTTAATTTCATGATGGAACTTTTACTATAATAACATACAGATCTACCATTGATGAGTAAGTAGTAACACACGAAAAACACCGGTACATGAAGAAAATCCGACTGAGAACAACAATCAATAAAACGCCTAAATAATAGTGCGTTTTTGCGCATATATAGTAAGGCACCAGAAAGCACCAGAAAAAACAATGACGCAAACCGTAAAGTAATTTAAAGCAGAAGCGAAACTTATAAAGTATCGCCTTTACACATTTAAAAAAAAACACAAATAATTAATGATATCTACCAAGTAAGGATATTAAGAAAAATAACTATGGATACCTCTCAAAGGCACCTGCATTCATAAATTATATATAAAATTGTGTCACACATAGTTATCACAATGCACTGTGTTGTGTAGTTTTGTTACAGAAATGTTGACTGACAAGTTTTTTTTAAAATTTAGTACAGAGTAAAATTCTTCACATTAGCATTTACATTGAATTCTTTGGCTTGATCCTGTGAAGGGCGTGAGAGGCAAATAGAAGACTTGAGCCATGTAACATTTGGCAGACAAATTTCATTAAAATAGGGGAATGTACCAAGTCTGCCTTGAGGTGGCTTGGAGACGATTCCATATAAGACTTAATTGTCTTCGGAAACTTCGTTGGCAAGTACCCGGACGGACGTCAGCCTGCATGACCTTTGTTGGGCATTGTGTGTACATATGTGTGTGAGTGCATGAGTGTATACATGTATGTGTGTGTACATATGTGTGTACGAGTGTGGGTACATGTGTGTGCCATTTGTGAGGAAGAGAGAGAGAGAGAGAGAGGGAGGGAGGATAAAGAGGATATGTGTGTGAGTAAGAGAGAGAAGGGGTGGTAAGAAGAAATAAAGTGTGTATTTGTGTGCATGTGTGAGGGAGAGAGAGACGGAGAGTTTAGGAGAAAGTAAAAGATTGTATACGTGTGTGAAAGTCTGATCGTGTGTGTATTAGATTTGTGTGCGTGAGAGAGTATGTGTGTAGGTTGCTATGGTTTGTCCTGTTGTGACTAAAATTTTGCATTCAGTAATGTTATGTGCTGGACTGGTCAGGTCAACATTTGACACCTTCCCATTTTGTTTTTATAGTATTGCAACGTGTATATAAGCTCAAGTATTTGATTCTATTTAAATCCTTGTCTGCCAACCACGTTTTTAACTCCGTCTGTATTCGAGGTTCATTTTAAAGAGACTTTTGTAGCCACAAATCACGGGCAGTCAAGTCAATTTTTTTCCCCGATGATTGACTGGAATTCTGGGAAGAAGGTTAAAATGAAAGTTCAAGGCGATGGAGTTTCCGGAAATAATCTTTTCTTCCTCCCCCCACCCTTACAAAATTACAAATCATTTATGAACACATGACATGCAACTCCCGCGGGCAGACGACATGAAAACTGCAAGTGCCCGTATGAGCCAAAAGTTAACTAAATCTTATAAAGTCCATAAAAAAAACATTGTCGTAAATAAATCACGGGGGAAACACAGCATCAAATTCCCATTAACCACGATTTCTGTTACGCTTCCATTTTTGCCTAGTGAAACCCCCCAGCGATGCAATCATTATTTCGTCAAATTAAAATTCGCATTTTTTACAATTACGTTTTTTTAATATATTTTTTTAAATACCAACTGGCAAGAGAAAAATCGATGGGAATATTATTTTAAAGTACGCATTTAAAATAAAACGTGCCAGCATTAGCGTAATGTGCTTCTAATGTTGCCATGTTCCTGGAATGGTTCACATGATTCCCACGAGGCGTTTCTAAGACATGTTTTGTGGTAACGAAATTACGGCGGCTGGTAAGGCAGCCATGATGGCGGCCATGTTGGTACGGGATAAACGGAAGCAGATGCTCAGTCGCTGTTCCATATTATGTCCCCTTTTCTCCCGTGTCGCTGTGGCTTACTGCGTCATTTTATCTAGAGCTTCGGTAGGCGGGTTACCTGCTGTGATAATTCGGTGGATTATATAACCTTACAGGGGGGACGGGAATTGGGACGATAATAATAAGATTGATTAGTAGCAGGCTAGAGGAAGTATGTAGATGATAACTGGTTGTTTCTTACACCACGTGGTCGTAGGAACAAGTATGTAACATTTTTGTACAAAGTATCCACACAAAAAATAAATGAATTTGTGATTGCAAACACGTTTGATATTACAACTTAAAGATGGATATTACAACTTAAAGATGGATATTACAACTTAAAGATGGATATTACAACTTAAAGATGGATATTACAACTTAAAGATGGATATTACAACTTAAAGATGGATATTACAACTTAAAGATGGATATTACAACTTAAAGATGGATATTACAACTTAAAGATGGATATTACAACTTAAATATGGATATTACAACTTAAAGATGGATATTACAACTTAAAGATGGATATTACAACTTAAAGATGGATATTACAACTTAAAGATGGCCACTAAATTTGAAAATTATAATATCATACAGAATGGGACTGCGATAAAGCTTTTAAATAAAATACAAAATACACAAACAAATTGTGCAATTAAAACAATAAATTTGAGCTTTATTTTAAACTAAAACGACAATAGACGTTTCGGCTAATGCCTTCATCAGTACAATAACATAAAATAGGTACTTACATATATTTAAATTCTTAAAACATGTTATATCATTTATATTATTTTAAATTATTTTATGATATAACATGTTTTAAGAATTTAAATATATGTAAGTACCTATTTTATGTTATTGTACTGATGAAGGCATTAGCCGAAACGTCTATTGTCGTTTTAGTTTAAAATAAAGCTCAAATTTATTGTTTTAATTGCACAATTTGTTTGTGTATTTTGTATGAAAATTATAACAGTAGAACGAGATTTTTAGTCTTATATAATAACAATAAATATATATATGGTCTGCTCTAGTCCACACATCACCAACACAGCTGATATATGGTCTGCTCTAGTCCTCACATCACCAACACAGCTGATATAGGTTCTGCTCTAGTCCTCACATCACCAACACAGCTGATATATGGTCTGCTCTAGTCCTCACATCACCAACACAGCTGATATATGGTCTGCTCTAGTCCACACATCACCAACACAGCTGATATAGGGTCTGCTCTAGTCCACACATCACCAACACAACTGATATAGGGTCTGCTCTAGTCCACACATCACCAACACAACTGATATAGGGTCTGCTCTAGTCCACACATCACCAACACAACTGATATATGGTCTGCTCTAGTCCTCAAATCACCTACACAAGTGATATATGGTCTGCTCTAGTCCTCACATCACTAACACAGCTTATATAGGGTCTGCTCTAGTTCTTACATCAGCCAATCAACGCCAATGGTTCCAGCACGTGGTTAACGAGGTAGTGATTGCAAGGTTTACTCACGTCTGTAAATGTCTCTGTGAGGAACGAGGGCGATCTGTGCTGAGGATCCCGACCAGCGCCTCCACGCCGTGCATAGTGGATGATGTCTACTTTAGGATTTCCGCGAGACAATTAAGCAGCAGCCGTTGTGGCCGATGTGAAATCAATGTCCCCTTACCTCACCCGATGTCTTTAACAGGTGCTTCACCGGCACTATCACTTAGAAAACGAAATGGAAAAGTCAATACGTATTTTTTTAAGCCCTCACGAGTGTTTACTTTATTTTTTTTTCCTTCCTTCGAGTACTTTGCTTATGACTGACGAGCTTAGCGATTCACGCCATGTAATTCCTTACGACTATGTCGGTCAGGCTAAGCTTGTTAAAAGTATGACATTGTATAAATAAAAGGAGTGGAGGTTTGAATGTGTAACTCGGGGGTAGGGGGTGATGTAAACAGTAGATACCCTTCCAGGTATATGTATGTAACTATATAATTTATTGATGAAACTTGAGTAGGTGGTGCCATGGCAGGCTTCACCTTTGGCGCGGCTTTTCTTCGGCACTGGGGAATGGAGAAAAGAAGAGTAAAGATACTTTTTTAAAAATAAATAAATAACGCTTCTTTTATTTATTTATTTACTGTTAAAATAACAATCTTTTTGAAGTCCAATAAAATGGTATAGTTCCATCAGTTGCATGCATTGCTACCATGCTGCTTAAATTGCTAACCACGCCTACTGGGTGCTGCTTGCATTGCTAACCACGCCTACTGGGTGCATGCTGCTTGCATTGCTAACCACGCCTACTGGGTGCTGCTTGCATTGCTAACCACGCCTACTGGGTGCATGCTGCTTGCATTGCTAACCGCGCCTACTGGGTGAATGCTGCTTGCATTGCTAACCACGCCTACTGGGTGCATGCTGCTTGCATTGCTAATCTATAACAAAGAAATCTTACCACAGAGTAAGGGGCGAAATGTTCACATAAATATAACAACACTCACGCTTAACGCTTACACCAACGCATTTTCAACAAGTAATAAACTTTACAAAGATGACATTTTTAGGAAACTAAAAGTTATTAGTTGTGCGTCTATGTGCTTTCCAGTCTTCGTCTTTTGGTTTACTCATGTGACATTTAGATTAAGGTTTTTTTTATAATATGAGAAAATATTGTGTGTGTGTGTGTGTGTGTGTGTTGTCATTTTTTAAAAGGCAAAAATCTCAGCCGGTAGGGGCACCATTAGAGAGATTCGTTTAGCGGGAATCCATCATGCGGAAAGAGCTGCGTATAACGTTATTACCAGGTCCTTACAGATCCTCGTTGCTGGAGTCAGACCGACTTGTAAGGGCCACAAATGGATGACAAAATAGGGTGGGGGATGGGGCAGACAGGGGAGGAAAAAAAGAAAGCCAAGAAAGAAGCGCCCATTCTGAAATATGTTTGGCTGTGAACTAATTTCGTTGTGAAAATTTGATAAAATTGTTCGTGGGCGTAGAAAAAAAGGTAGTTTGTGCAGGTTCACTTTGAATGACAATGTCTTGTAGGTTCACTTTGAATGACAATGTCTAGTAGGTTCACTTTGAATGACAATGTCTAGTAGGTTCACTTTGAATGACAATGTCTAGTAGGTTCACTTTGAATGACAATGTCTAGTAGGTTCACTTTGAATGACAATGTCTAGTAGGTTCACTTTGAATGACAATGTCTAGTAGGTTCACTTTGAATGACAATGTCTAGTAGGTTCACTTTGAATGACAATGTCTAGTAGGTTCACTTTGAATGACAATGTCTAGTAGGTTCACTTTGAATGACAATGTCTAGTAGGTTCACTTTGAATGACAATGTCTAGTAGGTTCACTTTGAATGACAATGTCTTGTAGGTTCACTTTGAATGACAATGTCTTGTAGGTTCACTTTGAATGACAATGTCTAGTAGGTTCACTTTGAATGACAATGTCTTGTAGGTTCACTTTGAATGACAATGTCTAGTAGGTTCACTTTGAATCACAATGTCTAGTAGGTTCACTTTGAATGACAATGTCTAGTAGGTTCACTTTGAATGACAATGTCTAGTAGGTTCACTTTGAATGACAATGTCTAGTAGGTTCACTTTGAATGACAATGTCTTGTAGGTTCACTTTGAATGACAATGTCTAGTAGGTTCACTTTGAATGACAATGTCTTGTAGGTTCACTTTGAATGACAATGTCTAGTAGGTTCACTTTGAATGACAATGTCTAGTAGGTTCACTTTGAATGACAATGTCTAGTAGGTTCACTTTGAATGACAATGTCTAGTAGGTTCACTTTGAATGACAATGTCTTGTAGGTTCACTTTGAATGACAATGTCTAGTAGGTTCACTTTGAATGACAATGTCTTGTAGTTTCACTTTGAATGACAATGTCTTGTAGTTTCACTTTGAATGACAATGTCTAGTAGGTTCACTTTGAATGACAATGTCTAGTAGGTTCACTTTGAATGACAATGTCTAGTAGGTTCACTTTGAATGACAATGTCTAGTAGGTTCACTTTGAATGACAATGTCTTGTAGTTTCACTTTGAATGACAATGTCTAGTAGGTTCACTTTGAATGACAATGTCTAGTAGGTTCACTTTGAATGACAATGTCTAGTAGGTTCACTTTGAATGACAATGTCTTGTAGTTTCACTTTGAATGACAATGTCTTGTAGGTTCACTTTGAATGACAATGTCTAGTAGGTTCACTTTGAATGACAATGTCTTGTAGGTTCACTTTGAATGACAATGTCTAGTAGGTTCACTTTGAATGACAATGTCTAGTAGGTTCACTTTGAATGACAATGTCTAGTAGGTTCACTTTGAATGACAATGTCTAGTAGGTTCACTTTGAATGACAATGTCTTGTAGTTTCACTTTGAATGACAATGTCTAGTAGGTTCACTTTGAATGACAATGTCTAGTAGGTTCACTTTGAATGACAATGTCTAGTAGGTTCACTTTGAATGACAATGTCTTGTAGGTTCACTTTGAATGACAATGTCTAGTAGGTTCACTTTGAATGACAATGTCTAGTAGGTTCACTTTGAATGACAATGTCTAGTAGGTTCACTTTGAATGACAATGTCTAGTAGGTTCACTTTGAATGACAATGTCTAGTAGGTTCACTTTGAATGACAATGTCTTGTAGGTTCACTTTGAATGACAATGTCTTGTAGGTTCACTTTGAATGACAATGTCTTGTAGGTTCACTTTGAATGACAATGTCTAGTAGGTTCACTTTGAATGACAATGTCTTGTAGGTTCACTTTGAATGACAATGTCTAGTAGGTTCACTTTGAATGACAATGTCTTGTAGGTTCACTTTGAATGACAATGTCTTGTAGTTTCACTTTGAATGACAATGTCTAGTAGGTTCACTTTGAATGACAATGTCTTGTAGGTTCACTTTGAATGACAATGTCTAGTAGGTTCACTTTGAATGACAATGTCTAGTAGGTTCACTTTGAATGACAATGTCTAGTAGGTTCACTTTGAATGACAATGTCTAGTAGGTTCACTTTGAATGACAATGTCTTGTAGGTTCACTTTGAATGACAATGTCTTGTAGTTTCACTTTGAATGACAATGTCTTGTAGGTTCACTTTGAATGACAATGTCTAGTAGGTTCACTTTGAATGACAATGTCTTGTAGGTTCACTTTGAATGACAATGTCTAGTAGGTTCACTTTGAATGACAATGTCTTGTAGGTTCACTTTGAATGACAATGTCTTGTAGGTTCACTTTGAATGACAATGTCTTGTAGGTTCACTTTGAATGACAATGTCTTGTAGTTTCACTTTGAATGACAATGTCTTGTAGGTTCACTTTGAATGATAATGTCTTGTAGTTTCACTTCTCTTTGAATGACATTGTCGGATCACTTTCAAGGACATTGCCTTGTAGGTTCACTTTGCATAACAAGTCTTCTACACATTGCATCCCAAATGCCACGGTGCTGCTGAATTGAAACAACCCCAGTTTGACATTTGTGCCGCCAAAATGAGTGCAGTCAAATAGCTGTCAAAACTTAGTGATGCTCCTGGTTCGTCCATTCACAGCAACGTTTTCATTTTAAATGGCCACCGACTTGAATGCCGTAGTTCGCTTTAAGGGGGCTGGCTGGAAATATAAATGGCCAGTATTTTTCTTGACTTGATCCCTGTCTTTTCTTTAAAAGATTTCCGCCTGGGTTGACCCTTTATTTGAACCCGAAGACGTTCTATTTTTATATACCCCGGGTAAACACAACCCTTTTATTCTTTAAATATTTTATTATTATTATTATTATTATTATTATTATTATTATTATTATTATTATTATTATTATTATTATTATTATTATTATTTTGTTCCTTTATGCAAAATGCTTCTTTTCCCTTACGTGTTTAGTTAGCACAGTCGAGTTTCCTTTGTTCCTGGACCACGGAATTCCTCTGATGTTATTTTTGTAATATATTTTAATTTTTAAAAATATATTTTTAACATGTTATGGGGTAGCACATTAATTCCTCTTGTTACTGTTATTGGAATTCTTCAATTTCGACAATTTTTGCTTTTAAAAAATCTTTTTTTTTCTTTCTTCACTGATCAACATTTATCAAAGATTTCCTTTCATTACCTTCCAGACAGCAAAATGTTTATTTGAAATATAAGTTTTAAAAAAATAATAGAAGTAAGTTTATTTTTAAATTATACAAACAAATTCTTGGCTGTCGGTTCGTAGATTTCACGCCCATTTAATTATCGACAAACTGTTCTGCTTCCATTAAATCCAATGTTTTAATTCGTTCTCAGATGTACATGATAAACAAACAAGGATTGTTGATGTTAGCGATCAGCACATTCCCCAGATTTCAGTGCAGCGAATTCTGTTCAAATGGAAGCTGTCCCGTTGACACACAAGGTTCTCTCCGGTCCATTATCAGTTGTCAATGGCAAAAACCGTTCCTTTTAAAGTTCTCAGACCATGAGATTTAGTGCCCTCTTAAAGCTTGCATCTCGTGCCCCACCCTTCAGTGCCTACATATCATACCCCACCCTTCAACGATTACTTCTCATACCCCGCCCTCCAATGCTTACTTCTCAGATCCGACCTCACCCTTGAAAACCTTCACACCCCCTACCCCCCCCCATTTTGCAATGCCTACATATTTTACAACACTACCATCTTCTATCCCGTCTCACGTCACATCTTTTAAGTTTTACTTTTCTCCAACTCACAATTCATTTTACTTCCACCACTGCCACTACCACCATCATGAGCTCCACCATTTCCAACCCCAAAGATCCACCACGTCACACCTTCTTACTTCTCCACCACTAACTTTTTAAAAAGCAATAAAGAAATATGATTGTATATCACAGAATCCTTAACGAGAATGTCACATGATCTCAGTTGTTTCCGAAGGTTGTGCGGGCGGGGGAGGGGTGGTGCACCAATTAACAAATGTTTTTAGAGGCATCTTTGCTTCTAAATATCCCCCCCCCCTATTTTCTGAGAGAAATATTACGCGGCAAAAATTACGGCCTCGCCCTACTATCTATCTAACATTTATATATTTGTTTTAAACGTGTCGCATCGGGATAATTGGATAAAAACATCTAAGAACTATTAATATGTTAGCCACATACAATAACCCTCGACTTTGAAAGCGTGAAGCTATCTGTCTAATTGTTGGACGCGTTCGCAAGCACAGTTGTCAAACACAACTCAATTTTGTCGTGCAGGCTACGCGCACCGCAGTGCTGACTTATATCTCTGGGTCGGCGCTCTGTCCCAATCGCTTGTCCGTGAGCCTATCGTTTTGCTCATATTGTCAAAACATTTAAATGTCAGGCGGGGGCAGATCTGTCTCTCGGGGACCGTCCACTAACTCATGTGACAGACCTATGGGGGGCTATCTGACACAAGGCCGTGGTAAAATAACAGTTGGGGGTTTTTTAGGGGGAAAGGTTGCCATGTAAACAATCAGAAAATGTCTATGACCACCCCCGTGTTGTCATTGGTGGAAACACTCCCGGGACACAGAGGTCAGAGGTCAGGTTATTGATGCTATGAGTGGGGCCAAGGGTGGGTTGTAGGTGCGAGACATTGTTGGGGAAATTTCAGCATTGGAGACATGATAAAAAAAATATGTTCTGTGGTGCTAAAAAGTGATGGAGACTAGCGCACAAATTTACTCACTCCAGTTACGCGAATGGAACGTATTTTTATTTGAAACAGTTTTCCTTTACTTTATTTTGTGGTGATGATTAATAAATCTATTATCAGCTCTCTTATTCTTACAGCTCCAATTTAAAAATAAAATAATAATGAGACTTTCTTATGTTGTCAGCTCTGCCGATACAATCTAAGCACGTGCCTTATCTGTCGTCACGTGACAGACATAACCCCACCTCCAGCACGCGCAGCAACGATTTAATTTCAGCACCGAAAAGAAAGAAGCACGCAAATAAATAATTAATATCAAAGACACGGGTTTATCCTCAGGCAAAAGGTCCCTAGAAATTTCTGTCTGGTAGTAGCGATACGACACGTCGTCTTTTGGGTCAGCGGTTATTTTGATAACAATAACTGTTGCGGCGTTGTGTGCCGTGATCATGCGCTGGGAGATGTCGTGTTCAATAAACCCTGTTGTGGGTCGTATACAGTTTCTTGCAGCTTTTCTTATTGTTTTGATATACTTGACAATAGATGAAACTCAACACTTCACCAAGCAACACCAAACACACTGATATCATTGGACCAGACATTCGCTCGTCAAAAATGGCGGAAAGAAGTGGAGCGAAAAATATACGTGCACTTTTAAAAGCTTTTCTAAAAGCTGCGTTTAAATTTGAGTTTTACGTTGTAGGCATTTGTTGTGACTGATTTCGTTATAAATCCGATTCTGAACCGGAAACGGCACATCTCATTACATAATGGTACCATTTTTAAACAAGTTTTCCTTAAAACGACGCTTTTCAGCAAAGAGAAAAAGAACGTAGCAATACGTTGGCTAAATCTTTAGTATAATAATGTTTTAAATAAGGTTGTGTCTTGATCAAATCCCCTAAATCCCCTAAATTGACTCCAATTGACGTAGAAATAAGAAAGGTCTGTTGACATATGGCCAAACAGAAAACTCTGATATTTAATTAATATCTTAAGAAAACCGATCCAACTAAATACGCCAAAATTTCGAAAAGTAAAACTGATGTTTGAGATTCGCTGGACTGCTAGCATTTCATGATAGTTTTTTAAAAAGACATTGGTAAAATGTTATGTCAACACAATCGAACGAGGCTACCATTAAAGGGCAAACCAAGTGCAGGCCGTGTGTCAACAAAGCTCCGGCCTGACGTCTTGTTAAGTCTGGCAGGATGATGAGATAAACTGTGCACCATGGGCGGGGTCAAGGTGTTAAGTCTCTATGTTTAGGTGGATTGTACCTTGCTCTCCGCTACACACAACATACACAAGAGATGACACAAGTCTGTGTAACGATGCAATGTTTATTCTACTATAAACGACTGTACAACTGGCTGTCTTGCCTTGACATAAAATACATCTACATATAACGGCTGTATGCTCAAGCATGCCCTCGGTCTGACCGCACAACACTGTGCGAACTACACAGCTTTCTGCCACACACCCCGCACTCGTCTCGACTACTCTCTTATATACCCCCCCAACTGGTCTCAACTGACCCTGGCGTGTCCTCTGGTCATCTCTCTGACATATCCCGTGTGACCAGAAGTTCGCTCAGACATCACTAGGCATTATTCACGTGATAGGAGTTCATACCCGTCAACAACGCCTTGACCCGACTACAACACTGGCTCACAACAATCTCACCACAATCATTCGCAGTGATTCTCATACCCTGACAAAGGTCACGGCAATAATACGTCAGCCGGGTCAGGGGGTATCAATAGAGTTGAATTTGGGTTGGATACGTCTACAATTTTGTCAGACGAAGTAACTCGCTCGTGGTCGAGGGATACTATTGCCAAGTGTCCATTGTTGGTTCCGAAATTATGTTGACTATACGTGTATAGTCTTTAATATCCTGTGGGTTGTTGAACTTAACCCAATGCAAGTAATGTACGAGTTATCGTAAAATATTCGGAGATCTGAACTATCTCTGACCTTTCAATCCCTTGTATCTTCTCATACTCATAGTTCATGTTTACATAACAAAACCACGTCAGCCCCCATTGATACGAAATCGCTCTCTTCGCACCGGAACACAAAATATTCTTTTCCTTATCGGTCATCTGGTTCCAATACAAGGCAGAAGGTTTAATCATTTTGTTGTATAGGATAGAGTATAGAGAGTTTGTGTTGCAAAGTCTTGAGACGTCTTATCCCTATGCTTAACATTCATCTCAGATCATTAAATAACCGGTCTATGGGCTCACTACTCTCAAATGTGTTGTACCAGAGTAACTTGCCCGCGTTTATAACCAATTTGGATTGGGCTCAAAAACCATATATTTTTTGTTCACGATAATATAAAGTTAGTTTTGCTTAGTTCAAACAAACTGAACGATAAATTTCTTTAAAATGCCATTTGTTCTTAATTTAAAAGAGAAAATAAATGTAAAAAGGTAACGTATTTTAAGCTCTAATAGATGATTTACGGCTTAAAAATCTCCGGATACATATGCTCTAGTACAAATAAATTTTTTAAAATATATTATTCAAAATTTAATTATCATTTTTTTTTCTTCGTAATTATGATCGCAGATTCCGAGCAATTTTAAACTGTAGTCTACATCGTGTAATATTAATGTCTACTTCAACTCGGGAAAAAAAATCTCTATTTATGTTACTATTATTCCATCCATGTTTACATAGACAAACCATTACTAATTGCTATAAAAATATATTATGAATCAACGAAACCAATTCGCTCTTTTCTCCCCGAAATAGCTTCTTTTTTTCCCTTAGTTAGGCTACCTCCATGTTACGTCATAATTGGATGATTCATATAGTCATCTGCTTTTTAGATTCAAAACATTATCTAAAGTAACGAAATAATTAATTAAAGGACTTTTTAAACAAATGGTTGTCACACAAAAGTTGTTAAAAGAACTGGAATTTAAATTTAAAAAAAAACTAAAGATAAAATATTTTGTTGACCTTGAGGGAAAATTAGCCCAATTTAGCCATCAAAGGGAGACAATTTTGGCTTAAACTGACGTCATCACGTGAGCCAGATAAAAATTGGCCAACTGCACGCTTCTACAATATAAATATGAATAAAGCAGGCGTAACCTCCCGACATGACAATAAGCGGTTTTTTGGAAACGAGTGATTTATGCACGCCAGCTTGGCTGGTATCGCTTATCTGGCCTGACAATGGGCACATTGCAATGGCCGCGATTTGTGTCGGTTGAACGGCGAAACTCATTTCCTGTTTCCGTCCAGCACAGACACTCGGACAGCCTCTTGTGTCTCCCCAAGGGCTCAGCACCCCCCCCCCACAAAAAACACCCCATAACCACCATGCGCAACCCGCCCCCCCCCCTATCCACCCTCTGAAACTCTCACCGCTAAAATGATCTTCCCAAAGGTCGTAAGAAATACAGGTCCGCTATTTATAGATGCTGAAATTCCCAATATAAACGTGATCCCGCTGCACACAATGCATTTATAAATCTAAATCAGAACTTTTCTATTGCAATAAACAGACAAAATAAATGAGCCACAGATAACCAAAGAAAACTTGGTGGCCGCAATGATTGCACTTCTCATCTCCAAAAGTTATTTGACAATACTGTAACTGATTTAATTTACGTATGTAACTCTCTTGTCGACGTTCTCTCAATACGAAACCTTGCACACAATAATCCTCTGAAGAATTGGTTTCAATAGAACAACTTTAATATTTATACTTTGTACAAGAAATGTAATTTGAGGTTATACATCGTGGAACACACTGGCATACATCCTGCCATGACACCAGCCAACTCTAACACTGACTTCCCCACCTCATTAGCCAATGGGAACGACTCTTTCTTCCCGCGCTTATTACTCACGTGACCTCTCCGTCATACATTCACGCAAAACACTCGTGATTCATCCGTGACAAATACAAGAGTACAACATTCAAGTAATTCACTTTAGGATTCCCATTTAGAACTGCTTTCAGCTTGTTGCTTTTTCCATGGGAATTTTTCGCTCTTTTCGAACAAAGAGCAACGGTGTGGCATACTTATCAAGAGATTTATTATTCATGGATCTTATTTAAAACACTTTATAAAGTCTGCATGACGAAAAAAAAGTTTACCAAAAACGTCAATTAATATTGAGGTACATTTGTAAGTCAGCTCAATGGAAAAACAGTATTATGTTTTTTTTTCATCAATAAATGTGTGAAAAAAGGATCAGACCATTAAAGAGTGGAAATGATAGATCGATCGCTTTGTCCATATGTTGACGTATACACTAAAATAGCTATGTGTATATAAAGATGGAATATATTACAGATTACATGGGCCTTCAAAATGTTATTAGTTCTAATTAAATGTAAATAGACCAACATTAGCCCGGATATAATCATTCATTTTATTTTATTTTAATTGAATACAATAACACTTAAGTAAACATAAGGTATAAATAGATTTTGACGTCATTGGGTCACGTTAATATCTTTGTTGTGACCTTATGGATGCAATGTGGTTATATCCTGATGGAGATATTTCTAATTAATTTTCCGCTACAAGAGACGCGAAATTGAGAGAGAATTGGAGAAAAGTGTGGAAATATCGAGAGAACGAGAGAGAAAGAGAGAGAAAAGAAGAAAAAAATAGACAGCCGCTGATAGAGAGATGTGGAGTGAGAACCAAAGATAGAACACAAACACACACACACAAGGGAGAGAGAGAGACAGAGAGAGACAGAGAGAGAGAGAGAGAGAGAGAGAGAGAGAGAGAGAGAGAGAGAGAGAGAGAGAGAGAGAGAGAGAGAAAGCTGTCTTTTTCCGTATTATTTTAAGGCCCGTATTTCTTCTTCAAATTTCTTTGAACTTTCTCTCTCCTTTTCTTCACAAATTTCCAAGCCCGAAACTCCAAATAAACGTAGACTGGTCTCGGAACTTGAAGTGTTTGTCAGCAACACTGAGCCATTCCACTTTTCTCAAGCCAGTCGTTTTAATACACGCTGCGATCATTTGCATACGTCCCCCTGGTACTCCAGCTCAAATAGGCCTCGGATTATGAACCCACACTTCTGGGGTCTTCCTCTGCAGGCCTGGTTTGCCTGAAAGCAGTGGGGTCGCACATCTGACCCCTCCGGCATTGTTGCGTGCCGGGGCTATCTATGGAAGCCGCAAATGTGCCCCGGAAATGAAATCAAAGGACTGGTTTCCTCTCCGAGTACCAAGATGGAGATAATTTGGGGACCTTCTCGGTTTGGTGTCATGAGTGGGGGCTGGGGGGTGGGGTGGGGTATTAAGACGGAAAGCAGGCCTGTTGTGCGGGGCGTCAATACATGGCAGTCATGGGAATGTGGGGAGGGGGGGGGATTCGATGTTGTTAAGATGGTGCTGGAATAAATGCAGGCGTCTGCTCAATGTCCATGACGTTTCGATGAACCGTTGCAGCAGCGAATGGACGAGCAGACGTCCTGTTCGAATGTCAATAACATAAAAGAACCCGGATAATAGCCACGATTCAATATGTGAATATCGTTAATTCTCATTCGCTTGGTAAATGGGGAAAAAGTATGATTCATATATTTAACTAGATTGTGCCAGGGCGCCGTGGCGCCTGCGGCGCCCACTTTTTTTAGGGCGCCTATGGCGCCAACCTTTTTGAAAAACCCAACTAACTTGTCCTTTTTTGTTAAATACGAAATATTAAACTTTCTGAAATGTACGCAAAGTATTTAATAATAGGGGTTGTAGGGCGCCTACGGCGCCCACTTTGTTTTTTTGGTCAAAAGCCCAAGTAACTTATCCTTGTTTGATAAATACGAAATATTAAACAACCTGGAATGTACACAAAGTATTTTACATCTTTAATTGATAATCATCATGCGCACCGATGCAAACCTTGTATTTTAAAATATAAGATCAAACAATGACGTCATATTAAATATTTTTACAGTGCTAATCAACACACGATTTTTCAACTGCTATAGACTGTTGTACATCGTTCCTCAGAGTTCCACATCCGTAGGCCTACAACAGGGAGTGACTTGGGCTTTTATATTATTTATGTTCAATTAAAGGATCTTTTTTTTAAATTTACTTCTTCTTTTGGACAAAAATTTCGTGGGTATTATTTTATATGGTCGAATTAAAAATTCGTGAACACCTCGGCTTAGATATTCGAATACTCTTTCTTCCCATCTAAGTTTCGTCTGTTATTGTTTATTGTGCTGTTATTGTTTATTGTGCTGTTGTTGTTTATTGTGCTGTTGCTGTTTATTGTGCTGTTATTGTTTATCTCTGTGCTGTTATTGTTTATTGTGCTGTTATTGTTTATTGTGCTGTTATTGTTTATTGTGCTGTTGTTGTTTATTGTGCTGTTGTTGTTTATTGTGCTGTTATTGTTTATCTCTGTGCTGCTTTTGTTTATTGTGCTGTTGTTGTTTATTGTGCTGTTGTTGTTTATTGTGCTGTTATTGTTTATCTCTGTGCTGTTATTGTTTATCTCTGTGCTGTTATTGTTTATCTCTGTGCTGTTATTGTTTATCTCTGTGCTGTTACTGTTTATCTCTGTGCTGTAATTGTTTATCTCTGTGCTGTTATTGTTTAACTATGTGCTGTTATTGTTTATCTCTGTGCTGTTATTGTTTATCTCTGTGCTGTTATTGTTTATCTCTGTGCTGTTATTGTTTATCTCTGTGCTGTTATTGTTTATCTCTGTGCTGTTATTGTTTATCTCTGTGCTGTTATTGTTTATCTCTATGCTGTTATTGTTTATCTCTATGCTGTTATTGTTTATCTCTATGCTGTTGTTGTTTATCTCTATGCTGTTATTGTTTATCTCTATGCATTTATTGTTTATCTCTATGCTGTTATTGTTTATCTCTATGCTGCTATTGTTTATCTCTATGCATTTATTGTTTATCTCTATGATGTTATTGTTTATCTCTATGCTGCTATTGTTTATCTCTATGCATTTATTGTTTATCTCTATGATGTTATTGTTTATCTCTATGCTGCTATTGTTTATCTCTATGCATTTATTGTTTATCTCTATGATGTTATTGTTTATCTCTATGCTGTTATTGTTTATCTCTATGCATTTATTGTTTATCTCTATGATGTTATTGTTTATCTCTATGCTGTTATTGTTTATCTCTATGCCTTTATTGTTTATCTCTATGCTGTTGTTGTTTATCTCTATGATTCCAGTCAAGTACATATTACAAAAATACCGATGCCTTCCGCATCATCGTTTTTTTTATAATTTCTTTAGACAACAACCAACCCAGCTGGTGACAGGCCAACCTCTGTTTCTTGTTCATCTGAAAGGGAGTTCACTCTGACGAGTACAGAAGTCAAGCGGTATTCAGTTGGTCGCGCAGAGAGTCCAATCTCAGGGGACAGCATCTGTCATAATTTCCGTTGTTCTTAGCAGGGTCAAGGTGGACGGATCGTCTGTAGGGGTTAGGGTACTCAAGGAGCTGTCACCGGGGTCAACTTATGGCGGGAAACTGGCGGATGGCAGGAAATAAGTCTTTAAAATATCAGCCCCCCCGCCCCCTTCAACACAACACACACACACAACAAGGATGTTACGACAGTTTTCAATTTGCTTCAACATAAAATACTTTTTTTTTCTTTTTTTTTGGAAACATGTGTAACAATGATTTCACTATGCCTAAAAAAATACGACAGAAAGCATTTTCTGAAAGGACGTTACTGAGCAGGGTACGGGGCTGGGCTTGATGAAGACACAAGTCGGCATACGTATTGGCAATAAGCCTTCCTCAGCGAACAAAATTAAAGATGAAGAATTTTTAAACGTGAAAAAAATGGGTGCTTTGTGTAATTCAAGTAGATAACAAAGAGAAAATAATTAAAGGAAGACTAAGAAGCCATTTTTAGGATGGAGAATAGACTCGATGTTTTCAGAGATGAGAAAAAGTAAACATTCTTAAAGGGATAAAACAAAAGATGAATTTTCTGAAGTAAGAACAAAGTAGACATTTTCAAGAAGGAAAAAATATTATATACTTAAAAGTGAAGCAAAGTTGATGAAAAAAAAACACACTAAATTTTCGACGTTTTAAAAATAAATAATGTGATCAAATGTACAGATTTCAAATTGCCTTTACTTGTATCAGAAATATGTCCGTTAAATCCCATGCACCAGCAATCACGTGATAAAATTATCAGTTAAATGAAAAGATTCCAAATTTATATTGCTCATCCGAAAACAAAAATGTTATCGTTGGTACAGAAAAATAACATTCCATGCAGCTGATTATTAAATATCTCTACCAGAAGTTTTCTCAGGTCAGATTGATAAGTGTTGTTTTGACAGAGCTTAGAATAAACAAGTCGGTAAACCATCGTAGAGCATCCACGAATCTGCCGCCCAACAAAAATATTGCAAATTGCGAGACAAGCAAAAGTTGTTTTTGTTTTTTTATTCCAGCAAAACAAAATAATAATAATATTATTAAAAAACCTAAAAACTTAGATTAAATGAAAATCATTGTTAACATTAAAAGAAGTTAATCATTTAAGAAGTCAAGAAGTTATCTTACAAGAAATTAATCATTAAAGAAGTTAACACAAAAGATGTTAACATGAAAGAACTTAACAAAGAAGTTAATCATTAAAGAAGTCAACTAAAAAGAGGTTAACATTTGAGAAGTTAACAAAGAAGTTCTATGACATGCAGTCCTCCTCTGGAAAAAAAACGCAATCCCCATATTAAAGTATGTCTTGTCCTTAAAGTTTCAATGTTAAAAAGTTATGTCGCATTTACTAATGACAGATGAAATCCCTCTTGCCCCGGAACTTTACAATGATGATAAAAACTTCTTTGGAAATAAGAGTATCGATGTGTTCCAGCTGAAGAGTATCGATATTCTATTACTGGAAGTCTGTGTAATGAGCGAGCTTGTACCGTCTACACGGGGCGGTATCATCCTGTCACCTGGTAGCCATGGGTCAATCTCTTGATTAACCTGTGACCAATCCATTATCAGACGATACTGAGGCAGATGTGATCCATTGATACATAAACGGAACTGGTGTGTAGACTGACCTGATACAACACAGGGATACATCTTCAGAAGTGAAGGGCGGGGTGAAGCATAGAACTGATACAATATAGAGAGAGGGACGGGGTGATGTATAGAACTGTTACAATACAGGGATACATCGTCAGGCGTGAGGGTCGGGGTGATGTATAGACCTGTTACAATACAGGGATACATCGTCAGGCGTGAGGGTCGGGGTGATTTATAGACCTGTTACAATACAGGAATACATCGTCAGGCGTGAGGGACGGGGTATAGACCTGTTACAATACAGGAATACATCGTCAGGCGTGAGGGACGGGGTATACACATGTTACAATACAGGGATACATCGTCAGGCGTGAGGGACGGGGTATAGACCTGTTACAATACATGGGTACATCGTCAGGGGTGAGGGACGGGGTGATGTATAGACATGTTACAACACAGGGATACATCGTCAGGCGTGAGGAACGGGGTATAGACCTGTTACAATACAGGGATACATCGTCAGGCGTGAGGGACGGTGTATAGACCTGTTACAACACAGGGATACATCGTCAGGCGTGAGGGACGGGGTATAGACCTGTTACAACATAGGGATACATCGTCAGGCGTGAGGGACGGGTGATGTATATGTAGGTATACACAGAAATCGATTACTAACTTATTATGTAGGTTGCTGCTAAACATACAAAGAATTTAATTTATATAAATGTGCTATAAAGATATGGCTGCCAATACATATAAAAATGATCAGGAACAAAATGTAATGAAAAATGTCGTTTTATGTGTTAGGGCAGCCAATATAACTTTTTGTATGTTAGGACAGCTAATATAACTTTTTTTATGTTAGGGCAGCCAATATAACTTTTTGTATGTTAGGGCAGCCAATATAACTTTTTGTATGTTAGGACAGCTAATATAACTTTTTTTATGTTAGGGCAGCCAATATAACTTTTTGTATGTTAGGGCAGCCAATATAACTTTTTGTATGTTAGGGCAGCCAATATAACTTTTTGTATGTTAGGGCAGCCAATATAACTTTTTTTATGTTAGGGCAGCCAATATAACTTTTTGTATGTTAGGGCAGCCAATATAACTTTTTGTATGTTAGGGCAGCCAATATAACTTTTGTATGTTAGGACAGCTAATATAACTTTTGTATGTTAGTGTTAGGACAGCTAATATAACTTTTGTATGTTAGGACAGCTAATATAACTTTTGTATGTTAGGACAGCTAATATAACTTTTGTATGTTAGGACAGCTAAAATAACTTTTGTATGTTAGGACAGCTAAAATAACTTTTGTATGTTAGTGTTAGGACAGCTAATATAACTTTAGTATGTTAGTGTTAGGACAGCTAATATAACTTTTGTAGGTTAGGACAGCTAATATAACTTTTGTATGTTAGGACAGCTAAAATAACTTTTGTATGTTAGGACAGCTAAAATAACTTTTGTATGTTAGGGCAGCCAATATAACTTTTGTATGTTAGTGTTAGGGCAGCCAATATAACTTTTGTATGTTAGGACAGCTAAAATAACTTTTGTATGTTAGGGCAGCCAATATAACTTTTGTATGTTAGTGTTAGGGCAGCCAATATAACTTTTGTATGTTAGGGCAGCCAATATAACTTTTGTATGTTAGGACAGCTAATATAACTTTTGTATGTTAGGACAGCTAATATAACTTGTGTATGTTAGTGTTAGGGCAGCCAATATAACTTTTGTATGTTAGGACAGCCAATATAACTTTTGTATGTTAGGACAGCTAATATAACTTTTGTATGTTAGTGTTAGGGCAGCCAATATAACTTTTGTATGTTAGGACAGCTAATATAACTTTTGTATGTTAGTGTTAGGGCAGCCAATATAACTTTTGTATGTTAGGGCAGCCAATATAACTTTTGTATGTTAGGACAGCTAATATAACTTTTGTATGTTATGACAGCTAATATAACTTTTGTATGTTAGTGTTAGGGCAGCCAATATAACTTTTGTATGTTAGTGTTAGGGCAGCCAATATAACTTTTGTATGTTAGTGTTAGGGCAGCCAATATAACTTTTGTATGTTAGTGATAGGGCAGCTAATATAACTTTTGTATGTTAGTGTTAGGACAGCTAATATAACTTTTGTATGTTAGGACAGCTAATATAACTTTTTGTATGTTATGACAGCTAATATAACTTTTTGTATGTTAGGACAGCTAATATAACTTTTGTATGTTAGGACAGCTAATATATAACTTTTTGTATGTTAGGACAGCTAATATAACTTTTGTATGTTAGGACAGCTAATGTTACTGAAATTGAAAGCAAAGCAAACACACATAACACAGTCAGAGGCGAGAGTAGAGCTCCGCAAAGGAGACTAATGAAGCCTTGTGGGGAAAGTCAACAGAATCCCACAAGGCCGACCACCCTACTCAAACCGATGAAAAAGAAAAATTACCTCATCCACAAGGCACCTCTCAACTTGGGAACATGGAATGTCCGAACACTACTGGAACCAGGCAGATGCGCCCAAGTCGCCAAAGAGATGGTAAAGTACAAACTACAAATTCTGGGACTAAGTGAAGTACGGTGGAACACATTTGGAGAAACTAGACTTCAATCAGGTGAAATCCTGCTCTTCTGTGGAAAAGAAATTGAAGAAGACACTCATGAAAATGGAGTAGCACTCCTATTGAACAAAGACGCATTTAAGAGCCTCCTTGAATGGGAGCCAATTTCAGACAGAATAATCAGAGCCAAATTCCTGTCCAGGTTCAAAAGTGTCCATATCATTATGTGCTATGCTCCAACAAACCTTGCACCTGAGGAAGATAAAGTTGCATTCTATGAACAACTTCAAAGTATAATGGATAAAATACCGAAAAGAGACATACTGGTCGTCATGGGCGATATGAATGCTAAAGTTGGCAATGACAACATAGAGAGAGAGAAGGTAATGGGCATACATGGACTGGGCAACATGAATGAAAATGGAGAGATGTTTGCAAACTTCTGCACATTCAATGAGCTGGTGGTTGGAGGCACCATCTTCCCACACAAAAATTGCCACAAAGTAACGTGGGTCTCACCAGACAACAAAACAGAGAATCAAATAGACCACATCACTATAGGTCGCACCTGGAGGAGCACATTGCAGGATGTACGAACAAAAAGAGGAGCAGACATTGGATCAGACCACCATCTGGTTGTAGCCAAGCTAAAAATAAAGCTAGCCAACCAAGGGCCAAAAACAGACAGGCGAATTAGATTTGACCTAGGCAAGCTCCGAAACCCACAGGAAAAGAACGAACTACAGCTAACCCTTAAAAACCGATTTGCTGCACTGCAACTAGACCAGTGGTTCCCAAACTTTTTTGACCCATGGACCCCTTTTATACTCAAAATTTCCCCACGGACCCCCTAGTAAAAAAAACTTTATAAATGCATAGTACAAAAATTACAAAAGCAACATTTTGATGAAAAGTACGGTATTTATTAAAATTATCAGTTTTGTTTAACATAAAATTGAAAAAAAAACAACAAAAAAACTTGGATTAACGTGATGAGATTTTATGAGTGTATTTATTAATAGGAACCGCAAATCCTCACGAGCACCAATTTCTAGTCGTTTATTTTTTTATTTTTTTTTAAATATTTTTTTTTATGATGAGGTTCATAACGCCACTGAATCTTTGTTCTACCAAATAGAAAGACAGGAAAACAGTCAAAAAATTATGTACAATAACCTTTAATGCAAGATATAAAATTTGGATCTGACTTTTTAACCAGAATTTGTGGTATCCTAGTTCAAACAGTGTTTAAGTTCCTCATTTGTGGATTTTTCAATAAGCTGCTCCTGTATTAGTATGTATTCATCTTTGTCTGGGATCTGAGTCTGTCCATGCGCTAAAGAGCTCAACTGCCAGTCGGAAATATCCTATAGTGGCAAATGCCTACAAAATGTCCGCATGAAGAGCCGTTAAGTTTTGACAGTAAGCAAGGAAATCTTTAACCATGTGGAAATTTCAAAAGATTTGAAAACTGAGAACATTCTCCTGTTCCTAAGTTTTGTTTGCAAAGAAAAAGATTTGCAACAAACTCAGATATAACGCTTTTAGTTTTGATTAAATTTAATTGGTTACCTTGTAGTAGTTGTATTTTCAAATTAGTTTTGTTAAAGTTGGGTAAATAATTCATTCATAAAGGATATGTCATTTTTTTAGTTAATTGTGATGCTAATTGTCTTTGTTTTCCAGGAATTTGGACAATGAATCAAACAGAGTATAAAATCGATTTAATTATGTACGTAATGATAACCAGCGTACTTCTGTGTAAATAAATAATCCATTATAGTCTTCTTCTGCATTTTCCAAACCGTGGTGAGCAAATAATCTCTCATCGAAGGCATTCCTTTTGATTTTATTAACTGCTCTTTAATGACATAATGTAGTGATCCATGCAAACTTTCAATATGATTTTTTTAAAATATTTGATGTTGATGAATGACTCCATTTACTAAAAATACATTTGGTACAGCATGTTTTAAATATGCCAGAAATTCAAGTGTATTGCTTTAACTTCAAACATTTTTTTTAAATTTCAGTAAATAACGTTTCAAGTTACGTATCTGTTTCCAAACATTTAGGCATACTTCAAATATCCATTAACCCCATATTGTCGGAATTGTTTCTTCGGCTCACTCAGTGCTGGATTTAAATATTTGCTAAACAAGTTATAACTTAGGGCCCCTGCCTTCTTGGGGGCCCCCGGAAGTTTGTTTTCATATTTGTCACTGCTATAGATTATCTAGACCTCAAAAGGTCCTTAAATAGCTTAGGGCCCCATCAAGTCTTAATCCAGCCTTGGGCTCACTCATTCTTTTATCTGTTGTAACAGACCACTGTTAAGAATTATTTTCAATGGAATGCTACAGTAAAGCCCTATTGAAAACATTTGATGAATAGGATACAATTTAGATAAATATAACTTCCTGACACATCGACTAATACACAACCTTGCAACCCTCGTAGATTCAAGTTAAAAACTTGTATATTTCTACTTATAGTTACAGGGAATTCGGCATTTCATCTGCATCAAGCTTGACATTTCAACAAACCAAGTATTTTGATTGGTTATAGATGTGGAAATTACAGTAGTTCTAATAATTTTTTTTTCGTAAAACAACATTGTATCCATGAAGGATAGCACCTAAGATGGTATTTATTTAGTAGAAAAGGCATTCACATACTATTTTATTTATTATTATTAATTTTAATTTCAATAATAATTAAAAAAATTAATGAGTTTTATTATTTGATTTTTAAACCTTGCGCGGACCCCCTGACGTTGTTCAGGGACCCCCAAATCAATTTTTATTTTCCACGGACCCCCTGAAAGGTCCCGCGGACCCCTGGGGGTCCGTACGGACCACTTTGGGAACCACTGAACTAGACGATGATAATGAAGGAAACATAGACAAAACCTGGGATAACTTCAAAGAAATTATTACAGTATCTTGCAAGGAAATACTAAAACCTGCCCCGGAAAACAAAAAACACTGAATCAGCGATGAGACATGGCAAAGAATTGAAGATCGGAAACATGCAAAACAAAAAGTGAATCAAGCCAAAACAAGAAAACATAAACAACTTACTCAACAAGAGTACCATACAATTTCAAAAGAGGTCACAAAAATGCTTAGAAATGACAAACGACTATTTTATAATAAGCTAGCTGAACAAGCAGAAGAAGCAGCAGGAAAAGGAGATCTAAAACAGTTATACAAAATTACTAAACTCTTGAGTGGCAAGAAATCTAACTACAATGTACCAGTCCGAGATAAACAAGGTAAAGTCATTTCCTCCATAGATGACCAGCTTAGAAGATGGAAAGAATATTTCCAGGAAGTCCTAAACAGACCGACCCCTCTGAACCCACCCGTTTTGACCACAGGAGAAACACTGGACATAAATATGGAAGAGATATCCAAAGAAGAAATATGGACGGCCATCAATCAAATGAAGACAGGGAAAGCAGCAGGTGTAGACAACATACCACCGGAGGTCCTAAAAGAAGGAGGAGCTGAAATCATCAACCAACTCCACAGTATCTTCAACAAAATTTGGTCAACTGAAACCCCTCCTGCAGAATGGAAAAGGGGCTTACTGATTAAAATTCCAAAGAATGGGGATCTGTCACAATGTGAGAAATGGCGAGGAATTACTCTACTATCAGTACCAAGCAAGGTCTTTAGCAGAACGATACTAAACAGAATAAAAGATTCCTGCGATGATCTCCTGAGAGAAGAACAAGCTGGGTTCAGAAAAGGAAGATCATGCATTGACCAAATAGCAACACTCCGGATAATTATAGAACAATCTATTGAATGGCAATCTCCACTCTATGCCACATTTGTGGACTTTGAAAAGGCCTTTGATAGCATAAATAGAGAAACTATATGGTCAATAATGAGGCGCTATGGAATACCAAATAAAATAACTAACATCATCCGAAATCTGTACGAAAACTTCACCTGCCAAGTAGTACATAATGGTAGACTAACAGATGAATTCCATGTCACAACTGGAGTCAAACAAGGATGCCTCCTTTCACCACTTCTGTTTCTTCTTGTGTTAGACTGGGTCACAAAAGAAGCTTATGCAAGCTCAGGAAAAGGAATCCAGTGGAACCTAATGCAAAAACTAGAAGATTTGGAGTTTGCTGATGACTTGGCCATTCTGTCCCACAGACTCCAAGACATGCAAGACAAAGTCACAGCCTTGAGCGAGACTGGGAAAAGAGTAGGACTCAAGATAAACATTCAAAAAACAAAAATTTTGAAAATAAACTTCCTACAAGATGGAGTCATCCAAGTAGAAAACCGCAACCTGGAGCAAGTTAACAACTTTGTATACCTTGGGAGTGTGGTCAGTGTAGCAGGGGGAACAGATGAGGACATCGAACGAAGAATAAATTTGGCGCGACAGGCTTTTGCCAATCTGAAACAGGTCTGGAGATCTACACACATCTCTGTCAAAACAAAAGTAAGGATCTTTAACACCAATGTTAAAACGGTCCTACTTTATGGATCCGAAACATGGCGGACGACAGAGACAGCAAAAAATAGACTCCAGACCTTTGTTAACAGATGCCTTAGAAATATTCTGAAAATAAAATGGTTCGATAAGGTCGAAAACTCCAAGCTGTGGGAGAGGTGTGGACAAAGAACAGTAGAACAACAAATCATGGAAAGAAAGTGGAGATGGATTGGACACACCCTCAGGAAAGATAACAGCAGGGCTAGGCAGGCCTTAGATTGGAACCCCCAGGGCAAGCGACAACGAGGAAGACCCAAGCGTACATGGAGACGGAGCATGTTGGACGAGGCTGGAAGGACTGGGAAGAGCTGGGAAGAACTGAAGCGACTGGCAAGGGACCGTGTAGAGTGGCGAACTTTGACAGAGGCCCTATGTTCCACAAGGAACTCAAAGGACCAATGATGATGATGATGTTAGGACAGCTAATATAACTTTTGTATGTTAGGACAGCTAATATAACTTTTTGTATGTTAGGACAGCTAATATAACTTTTGTATGTTAGGACAGCTAATATAACTTTTGTATGTTAGGACAGCTAATATAACTTTTTGTATGTTAGGACAGCTAATATAACTTTTGTATGTTAGGGCAGCTAAAATAACTTTTGTATGTTAGGACAGCTAAAATAACTTTTGTATGTTAGGGCAGCTTCTAGAACTATTTTATGCGTTAAGATGATGACTTTAACTTTTGTAAGATTTATTATAGTGCTGTTGCTAAATCTTGCTATTACTGTATATTCATTTGCTGTATGTCTTTGGAAAGAATAAAAGACCTTGTATGTGATATTAAATTACCCTAAATGGGTACGGCAATTATTGTATCCAATGAATGTGTCGGAAAAGTTACCATAGCATTCGTACGTGTAGGGTAGTTACTTAAGGCCATTATATATGTAGGGAAGTTACTCTAGCCCCTTGTATGTGTAGGGAAATTACTCTAGCGCTTTGTATGTGTAGGATAGTTACTCTAGCCCCGTGTATGTGCCAGGTTAGCGCCCCTTGTATGTGCCAGGTAAGGGCCCCTTGTATGTGCCAGGTTAGTGCCCCTTGCATGTGCCAGGTAAGGGCCCCTTGTATGTGTTAGGTTAGTGCCCCTTGCATGTGCTAGGTTTTAATGCCCCTTATATGTGCTAGGTTAATGCCCTTGTATGTGCAAGGTTAGTGCCCCTGCATGGGACTTCTGGGATATTTGCCAAGCGTCAGTTTCATGCTGCTCACCTCCCAAACGCCCCTCGGGCGTGTTATGCCATCAAATCTGCTCCCTGGACACCGTCCCCATTGATGACACCGCCTTTAATCTCCCTTGTTTACTGACAACCTGCGCGCGACCAGAACTATTCAGGGCCGACAAACACAGCAGAGTGCTTATTCGGTTAGCGGTTCTCGGCTTAATTCTCCACAGCGAACACAACGGCCCCGTAATGGCAACGATGCGATAGATCCTGCATGACAATGACGCAACTGATGTTCAGTGACAATACAACAACCAACACTGCACAGATCCGAGGAATGCGGGCGTTACTTACAATTGTTCACACTACAATTACACCAACATGGCATTCAACAATGATACAAGCACCCATCCTTTACAGAAAACGTTTCTCCTTGTTTTTTGTTTTTTTTCTGCCCACTACTATGGTAATAAAAATAAATAAATGATTACGCTGATTATTCTGCTGTACTCTATGGACTAGACCGACAAATTGGTGCATAATGAGCCAAGTTTTTTAACTTATTGGTGACAGACTTATTGAGCTGTCGCGCATCCTTCTCTGTATTCTTCTTATAGGCTGTTTGTAAGGAATACCACAGGTTCTCAAACTCATTTTTGTCCATGATTTAATTGCGTGACATTAAGATAGCCTTTTGAAAAAAGTCATTCTAAATTGAAGCCTGTCAAACAATGGTGGAGTCTGTATGTGAAATTGCCATCTACTATAGCTACAAAACATAGCATTTATTAAAACGTACTGTAACGTCTTATTTTCCAGCAAGTACTATAACCTTTAAACGACCGGTATATATCAATATTTTATTGTTTATTCCGCCAATTCAAAACACTTCATTATTATTGAAACTACAAAAGAAAATATTATCCACCAAACCCCAGACGCATGTTTTGCACTTAGAAGAATTTTTAAAGAATCGAATATAAATCAGAAGTCTGGGTTTCCATTGTGCAAGATTAATGAACTCTTTATAGCTTCATTCTTTCTTTCAAACCTATAAAATTATTCTACTATTATTAACATCTTAATACAGCGATATATGAATTGTATTTTTTTTAAATATTTCTTTACATTTCTAGAGGGGAGAAAAATCAATGCTGTCTGTCATCGGCATTCGGTTGTGCGATGAACGATTCCAACAGTATTTTAAAGATTTAATAACAAACAATGTGACGTTATAAACATTTACTTAACTCTACGGTGCCCCCCCCCCTGTTGTGACAGCACCCTCTAAAATCTTAAGATTTGTGGCTCTAAACCTGGGCTATCCATACACCCCGAGCTGGTTGGGGGTTCCCCCTCCACTTTGAGAACCAACCAGCTAGAGTCAGCGAGACTGTCAGTTGTCACGTCATTGTTTACCTAGGGGACAGGTCGTTAACTCCCCTTAGTGCAGCCCTTGTCCCCACCATGGCGCCCCTGGGTGAAGGTCTGACACCCGATCAATGTGACGTAACAACATGCGAAGGGATGTTTTTCTCAATTATTGTATTTTTATGGGAATAAACCTCAGAACATTAATCAAGAGATCCCGGATGTTAGCTGAGACTTTCGTACAATACACGACATGGATCTCCTGGTTGAAACAAGAATCTCGTTTGTTCTGGAATATTCTGGTTAAACCAAAAATCTGTTTAGTTCTGAACTTTCCCGGTTCAACGAAGAGCCTCATTTTTTTCTAGAATCTCCTGGTTCAACTAAAATCTCATTTAATCTGGTATATAATAATAATAATAATAAATTGATTATTTACATAGCGCTGTATCCCAGTAAGGAACTGGGCTCACAGCGCTTTACATGAAAGAAATAACATACCTATAAGTATTAAATTAACTTTCATATCATAACAAACACACACATTACAGTACATTATATATAAGCTACGTTAATCATTTACAAGAAATGTTGTTTCATTAATTTTGAAAATAAATTTTGAAAAGATGTGTCTTAAGTGCAGTCTTGAAGGACTTGGTTGTTTGAATACTACGTATGTGTAATGGTAGAGAATTCCATTGTTTGCACAAAAAGAGAACGACCTTTCACCAAATGCTTTGGTGCGTGTCGTAGGAACGGAGAGAATGCGTGTGTCTGCAGAAGATCGTAGCTGGCGAGTGGGTGAGTAGACCGACAAAAGTTCAGTAAGATACGATGGGCATGAGTCCGAAAAGAAGTTGTGGCAGAGAACGGCCAGTTTGTAATCAATGCGGGCTTGTATAGGCAGCCAATGAAGTGAGCGAAGAAGTGGAGTAACATGGTCATGGTCATATCCTGGTTCATCCAAAAACTTAATCTTGTCTGGAATCTCCTGGTTAATGCTACAAACTTCCTTCACAACAACGCAGCAGCTGTTTTGTAATGAGATTGGGGGTGGGGTTGGTTTGAAGATGTTCGTCACTGCATACGGAGTATGCAAAAAAGGTAAAAGGACACCAAGCAACGTCGTGCCATCGTTAGGGTCAGACACGTCACTGATGTATGTGCACATAATTTAGACTATGTCAAGTCAATAATATTTGTCTCGCGGGGCTTCATGTGTTGGACTGGAGAGATTATGTGTTGTTGTGTCACGCTAGAGGACGTGAATCTCTGGCTCCAGCGAATTAATTAACGGGTGTGGGAATGTGTCGAGTTTTTGGGTCACTTGAGATCCCATGGCAAGGCACACGAATAATTGTCAATTTTGAATTTTATTACCGTATATACTCATTCTATAGCCCGCTCGTTCATAAGCCGGTCGCCCCACTTTTGGAATAGAAAAGTATTAAAAGTGTATAACCCGCTCGGAAGCCGACCCCCCCCCCAAAAAAAAATAATAATAATAGGACAGCTTAAACAAAATGGTACACATTTTTTTAAAACTACAAACTAAATCGGTCGTTATGATTGTTTACTTTGTACTGCCTATCTTTGTCTTTGTGCTCTCAAGAGTTACCGGTATCTAAAACAAAAATTCTTTGGTAAACAGTGGCGACAGCGCGTACATTAAAATTAGTTGTTGAAAATGAAATTTGTAAAACATTCATAAAAATAAATAAAATGATTTAATGAGGTAAGTGCAGATGTTTAATAATATATTATAGCTTCTGGTAGAGCAGTCGAATCTTGTAAACTTGTAGAATGTAGAGAAAGGACCTTGATGATCTACAATAACAACACCGATATTCAATGTATACATGCAGAAATCACCTATGACCCACTCATAAACAGACCCCCAAACTTTTCCCCCTAGATTTTGTCCAAAAAAAAGTTCGGCTTTAGAACGAGTATATACGGTATGTTTTGTTTCACATATGATGAAATGCCGTTAATCAGGTACATGGGATCAGCATTGAATTAAACATAAGAATCATGTGGACAGTATTATAAATATGAAACACATCAACATATAGAAGAAAAAACAACAACATACATGGAAATGAAGTAACACTATATACGCCCAAAAAGACACTGAGTCATCTCTCAAAGATGCACAATTGTGTCAACAAATTTAATAGTTAAAATTCTACTTGAAGATTTTAAAAACAATTTAGTTTAGAAAGTAATACATGAAATACAACTATTGAAAGAAAGAAGTATAATTGGTGATAGTATTTATCGTTAGACGTATGACTATTGATATCTAAGAACATGACTCTAGATAGCAAAGAATATGACTGCTGAGACTTAACCGTATGATTATCGATAGCTAACCAGATGGCTATTGATAGCTAACCATGCGGCTATTGAGAGTTAACCGTATGATTATCAAAAGCTAACCACACGACTATTAAGAGTTAACCGTATTCCCATTGATAGCTAACCGTAAGACAAATGAAAGCTACCCGTATGCCGAATGAAAGCTACCCGTATGCCAAATGAAAGCTACCCGTATGCCGAATGAAAGCTGCCCGTATGCCGAAGGAAAGCTACCCGTATGCCGAATGAAAGCTACCCGTATGCCGAATGAAAGCTACCCGTATGCCGAATGAAAGCTACCCGTATGCCGAATGAAAGCTACCCGTATGCCGAATGAAAGCTACCCGTATGCCGAATGAAAGCTGCCCGTATGCCGAATGAAAGCTACCCGTATGCCGAATGAAAGCTACCCGTATGCCGAATGAAAGCTACCCGTATGCCGAATGAAAGCTACCCGTATGCCGAATGAAAGCTACCCGTATGCCGAATGAAAGCTACCCGAATGCCGAATGAAAGCTACCCGTATGCCGAATGAAAGCTACCCGTATGCCGAATGAAAGCTACCCGTATGCCGAATGAAAGCTACCCGTATGCCGAATGAAAGCTACCCGTATGCCGAATGAAGGCTACCCGTATGCCGAATGAAAGCTACCCGTATGCCGAATGAAAGCTACCCGTATGTCGAATGCCGACCTGCTTATTTTTGTCCAGCCCAGAAAATGAGTTCCATAATAGTGTTGATAAGTTATCATCAATTCGAGACTTTTTATAATCCAATTGTTTGCTTCCCCGCTTGCCTCAGCCCCCTCCCCCCCCGCCCCCCCCCCGCGCCAAACCAACTTCAACACCATATGATGGATGAGATAGACGAATAGAATGTATGATCAAATATGTGAATATCGTTTTGATTCAATGGCGCTGGTTGTGCCCCGGGCGCTGTGTGGCTGACATTATCTGAGTGGTGGTCAAAAGTAGAAATAAACCTTTAAAAAAATAAATATGACCTAGTTTTTTTGTTTTTTTTTCAAATGGAATAAACGATTACTGGGCGAAGAGTTGACTTAATGCGACCAGTAAATTGTTGGTGTTTCTCTTTGATGTAACGAAACGTGGAACTAGTCTGAAACCTGTGGACGGAGTCAATTTTACCCTGTAAATTACAGTCATCAAATTTACAGTTGGCAATTTTCTTAACACTAGAATTTTTTTTTATAGACCAAATTTAGACTCGACCTTACAGAGAAGTCTAGTGTTTGATAGCATAACGATTTTTAAAAATAAAAATAGAACTAAAATGTATGTTTTGTTTTGTTTTTTTTAAAAGACATGTCACGTGTAAAAGTGGTACCGTAATAGTTGTATTGATTTTTGCTCCGGTCCAGCCCCGCGTGTTATGAGCAACATTTGAGCGGTGGCTGGGCCACTCCGGGCCAGGACTGAATGCCAAACGGATTGAGTTTCAACCATAGTTGGCTGTTTGGATTTGAATGAATTACGGGCATTGTCGCGGGCTTCATTTTTTTTTCCTGTTGATGTACTCAGCTGAGGAACTCTCTCTCTCTCTCTCTCTGCGCCTCTTTCTCTCTCTCTCCCTCTCTCTCTGCGCCTCTTTCTCCCCCTCTCTCTCACTCACTCTGCGCCTCTTTCTCTCTCTCTCTCTCTCGCTGCGCCTCTCTCTCTCTTTCTGCGTCTATGTCTCTCGCTCTCCCTCTCTATCTGTCTATCTCTCGGTCTATCTCTCTATCTTTTTCTCTCTATCTCTCTCGCATTTTTCTTCCTGTCTCTCTCCATCTCTCTTCCAACTCTCTCTCTTTTTTCTCTCGCTATTTACATATCTCTCATACAATCTCTCTCTCTCCTCTCTTTTTCTCGCTATTTACATATCTCTCATACATCTCTCTCTCTCTGTCTCTGTCTCTCTCTCTCTCTCTCTCTCTCTCTCTCTCTCTCTCCTCTCTCTCTCTCTCTCTCTCTCTCTCTCTCTCTCTCTCTCTCTTCATTTCTGTAACATGCAACATTTCACAACCTCTCGCCATCTCTCTTTATTTTCCTCTCACCATGTATCCCTCCATCTCTGCCTATGCCGTGGTTGAACAAGTTCACTGTCTAATAGTGCAGTGCTTCTCAGTGGTGGTCCGCGGACCGGTGCCGGTCCGTGGGCCATCCACTGCCGGTCAGCAGATGTCCACAAAAAAAGGACAGAAAAAATTGTCAGTGCAGGGAAAATAGTGCACCGGTCCCTGGTGCAATGGAAAAAATTCCTGCCGGTCCGCCATACTAAAAAGTTTGAGAAGCACTGTAATAGTGTACCGTGTATATCGCGTCATTAACTCTGGTGTGTAATCTCTAAAACATCCTCACACTTCTCATTAGTTACATATTTAACTTCCTGTTGAGCGGCAAAAGATTGTTTTGGAGAAACAAATCTTGCAACTAAATTTTAACGTCTAAAGATAAAGGGAACCATTAACGGAATGTACACTTTTAAGGAATAACATGGTTTCTCTTCAGAGGAGACCGAAAAAAAAGCCTAATTTACTTTTAGTTCCCCATATCTTCAGGTCTCAGAATCGCCACTGATGTTCATTTATCCCTTGAAAATCATCTCCCTTTATTATCATCTTCCACTGCATGTATATACCGACTAGAGCTGGAAGTATTAGCCTCTTCGCTCAATGCAAATCCTTACAGAGATTCCATCTGTGACGTCACACAGCCCACGTGTTGTGCCGGCGCCATTTACATGCTGTAATAACTATCCACCGCCAGCTCTTACCTCCCCCTTCTCCCCAAGTGCGCATGTCTTTTGTGATGCAAATATTTACTCTCATTACCGCCATACATTCGTCCAATTCATGGCGGAATTATGCACGCTAATCCGTAATTAAGTCTCATTACCATCTTGCCGAGATTGCATCCAAAGTTAATAAAGGAATAAAATAATAAAAACCGTTTTTTAGGCTTCGCTCCATTGTGCACATGTAGTGAAGGACATAAAAGATATAGTTTAGCTGACCACGAAAAGAAACATTTTTCACAATGAAAAAAGATTAAAGTATTTGGGTGAGACTGCAATCAGGCTTTTAGAAAATTAAATACATGTTGTTAAAATAGTGTATGTATGGGCATGACAAGACGTCACAGAACAACTACTGTTTCGGGTAAAAAGCCTTCCTCTACGAACAAACAGACAAAAACAAATTAAACAAAACGAAATGAAAACTTAGCTGCGGTGTAATCCAAAGCCATATATATATACTAGGGGCAAGTACCCGGCTTTTTCCCGGGTTTAACAGCAACAAAAACAAAAACAACAAAAACAAAACAACAACAAAAACAACAAAAAGAAAAACAAAACAACAACAAAAACAACAACAAAACAACAACTACAACAACAACAACTACAACAACAACAACAACAACAACAAAGCAACAACAGCAAAACAACAACTACAACAACAACATCAACAACAACAAAGCAACAACGACATGAAGGACATTGTCGTCGCAGGGCAAGGGATGTGGACAACAACAACAACAGCAAAAACAACACATAAACAACAACAGCAACAACAACAGCAACAACAACAAAAACAAAACAACAACAAAAAACAACAAAAAACAACAAAATAACAACTACAACATCAACAGCAACAACAACAAAGCAACAACAACAAAACAACAACTACGACAACAAAATCTTATATATATGGAACGAAACCTGTTTAAGAACTTTCCCCATTTAATTTTGTGTATGTGTACCAAATTTCACGTTATTTGGTTGTCTGGATCTTGAGTTATTAGATCCAGAAACAAACACCCAACAAATGCGTCTTATATGTATAACATTTGGGCCCCCGGCCCCCCAGTAAGTGATAAAATTTTGTCGACTGCTACCATCGCTGAGGGTACTCAACAACTTTCCAATGTTCATGTTTCTACCTACAAAGAAAGATGAGGAATTAGTGTTGATTTATTTTTAAATAGCCCATATAAGAAAAAAAACGGTTTTGGGCCCCCCCGGCCACCCATGAGTCAAATTTTTAAAATTATTTTCAACAATTATCGTCATAAGAGTGTATTCAGCAAGTTCCCAAAGTTTCATGCTTCTATCTTAACGGGAAGTTTAAGAATATAGTGTTGAGTCAGTTTTAAATATAAAAAAAAACTACATTAGGGCCCCCGGCCCCCATTAAGTGATAATTTATATAATTTTTTACCTGTTACCAATGCCAAATGATACTTAACAACCACCGAAAGTTTTATGCTTCTACCTACATGGGAAAATATTTTTATTTTTTATAGAGCTCATATCAGGAAAAAAGTACATATTGGGCCCCTGGCCCCCAGCATCTTATATATCTATATATATATATATATAACGAAAACTGTTTAACAACGTTTCTCATGTCATTGTGTGTATGTGTACCAAATTTCACATTATTTGGTTGTCTGGACCTTGAGTTATTAGAGAACAGACTAACGCACAACAAATGCGTCTTATATGTATAAGATTTGGGCCCCCGCAGTTAGTGATATTTTTTTTTCGACTGCTACCATCGCGGGAGGGTACTCAACAAATTTCCAAAGTTCACGTTTCTACCTACAAAGAAAGATGAGGAATTAGTGTTGATTCAGTTTTATATAGCCCATATAAGAAAAAAAAACGGTTTGGGCCCCCGGCCACCCATGAGTGAAAAAAGTTTAATTATTTTTCGCCAATTATCGTCATAAGAGTGTATTCAGCAAGTTCCCATAGTTTCATGGTTCTATCTTCACGGGAAATTGAAAAAACAACAACAAAAACAACAACAACAAAAACAAAGCAACAACTACAACAACAACAGCAACAACAACAAAGCAACAACAACAAAACAACAACTACAACAACAAAAGCAACAACAACAAAGCAACAACAACAAAACAATTATTTTATGGCGATAGTCGCATTCTTGTTAATCTCGACACCAAAATGTTTATTATTTTGCGTCATTATTTTACGTCTTAATTTTCAATAATTTTTATTTTATATAGCTCATATAAGGAAAAATTACATTTTGGGCCCCCGGCCCCCAGTATCTTATATATATGGAACGAAACCTGTTTAATAACCTTTCCGGTATAATTTTGTGTACGTGTACCAAATTTCACGTTATTTGGTTGTCTGGATCTCGAGTTATTAGGGAACAGACAGACAACCAGACAGACAACAAATGCGTCTTACATATATACTAGGGGCAAGTACCCGGCTTTTTCCCGGGTTTAACAGCAACAAAAACAAAAACAACAAAAACAAAACAACAACAAAAACAACAAAAAGAAAAACAAAACAACAACAAAAACAACAACAAAACAACAACTACAACAACAACAACTACAACAACAACAACAACAACAACAAAGCAACAACAGCAAAACAACAACTACAACAACAACATCAACAACAACAAAGCAACAACGACATGAAGGACATTGTCGTCGCAGGGCAAGGGATGTGGACAACAACAACAACAGCAAAAACAACACATAAACAACAACAGCAACAACAACAGCAACAACAACAAAAACAAAACAACAACAAAAAACAACAAAAAACAACAAAATAACAACTACAACATCAACAGCAACAACAACAAAGCAACAACAACAAAACAACAACTACGACAACAAAATCTTATATATATGGAACGAAACCTGTTTAAGAACTTTCCCCATTTAATTTTGTGTATGTGTACCAAATTTCACGTTATTTGGTTGTCTGGATCTTGAGTTATTAGATCCAGAAACAAACACCCAACAAATGCGTCTTATATGTATAACATTTGGGCCCCCGGCCCCCCAGTAAGTGATAAAATTTTGTCGACTGCTACCATCGCTGAGGGTACTCAACAACTTTCCAATGTTCATGTTTCTACCTACAAAGAAAGATGAGGAATTAGTGTTGATTTATTTTTAAATAGCCCATATAAGAAAAAAAACGGTTTTGGGCCCCCCCGGCCACCCATGAGTCAAATTTTTAAAATTATTTTCAACAATTATCGTCATAAGAGTGTATTCAGCAAGTTCCCAAAGTTTCATGCTTCTATCTTAACGGGAAGTTTAAGAATATAGTGTTGAGTCAGTTTTAAATATAAAAAAAAACTACATTAGGGCCCCCGGCCCCCATTAAGTGATAATTTATATAATTTTTTACCTGTTACCAATGCCAAATGATACTTAACAACCACCGAAAGTTTTATGCTTCTACCTACATGGGAAAATATTTTTATTTTTTATAGAGCTCATATCAGGAAAAAAGTACATATTGGGCCCCTGGCCCCCAGCATCTTATATATCTATATATATATATATATAACGAAAACTGTTTAACAACGTTTCTCATGTCATTGTGTGTATGTGTACCAAATTTCACATTATTTGGTTGTCTGGACCTTGAGTTATTAGAGAACAGACTAACGCACAACAAATGCGTCTTATATGTATAAGATTTGGGCCCCCGCAGTTAGTGATATTTTTTTTTCGACTGCTACCATCGCGGGAGGGTACTCAACAAATTTCCAAAGTTCACGTTTCTACCTACAAAGAAAGATGAGGAATTAGTGTTGATTCAGTTTTATATAGCCCATATAAGAAAAAAAAACGGTTTGGGCCCCCGGCCACCCATGAGTGAAAAAAGTTTAATTATTTTTCGCCAATTATCGTCATAAGAGTGTATTCAGCAAGTTCCCATAGTTTCATGGTTCTATCTTCACGGGAAATTGAAAAAACAACAACAAAAACAACAACAACAAAAACAAAGCAACAACTACAACAACAACAGCAACAACAACAAAGCAACAACAACAAAACAACAACTACAACAACAAAAGCAACAACAACAAAGCAACAACAACAAAACAATTATTTTATGGCGATAGTCGCATTCTTGTTAATCTCGACACCAAAATGTTTATTATTTTGCGTCATTATTTTACGTCTTAATTTTCAATAATTTTTATTTTATATAGCTCATATAAGGAAAAATTACATTTTGGGCCCCCGGCCCCCAGTATCTTATATATATGGAACGAAACCTGTTTAATAACCTTTCCGGTATAATTTTGTGTACGTGTACCAAATTTCACGTTATTTGGTTGTCTGGATCTCGAGTTATTAGGGAACAGACAGACAACCAGACAGACAACAAATGCGTCTTCTCTATATATATAAGACGCATTTGTTGTCTGTCTGTTGTCTGTCTGTTCCCTAATAACTCAAGATCCAGACAACCAAATAACGTGAAATTTGGTACACGTACACAAAATTATACCGGAAAGGTTATTAAACAGGTTTCGTTCCATATATATAAGATACTGGGGGCCCGGGGGCCCAAAATGTAGTTTTTCCCTATATGAGCTATATAAAATAAAAATTATTGAAAATTAAGACGTAAAATAATGACGCAAATTAATAAACATTTTGGTGTCGAGATTAACAAGAAGGCGATTATCGCCATAAAATAATTTTTTTGTTGTTGTTGCTTTGTTGTTGTTGTTGTTGTTGTTGTTTTGTTGTTGTTGCTTTTGTTGTTGTTGCTGTTGTTGTTGTTGTTGTTTGTTGTTGTTTTGTTGTTGATGTTTTGTTGTTGTTTTGTTGTTGTTTTTGTTGTTGTTGCTGTTGTTGTTGTTGCTGTTGTTGTTGCTGTTGTTGTTGTTGTTGCTGTTGTTGCTTTTGTGTTGTTTTTGCTGTTGTTGTTGTTGTCCACATCCCTTGCCCTGCGACGACAATGTCCTTCATGTTGTTATTGCTTTGTTGTTGTTGCTGTTGTAGTTGTTGTTTTGTTGTTGTTGCTTTGTTGTTGTTGCTGTTGTTGTAGTTGTTTTGTTGTTGATTTTGTTGTTGATTTTGTTGTTTTTGTTGTTGTTTTGTTTTTGTTGTTTTGTTGCTGTTGCTGTTTCTGTTGTTGGTTTTGTCGTTGTTGCTGTTGTTGTTGTGTTGCTGTTGTTGTTGTGTTGTTGTTTTGTGTTGTTGTTTTGTTGTTGTTGTTTGTTGTTGTTGTTTTGTTTTTGTTGTTTGTTTTTGTTGTTTTGTTGCTGTTGTTGTTGTTGTTAAACCTGGGCGAAGCCGGGTACTTGCCCCTAGTATATCTATATATAAGACGCATTTGTTGTCTGTCCGTCGTCTGTCTGTTCCCTTATAACTCAAGATCCAGACAACCAAATAACGTGAAATTTGGTACACGTACACAAAATTATACCGGAAAGGTTATTAAACAGGTTTCGTTCCATAAATATAAGATACTGGGGGCCGGGGGCCCAAAATGTAGTTTTTCCCTATATGAGCTATATAAAATAAAAATTATTGAAAATTAAGACGTAAAATAATGACGCAAATTAATAAACATTTTGGTGTCGAGATTAACAAGAAGGCGATTATCCCTATAAAATAATTTTTTTTGTTGTTGCTTTGCTGTTGTTGCTTTTGTTGTTGCTTTTGTTGTTGTTTGTTGTTGTTGTTGTTTTGTTGTTGTTGCTTTGTTGTTGTTGTTGTAGTTGTTGTTTTGTTGTTGTTTTGTTGTTGTTTTGTTGTTGATTTTTTTGTTGTTGTTTTGTTTTTGTAGTTGTTGCTGTTGTTGTTGCTGTTGTTGTTGCTGTTGTTGTTGCTGTTGTTGTTGCTGCTGTTGTTGCTGTTGTTGTTGCTTTGTTGTTGTTGCTGTTGTTGTTGTAGTTGTTTTATTGTTGTTTTGTTGTTGATTTTGTTGTTTTTGTTGTTGTTTTGTTTTTGTTGTTTTGTTGCTGTTGCTGTTTCTGTTGTTGGTTTTGTCGTTGTTGCTGTTGTTGTTGCTGTTGTTGTTGTAGTTGTTGTTTTGTTGTTGTTGCTTTGTTGTTGTTGCTGTTGTTGTTGTAGTTGTTGTTGTTGTTTTGTTTTTGTTGTTTGTTTTTGTTGTTTTGTTGCTGTTGTTGTTTTTGTTGTTGTTGCTGTTGTTGTTAAACCCGGGCGAAGCCGGGTACTTGCCACACATTTAATTTTGTGTATGTGTACCAAATTTCACGTTATTTGGTTGTCTGGATCTTGAGTTATTAGATCCAGAAACAAACACCCAACAAATGCGTCTTATATGTATAACATTTGGGCCCCCGGCCCCCCAGTAAGTGATAAAATTTTTTCGACTGCTACCATCGCTGAGGGTACTCAACAACTTTCCAATGTTCATGTTTCTACCTACAAAGAAAGATGAGGAATTAGTGTTGATTTATTTTTAAATAGCCCATATAAGAAAAAAAACGGTTTTGGGCCCCCCCGGCCACCCATGAGTCAAATTTTTAAAATTATTTTCAACAATTATCGTCATAAGAGTGTATTCAGCAAGTTCCCAAAGTTTCATGCTTCTATCTTAACGGGAAGTTTAAGAATATAGTGTTGAGTCAGTTTTAAATATAAAAAAAAACTACATTAGGGCCCCCGGCCCCCATTAAGTGATAATTTATATAATTTTTTACCTGTTACCAATGCCAAATGATACTTAACAACCACCGAAAGTTTTATGCTTCTACCTACATGGGAAAATATTTTTATTTTTTATAGAGCTCATATCAGGAAAAAAGTACATATTGGGCCCCTGGCCCCCAGCATCTTATATATCTATATATATATATATATAACGAAAACTGTTTAACAACGTTTCTCATGTCATTGTGTGTATGTGTACCAAATTTCACATTATTTGGTTGTCTGGACCTTGAGTTATTAGAGAACAGACTAACGCACAACAAATGCGTCTTATATGTATAAGATTTGGGCCCCCGCAGTTAGTGATATTTTTTTTTCGACTGCTACCATCGCGGGAGGGTACTCAACAAATTTCCAAAGTTCACGTTTCTACCTACAAAGAAAGATGAGGAATTAGTGTTGATTCAGTTTTATATAGCCCATATAAGAAAAAAAAACGGTTTGGGCCCCCGGCCACCCATGAGTGAAAAAAGTTTAATTATTTTTCGCCAATTATCGTCATAAGAGTGTATTCAGCAAGTTCCCATAGTTTCATGGTTCTATCTTCACGGGAAATTGAAAAAAACAACAACAAAAACAACAACAACAAAAACAAAGCAACAACTACAACAACAACAGCAACAACAACAAAGCAACAACAACAAAACAACAACTACAACAACAAAAGCAACAACAACAAAGCAACAACAACAAAACAATTATTTTATGGCGATAGTCGCATTCTTGTTAATCTCGACACCAAAATGTTTATTATTTTGCGTCATTATTTTACGTCTTAATTTTCAATAATTTTTATTTTATATAGCTCATATAAGGAAAAATTACATTTTGGGCCCCCGGCCCCCAGTATCTTATATATATGGAACGAAACCTGTTTAATAACCTTTCCGGTATAATTTTGTGTACGTGTACCAAATTTCACGTTATTTGGTTGTCTGGATCTCGAGTTATTAGGGAACAGACAGACAACCAGACAGACAACAAATGCGTCTTACATATATACTAGGGGCAAGTACCCGGCTTTTTCCCGGGTTTAACAGCAACAAAAACAAAAACAACAAAAACAAAACAACAACAAAAACAACAAAAAGAAAAACAAAACAACAACAAAAACAACAACAAAACAACAACTACAACAACAACAACTACAACAACAACAACAACAACAACAAAGCAACAACAGCAAAACAACAACTACAACAACAACATCAACAACAACAAAGCAACAACGACATGAAGGACATTGTCGTCGCAGGGCAAGGGATGTGGACAACAACAACAACAGCAAAAACAACACATAAACAACAACAGCAACAACAACAGCAACAACAACAAAAACAAAACAACAACAAAAAACAACAAAAAACAACAAAATAACAACTACAACATCAACAGCAACAACAACAAAGCAACAACAACAAAACAACAACTACGACAACAAAATCTTATATATATGGAACGAAACCTGTTTAAGAACTTTCCCCATTTAATTTTGTGTATGTGTACCAAATTTCACGTTATTTGGTTGTCTGGATCTTGAGTTATTAGATCCAGAAACAAACACCCAACAAATGCGTCTTATATGTATAACATTTGGGCCCCCGGCCCCCCAGTAAGTGATAAAATTTTGTCGACTGCTACCATCGCTGAGGGTACTCAACAACTTTCCAATGTTCATGTTTCTACCTACAAAGAAAGATGAGGAATTAGTGTTGATTTATTTTTAAATAGCCCATATAAGAAAAAAAACGGTTTTGGGCCCCCCCGGCCACCCATGAGTCAAATTTTTAAAATTATTTTCAACAATTATCGTCATAAGAGTGTATTCAGCAAGTTCCCAAAGTTTCATGCTTCTATCTTAACGGGAAGTTTAAGAATATAGTGTTGAGTCAGTTTTAAATATAAAAAAAAACTACATTAGGGCCCCCGGCCCCCATTAAGTGATAATTTATATAATTTTTTACCTGTTACCAATGCCAAATGATACTTAACAACCACCGAAAGTTTTATGCTTCTACCTACATGGGAAAATATTTTTATTTTTTATAGAGCTCATATCAGGAAAAAAGTACATATTGGGCCCCTGGCCCCCAGCATCTTATATATCTATATATATATATATATAACGAAAACTGTTTAACAACGTTTCTCATGTCATTGTGTGTATGTGTACCAAATTTCACATTATTTGGTTGTCTGGACCTTGAGTTATTAGAGAACAGACTAACGCACAACAAATGCGTCTTATATGTATAAGATTTGGGCCCCCGCAGTTAGTGATATTTTTTTTTCGACTGCTACCATCGCGGGAGGGTACTCAACAAATTTCCAAAGTTCACGTTTCTACCTACAAAGAAAGATGAGGAATTAGTGTTGATTCAGTTTTATATAGCCCATATAAGAAAAAAAAACGGTTTGGGCCCCCGGCCACCCATGAGTGAAAAAAGTTTAATTATTTTTCGCCAATTATCGTCATAAGAGTGTATTCAGCAAGTTCCCATAGTTTCATGGTTCTATCTTCACGGGAAATTGAAAAAACAACAACAAAAACAACAACAACAAAAACAAAGCAACAACTACAACAACAACAGCAACAACAACAAAGCAACAACAACAAAACAACAACTACAACAACAAAAGCAACAACAACAAAGCAACAACAACAAAACAATTATTTTATGGCGATAGTCGCATTCTTGTTAATCTCGACACCAAAATGTTTATTATTTTGCGTCATTATTTTACGTCTTAATTTTCAATAATTTTTATTTTATATAGCTCATATAAGGAAAAATTACATTTTGGGCC